>CM069865.1:18168556-18526056 GCA_036172795.1 Pelodytes ibericus
CATGGGAATTGTAGTTCTCATCAGCTGGGGTGCCAAAGGTTAGCCATTGGGAGAGTGAAGAATAGCTGACCTTGCAGACGTGGCTTTGTATTTCTGTCCAAATCATGGTTCTCCTGAACAGGTAGGAGGTATATTGCCTTTTGCTCTGCTACTAGCCTGTTAAAGAAGGGTCACTGTTGTGACAGTAGTGTCTTGCAGGTTAGATAGCTGTGTAATGGTACCAGAATGGTCAACTTGCCCCAGGCGCGCTATATATATATATATATATATATATATATATATATATATATATATATATGTATAATATGATATAATATAATATTATATTATATTTTTCTGTGAAGTGTCCTAGAATAAAAAGCAAAGGGTTAATATTTTCAGGTAACGCTAGCTGTTTACAGTCACAAGCGGCGGGTGTGTGTATTTTGATTACATTTATTTTTGTCTGTATGTGTATTTATAATAGCTTCTGGCCACAGTGGGGCATTTTTTTATTTTTTTTATCCCAGCAGTGTTTCTATAGTTGTGCCTTTGGTTGCTTGCAATTCGAGAGACCATTTTTAACAATGCACAACACCCCTAATTTATAAACGAGTATAGTTCTAAAATATAAACATTTATATTACACTGTAATTTATAAACCGTTATACTACACTATAATTTGTATGGTTCTAATATATAAAGCGTTATACTATACAATAATCTATAAATCTATAGACTGTTCTACTTTGAATATATGCATACTTTATAAACAGTTGTACTATAATTTATAAACTGTAACTAATACAGTTGTTGTTTTTTTAATAACTATATGTTGTTGTGTTTTTTTTAAACTATTCTTCTTTTTAAGATTTTTTTTAAAAAATTGGTGCTAACATGCCATAACATGAGTGGAGGGTAGGCCTATTTTCTCAGTAGGTTAGATGTCCCCGGCATGAGACTAGTTAAATGATCTGATGCATGTGATAAATCTTTTGGCATGGTGAGGGAAATCCAGCATGCAAAAGGTTAAATGTTATTTCCCAATCTTGAATTTTGTGTTTTGATTGAAAGCTTGATGTCATAATGTATATCGTATGTTAATACTTTATGATCATTTCCTGTTGTATGATCTAGTAGGTGTTTTATGAATTTGCGCCTGGATAGTTGAGTGATTTGCTCAGCAAAACTCTCTGTTCAACTTTTTTTTATGTTTATCAAACTGTGACTGTGAAAATAAAACCCAAAGCTAAATATCCATTAACTAGAAGTAAATCAATCATTTCTTTTGTTTTCAGGGATTATGCATTGTTGGTAACATTTTTTTTTTAAACCAGCAGATCCATCATTTATTTGGTCAAAGATCAGGCTGTTCTTTTAATTTACTTTTAATTAATTTTTTTTGCATCCTGCAGCTTTCATTTTTACAGTAATAAATGCATTATAACATTTTCCATTAGAGCTGGCTAGTGCATTCATTATTGCCTTACTGTGGTACAAATGTCAACGGGTATTGTGCTGTACTTTTAGGGCTAATCTTGCAGATACTTATAGAAGTGGTGCCATCACCATGGGAACCAATAGAGTCCATGCCTCTTGTTCCATTTCTGGAATGTTAACCACAAATTGTTCTTTGCACATAACCCACATTAATCTAGGACTTAGGCCTAGATATGCAAAAAGTGCTTAGTGAAATGCTATTCTTGTACCCGTGTCACACAGAGGCTATAAAACATATTGCACCAATATTTTTTGTGAAAAATTAATCTTTTGGGATTCCAGTGATTTTTTTAAATAAGTCATCTTATTAATAATGCAGCAAAAAGACTGAAGTACATTTTCCACTTTAATGTGACTTAGGAGCATTCTTTTTTTAAGAATAGCAAGGGTAAAAAATGTCCTCCTTCTCCCAAGTAAACCTGACGTGTATCTTCATAGATACACGTCAGGTTTGCACTAGAAGAAAGATCCAGTCACTGACCTGACCAGGCAAGTCATGGCAGCTGCCGGTCAGAGGATAAACTGGCACGTACAGTCAAAAGTACTTCCCAGTTTATCCTCACACTAGGGTTAGTGTGAGGATAACCCCTTACGGATACAAGGATGTTCCATGCCGCATTGGCATTTTTTGCCATGAAGATTGGACTGACAGCATAGAACGTCCTCCATTAAAATGAGTAGCATGATCAATGCTGATGTAATAAAAAACATAAACACAATCCACTTGAAGACAATAATGATGTACACCATTATAGTAATAGAAATACTCCCAAAATACGCTCCTCTAATACATGACTTGAAATATATATGGTCATTAGGAGGGCAGATACATGTAGCGAAAAATAGTAAAATATTAAGGTATGTGTTAAAGGGTAATATTGCACTTACAAGTAGATCTTAGTAAACAGGCCTTTTTTTCCCAGTTTTCATCATTTTCAATGTAGGATATCTTCTTTTATTCAAACTGGAAGAAATTAAAAGATCAGTTGCTCAGCATCGACCGTGCACACAACCTTAAGATAATATACACTTATAATGTGTGTAGGCATACCAGCATATGATGTGCACACATTCAAAGGGCACTATTTCAATGGGTCTGGTAGCAGCAGTGGATCACCACCCATCTGGGGACAGCCCCAAAAATAGACTCAATTTGTTTCGCTAGTCTTCCTTAGGAGTTTCAATAAATAACTTTACAGTAGAAGAATCCGCAAAAAAGTAAAGTAAGAGAGGCATTAAGCAAGACCGAAATTTTCTGCCCAATTGACCCGGCATCATTTATGGGTGCCAGTTTTGAATGGCAGTATGACATTCCAATATGTTGCTGCTCTGTTGCGGGCAAGAGCTTTGCAAGTGAACAGTGATCAGTTCTGTGGCTGGACTGAGGCAGTCTGCAACATTACACTTCAAAAAACAAAGTTAGCTGTAGGTTTAGCCTTTGGGTTACAATTAGAGTTGGGTTACATTTAGGTTATTCATTAGGGTTGGGGTCTCACTGTAGGAGAAAATTGTTAGGAAAAAGTTATTGTCCTATAACTTGCAAAATAGAAAAAACATTGACTATTTCTAAACTCAGGAAAAATTATTTAGCATTCTATTTATCAGATTTTTTTTATAAGCACTTGTAAGATATGTTTTCATTTAAAAATGAGTCAATCTTTTTATTTTTTATTTTCCATCATATGTTTATTTTTTTTTGTAGTAAATTATATGATATGATCAAAATATTAATATCCAAAGAAAGCCATTCTTATCCTGAAAAAAAACCCCAAACCGTATCAGTTGTGTGGGTACAGTAACTGAGAAACAGGAACATTACAGCTAAACACAAACACCGCAGAAGTGTAAAAACAGCCTGTGTGTCCTGAGCTTCTCAACACTGAAAAAAGTCTGTCGTAAAGGGATTAATTGTTCTTTAAAGCAAAATTGTTGGTCAGTGCATCATGGTAGCCACATCTGCTAAATGTATTTAATATTATTTAATCTTACAATATACTGAGCAAAATACATTTTGTGGGAAAATAAGGTGTGACAGTAGGAAAAATAAGTTTGATCTATACAATTGCTTGCATCAGAGATGGCATAGTGTAAAAGTTGCTCAACAGTTACATGTCATTAAAGAAATGTTGGAAGCTATTCACTAACAGTGATCAATAGGTGAGTTGGAGTGAAAAAATAACGTCCATACTGATCCCTCAAGCCAATGTTTGACTGGCCTGCCATTAAAATGGCAACCCTAATGATGTCATTAGCAGATGACACCACCGACACATGTTTCTTCTAATTTATGCATTTTTTTTACTATTATGTTAACATACTATATCCTTTTTAAAAAAAAAAAAAATCTATATTGACAGTATGATAGAGTTGAAATGTTTATCTAACCTGCATCTCTCCCTTTGTCATCTCTAGATGACAGCTTCACTAAAAAATTAAAATATATCCTACATGATTCCCATGTCATATATAAGGCCCTGGAGATCTGAGCCACTACTTGTGAGACAGAGAGAGGAAACAAAACAGCACATTTATTATGTCTTGTTCTTTGGTGTTTTATATCCATTTATCTAGAGACCCAGGGACAGAGCCTTGAATTATGTACTATTAAAAGCTGTAGATTTTTTTTTTTCCACTGGGCTTTTTTTTATCTTTTGTTCTCTGCTCTTGTTATAAAGACTGAGCGTAGTTTAATCAGCAACCCAGCACATAATATGGTTTATGGCACTTCCCAAGATGTTTGTGATTATATGATTCCAGTAAAATAAATGACCTTGATGAAAAAGAAAAACACCTTTTTTTGTTCCCCCTGTAACTTCTATGATAATTTATTTATAAAGCCCCATAATATTCCACAGCTTTGCACCATGGCTTAGCAAACTATCAAAATCGTAGGTGACTTAACAAGTTATGCTTGGGACCCTCACCTTCTGCATTGGTAGGCAGGGCCGCCATCAGGGGGGGACGGGCGATACACCCGTCCTGGACCCTTAAAAAAAAAAGCGTAGGCAAACGGGGCAGCTGCCCAGGGCCCATTTATTCCTAGGGGCCCAAAGTATCTGCCCCGTGGGCCCCCGCTGCCCGTGTGACGGTCTCACATGGAGACAGTCACAATCAGACAGCAGCCGGCAGATCCGCATCCAGCGGATGACGGATAATGGCAAGTCATATCCGGTGGCTGTATTTCCTACACGCAGCGTGGCAAGTACTGGGGAAGGGGGATTGGCTGTGGCATATTAATGGACAAATTATCAGTGGGCTATTAATGTACACATTTTCAGTGCGCTATTAATGGACAAATTATCAGTGGGCTATTAATGGACAGATTATCAGGGGGTTATTAATGGACAAATTATCAGTGGGCTATTAATGGACAAATTATCAGTGGCTATTAATGGACAAATTATCAGTGGGCTATTAATGGACAAATTATCAGTGGCTATTAATGGACAAATTATCAGTGGGCTATTAATGGACAAATTATCAGTGGCTATTAATGGACAAATTATCAGTGGGCTATTAATGGACAAATTATCAGTGGGTTATTAATGTACAAATTATCAGTGGGCTATTAATGGACACATTATCAGTGGGCTATTAATGGACAGATTATCAGGGGGTTATTAATGGACAAATTATCAGTGGGCTATTAATGGACAAATTATCAGTGGCTATTAATGGACAAATTATCAGTGGCATATTAATGGACAAATTATCAGTGCGCTATTAATGAACAGATTATCAGTGGGCTATTAATGGACAAATTATCAGTGCGCTATTAATGGACAAATTATCAGTGCGCTATTAATGGACACATTATCAGTGCGCTATTAATGGACAAATTATCAGTGCGCTATTAATGGACACATTATCAGTGGCTATTAATGGACAAATTATCAGTGGCATATTAATGGACAAATTATCAGTGGGCTATTAATGGACAAATTATCAGTGGGCTATTAATGGACAAATTATCAGTGGGCTATTAATGAACAGATTATCAGTGGGTTATTAATGTACAAATTATCAGTGGGCTATTAATGGACAAATTATCAGTGGGCTATTAATGGACAGATTATCATTGGGCTATTAATGGACACATTATCAGTGGGCTATTAATGGACAGATTATCAGGGGGTTATTAATGGACAAATTATCAGTGGCTATTAATGGACAATCAGTGGGCTATTAATGGACAAATTATCAGTGGCTATTAATGGACAAATTATCAGTGGCATATTAATGGACAAATTATCAGTGGGCTATTAATGGACAGATTATCAGGGGGTTATTAATGGACAAATTATCAGTGGCTATTAATGGACAAATTATCAGTGGCTATTAATGGACAAATTATCAGTGGCTATTAATGGACAAATTATCAGTGGGCTAATAATGGACAAATTATCAGTGGGCTATTAATGGACAAATTATCAGTGGGCTATTAATGGACAAATTATCAGTGGGCTATTAATGGACAAATTATCAGTGGGTTATTAATGTACAAATTATCAGTGGGCTATTAATGGACAAATTATCAGTGGGCTATTAATGGACAAATTATCAGTGGCTGTTAATGGACAAATTATCAGTGGCTAATAATGGACAAATTATCAGTGGCTATTAATGGACAAATGGACAAAGGGGCCCTGAAATTTCTTATGGCGGCCCTTTTGGTAGAAGACTTGCGCTAAAAAATAAAACTGAAAAGGAACTAGCCAGTTAGGCCTTGACAATTCCCAGGAGCCAAGGAGCCATAGCTCTTGTAACCAATACAGTTGGCTCCTAAATATGTTTGTTTTATATAGAGCAGTATGGAAGAACCAGTTTTCTGGCTCCTAAAAAATGTTTTTAGACTGGCTATTGAATTTTTTTTGTCTGGCTTCTAACACCTTCAAATATTTGTCAAGCTAAGTTTTGAGAATAGGATAAAGAATAATTGCTGTGTGTTTTCTAACAACCTTTTTTCTAAACCTTCCTTCTGGGTGTGCCCGACCAAGTTTAAATAAACAAACATTCAAATTATTAATTGTCAAATTATCGGTATGCATAGCACAATATTGACTTTTTATTTGTCCCAGTTTTGTTTTTGGAAAAAACTATCTTTTGAAAGGTACTTTGCATAGGTACCATTCAAAACCAGTATAAAGCTGGGAGTAATGGCCCATATATAAAATATTAATTTGGAGTTAATTCTTTAAGCAGGTGAGATATTATTGGCAAATGACCTAGCTACAGTAGCTGTTTAGACCCTTTGTTTGCAGGTCTAATTCCTGCCAGGAACAATGCAACTTTTTATTCTTCCATCTTCCAAGGGAGATAAAATGACTACCATCAACTTATGCAATATTATCTAGTATTAACTACTGTATTGGGTCAGTCTGTGAACATGTGCAAAGCCTGTTTGGGTCCATTACTGTATAAACGATAGGGTAATACATTTTCACTGGGAAGCAACCAGGCAAACACAAATGCATGCAAAAAATACTGGACCCTGAGGTGCAAATTTGTCTGGGAAGTCTCCGGCTTATGACATCACCAGTGGCTTGATATGCAAATGACACATTTCCCATTGAAAACCATTTTATTTTCTTATCAAGCTACAGGTGATGTCATAAGCCCGAGACTTCACAGACACATTTTTAACACCCTTTACTCCTACCAAAACTTATAGATATTTTTCAATAATTTTTTTTTATTCTTTACATTCAAAACAATGTTTTGTTGATACAGTCCCTTTAAGGGATTAAATGAGTTCCACTACTAAATGGTAGTGGCACCTGTGTCTTGTGATGGTAAGAGGTGCTGTGCCTTACCAGCTTGCCGCGTGGGATACTGTGTGTGTACTGAACTATTTAAAGATCAGTTTCAAGGCAATAACTAGTGACACAAAAGGGAACGCGTTTATTTAGATAAAAGAACCACTCCAGCCTGAAAAACATGAACACATATTAAATCTGACCTTTTAATAATAAATATACTTTATTGTATTATTTACTTTTAGACTGTGCAACAATTGTCCTTTTAAAGTATACTTTTTTTGTGTGGTGTGCAGCTGGATGCTCAAACATTTGAAGCTAGTAGGCGGGGGAGCATGGCTGTAGTATTACATATATAAATATATCAAAGATTAGTATACTTGAGCATGCAGCAACATAGGACAAGCATAGTGCAGTATGCACCACCAAATACATGAAAAATAATATCTGGTGGAGTGGCCCTTTTTAAAGGTAAGAGTGATTAAAGAGTGCTACATTTGGCCACAAGACCTGAAAAGTTTCCATTGTCTGTAGAATTTAATTGTAAAGGTGTACAGTCTAATGGAATAGTTACAGTTGTTTACATGGCTTAGTATAATTGTTGTACCATTGTTACGTTCCACTAGGATCTGATCCACGACTGTGAATTAATTTGCCTGTTTGTTTTTCCTAAGCGGTCACTGTCTGAAATGCAGAGCATTTATTGTTTGAACTGTACATCCAGATACCACCTTTCCATAAGCGTGCGGAAACTAGGGTCTATACTGGAAATCCAGGAGGTTTGACAGTGCATGATGAGTACTCTGCAAGCAAAAACCTAGTCCCTGAATAGCAGTGCATGAAATCTAATGACATTATTTTTTTCAAGAGCAGTTAGGTTCGCCACCTTTTTCTTCCAGAAATTCTGGCTTTGCTATTTCCTCTGTAGACTTAACATTGGCCTCAAGTCAAATTTTGACAGCCTGCCTGTAAAATACCAGTTGGGTGGCAACTCTTAAGTCCGGTACAATTTACAGTCTTTAATTTGACTCTTTCAAATAGTAATTACTGCTTGACAAATCCTGGAATCTGAGCCCCTAAAAAAATTGCTAGGCTGGCTCCTAAAGTCTATAAATATTTGTCAAGCTCTGCACAGAAACGTTTATACATTACTTTACTAACATATGCAAATAACTATTTCCCATTGTGTCATTTATTTTCATGTAGTGTAGCAAGCTGATTTCAAAGATAACACAATTTTTGTATGCCTTTAAGCTCACTGATAACACTGCTGTAATGCACCTGCCATGCAAATACGTATTTCTTTCTGCTTGTTGTCCTTGCCAAATTGCTGGCAAAAGTTTACATAAAAAATGTAATCTAATATGTTTCGGCTAGGAGAACACTAGAAATCGATGGTGTCGTTTTAAATGTTTATACTGACCCTGTTATCCAGAAGTAAGTGTGCTAGTGCTTAGTTTGTCGCCTCCTTAATTGGGGAGATCTGCTCAACTAGGAGAGTCCAGCGCACAGACAGATCAGATCTGATTTAACTGCACATATTTAATTAGCCCTGTAATTTGCAGGCTGTAAATATGTAGTTTTGTTTGAATAAAGTTGATTTAAACTTTAACTGCTTTTTGTGTTACTGCTCAATAAAGATACATATATAAAGATACATATATAAAAGCATGGATTTGCCTGTTTTAAACAAAACATGATAGAAAATGTATTCAGTTTTAACATTTTGGCTGTTAAGCATGCTCTCTTATCTAGTGGACCTGTCGCTAGAGAAGGGTGACCCCCCCCCCCCCCCAGGTAAACCCCAAAATGGGAGATCGCATCATTAATGTGGAAGTTTAACTAGATCTTGGGAGTCATCTGGTGATCCTGAGCATATAAACTAGGTCCTCTGTGCTTTTTATATTTAAATATGGGGATTCCCTGCAGAAATGGACCCTCTGGTTCCTTCATACTGGTGATACTATATATCTGGCAAAACCCACAAGACTCAGCTCCCTAGGTAGATAAAATGAGTATCATTAAATTGGGTAACCTTAACACCCTTGGATGTACTGGAAAACCAGAGACTATCTGAAATCACCATTCCTGGTTAAACACGGTTATTATTATTATTATTATGCACTGGGAGACGTAAGCCCCCACTAGGACAGGTTGACCCCGCGTATGCAGCTAAATCAGCTCTGCCTCAGCTGAGAGGTAGAACAGAAGAATGTGAACCTGCATGTATCTGGAACAATACACACTGGATTTACACAAGAGATATTCTGTTTAAAACTTAAGGATCTACTCAATAAAAACTGAGACAGGAATTTCCAACTTAAAGGGACAGTCTAGTTCCCAAACTCACTGGTGCAAGATGAAGATTATTGCTTGTATAGTGCACAGACTGTTTTTGTAGTGTGATATGATTCAGGCAGTCTGCATCACAATTTTAATATTTGACCCTCCCCCGGTGATTACTCTGCATGTTTACTGCAGGTGCAGCAGCACTGATAATATTGACACTGAGCATTTAAAGTTTTGTTTCATTTAGTCACTTCCTGTGCTCTTCCAATTGAATACATTATGTGGACTCATATTGTCACACGTTGTCTGATGGCATCAATAGAGAGACAGGAAATCCTATTCCATTCATTCTCATTGGTTCCTGTAGCAAAAAAAAACAAAACAAAAAAAGGAAATGACTTTTACTCAGCTAGTGTGGGCAGTCCTAGCTTCTTGCAAACTGCTGCAATTTCATATAGCTGTAAGTATTTTATATTTTAAGCAATGCAAAATGTAAAACATGCATTTTAAAGTACTTTCAAATCACATCGCATTAATATTTGGAAGATGCATTTTGGGCATTAGACAGTCCCTTTAAGGCCAAAGTAGCCAGAAAAAGTTGGACAAATTCTCCCATTCAGCTGCACTGGAGAAATTTTTTCAACTCTGCTACTTTGGTCTAAAGTTTGAAATTCCCTGCAATTTTCTCTTTATTGAGTTGACCCTTTTAGAACATAAGCTGGCTTACCATCGTGTACCACTCTAATCTTGTGGGAACTGTGGTGAGCAGACAGTACAGCTGTGCAGTATGGGGAATAAATAGGACATGAGCAACCAGTTTGGGGCAGGTTAAAGTACAAGCAAATGGGGTCGGCCTGTGTCACTGTGACTGCTGACGTCATCATTTCCAAGTGACTAATAAAGCAATGTAACGCATCCGGTAAAAACCAGAAGTCACATTAAGAGCTGACACGAGTTAAATTCATTGCCTTTCGTTCCCATCTGCTGAGTGGGTGGTTTCTATAAGCATGCACAGGGATTTTTATTTATTTATGTTTAATACTGTTGCGGAATCACTAGCCTGCCACTTGCATTGGAACGTAATGTCTGCCGTTCACGCATGCCTGCGTTGGTCACATCCACTTCAGGGAAACCAAAAAAGCAAGACCTAAGGACATTCGTGCTTGGGGCTCCCAGGAGGTATCTGCAACCTGTGCAGCATATCAGGTCAATGGCACTTCTCAGATTATTGTTTTAAAAGCTCGCCCTCTTCTTTTTTTTTTTTTTTGCTTGTGTGTGTTACCAGGTCCAAGTCTAACTCGCTGCATCCTGTGTCTCGGCCTGTCTTGTCATGAATTGCAGGCTGCTTTTCCTGTAGCACTGTGCTGGCTTTTCAGAATGAGAAGGTCTGATGGAGCTGCAGTTATGCCTTTTTTTTTTTTGGAATGTCAGTAGCCCGTCTAGCAGTCACCTGGTTAAGTTATCTCACGTAGTTCCATGAAACCTTTTTTTTCTTTTCTGAGAGCTCATTTTAATTAATTTGTGCCGTGGACTTTGGTAGGACAGAGCTGATTTTAAGTGGTTTTGTGATTAAATTGATGTCGTTCATGCATTTTATGGTGAACCTGTAGATGATAAGATGGCGTTTCACAGACGAGGATTCTGGGTACTGGCAGAGGCTAACCCTTTTATTTTGTGATGTGTGGATTTGGCCCCAGTGCGCCAATCTCTGTACATTATCTGTCAGAATATCTGTGTCAATCTCTGATGATAACGGTTGGGCTGATGAAGTTGTATCGTGGGCCACTAAATTTGTTTTTTTTTTGCCCCCTGGGCCAAAAGTTGCCAGCCCTCCCCTGGTTGTGTATTAAGGACTGGATGAACCTTATTCGATTTACATCCATAACTGTCCATAATTGTGATGTATAATTAAGCAGTTCCAAGTAGGGTGATATAACCATCACACAGCGGTCATCCGGTGGCACATCGCGTGTGCGTAGCTGATTGTTGACTGGCACCCTGTGTATTGGCGGAACCAAGAATTAGCGATTTGATTGGCAATGCCTCAACTCAATATAATTCCTCACTGGTAAAGTTGAGAGTATTGGTGGAGGTATTATAATACAATTATTCGGTTTTTATTATCTGTGGGATTATATACCAGGCTTGTCTTCAGGAACCTGTTTACTGATGTATACTGAGAAAAGAAAATTGTTGGTGCGCTAAACTTCTCACAGGCGCGAATACTATCCCGATTTTCTGTAGAGTTTTGTGATTCGGGATCACAATCCTGCAGTCCCGATTTTTTTCTTTGTTTTTTTTTTTCTTCTTGCTTCTTTTTATTGAAAAAGTATAAAGATTACATATAAATTATATATATATCATTTTATACATGTATATTATACGAGTGAAGAAAAACAAAAGTAAGCAAACATTTAAATAAGAAAAGAAAGAGTGTTGCACTTTCCGATCTGAACTCGGCAATTATGAATATTGACAAGTTTGAAGGTTTAAAATAGAGGTTGGGTAAAACGTCTGGCCAAACAAAATATGGTACCATGGGGAATTTATCGAGTGGGAAATAATTCAAGTAAATCAAATCATGGAGGTGATGGCAAAACCAATTACACAGGAGAATGCAAACTGGCCATGCGCAGCATTGGCGACATGTGCAATAGCACTTTGCGATTATTGTCAAACAATCCCTTATTTAACAGACATAATAACCTAATAATACGGGAATAACCTGATCCAATAAATTTGAGTGTAAGGGACAAATCCCAGTCAGGTAAGCTGATTACTTTAACCGAATTCAATATGGGGAGGGTTATTTTATATACTACCCTGCATTCCAATCAAGTTAGCCAATTAAATTAAAATCTACCCAGGTCAAAACTCCTGTCCCAGTCAAGGCCTATTTCCATTTAGCTGTGCTGTCTGTTACAAGGACTACCTTATTCATATTTAACTTTGGCTAGCACAAACAGTGCTACAGGAAGTCATCTTGTCTCATGGAAAGCTGACCATTGCATTTTTTTATTTTAAAAGCTGGCTGTAATGGAAGTTGTTCTCAGCCTTGGCAAAAAAAGTATATCCTTGGTACAACTTATGTTTTGACTGCTGAATCCCCTGTACCTATTTTATGTTCCAATAGACATTCCTGATGTGTAAGGGCATTTAAAAAAATACTACAGGTACATAGACCGATCTCATTATATCACACTTAATCCAACAAATGGCACGTATGCAATATGAGATTTAAAAAAAAAAAAAAAAAAAAAACCCTTTAAAATGTGTTGTGTATCTTCCATCAGACAACCGCATGTGTGGCACCACTCCCTGTCGGTTATGTAGCAGGAAAAGTGTCAGAACTGAAGTGTCATTTTTATGGGGCTTAACCCTTAAAGGACATTTGTAGGTAGAAATATAACTATTTTATTTAATGGCAGAGGTTTTACACTGTAATGCTTTACTCCATGTATCTATATCAGGGGGCGGACATGTTGTTTAGAATCTTGGCTCAGACCTTTATTCACCTTGGGTCAGATGACGGAAGACCTGACCCATGTGATCCAAGATTCTAAACAACATGTCTGCTCTTCGTTAGAGCTGTTTAGCACAGAGAGGATTCAATAGGTTATTTTTATTTTGTATTATTTCATTAAATCATTTTTAATATAAAGATGTACATTTAATATCTCAGTTAAACGTAAGTTTCTTTTTTGCTCTCAGTTGTCCTTCAAACCGTATACTGAAATTTAGTATTACATTTAAATATTAAACTTTATTTTATTAAGACTCTCGCCACACTCACTAGCCGAGCATTGAAAAAGTTGATAACTTTGCCGGAATAGAGATAGTTGAACAGAAAGCCAACTCACCCTTCACCGGCTATCTTTGAGGAAGCAGTCTATATCTGATTTCTGTTCCTCAAATGCTGCCTAGTGCCATTATTCAAAAACAGGTTGTGTGTGTGTGTGTGTGTGTGTGGCTTTTTGTAGCTTTAGTTCATTGCTTGTACGCAAACTAAACATTCAATAAATGTAATAATGTAATAAAACATTATTTCTTAATTTTAAACACGTTTGTTACTAAAAATGCGTGTTTCATAAAGGTTTATGTTTGTTAGGAATGTCTGGTAGGAGCGGCAGGTATAGTTTTCTCCTATTAAATACATAAAAGATTAGTCGGTATGGTAAATGGACAACTCAAGGTTTTTTAAATTTGCAACAAAGAGCTGATTTACACTAACCAGCTTGTGCAACTGTTTGGCAGCACAGGGTCAGGAAATCTTCACATAGGATATAAATAAAACTGTGTCTGCGTTTTAAACAATAGTGTGTCTGTTCTGTTGTTTCTGTGTCTTATAAATGATAAAAAAAACCTCACACAAGACAATTTTAGTCATTGTCTGAGATGTGTTCCATATTGTCATCAGTTCTGCGCTGGTGACTGTTTACTGAAGGAGGAGACTTTTCGCCCCTGTGTTGTAGGAAATTAGAACTCAAACATAGCTGTGAGTATTTGGCAGTAGGTAGCTCGGCGTTCTGGTGAGTTGCGTCTTCATATACTTTGTTGCTTAACCCAAACCTGACTCTGAGGTTCTTTCATGCGTTCAGCCACTCAAGACTGTTTCCAATGGACGTCCTACTAGAGGTCCTGCCAAGTACTACTAGCAGGTCAGTCGGAGTTGGAGCTGGGTTGTTATTTGGAACTCTTGGGTTGTACGTTAGCCATTTCTTCTTTTATTAGATTTTGGTTTTTGGGGATTGCTTGCAGCATTTGCAAAGGGAACAGGCCAGAGACTGTTTGTAATGTGTATATTTACTTGTCTAATCTTGGAATTTATATAACGCCTGAAGAGGGCAAACCCTGCGTCGTATGGACATGAGATCATGTACTACCTCTAGTAGAGGTATTCTGGGAAAAGGATTACAGCACATCTGGGATGCTTCCATATAGAGCAGGGTGGGGAACCTGCAGCCCTCCATGTGCTGATGAACTACATATCCCATGATGCTATTTCAGCTAAGAGGCTAGGGTGGCCACATGACCGGTATTTTACCGGCACAGCCGGTAGTTAGGGTCTTGGTGCTGGCATTACTAAAATACCGGCAATGCATAGTTCGGTATTTCCATTGGGGAAGGCTTAGTAAAATGGTCCCTATATGTTGGTAATCACTCCCCTGCACATAAGAATGGTTTATTCTGATGAGCGTAATGAAAACGTGGAGCTATAAGCACTAGAGCCAAGCTCACCGCTGATGATTGTAATGGTGTCTCGTGTGTTTTGAGTTCCGTTGACCCACGTTCTTTGGATTGCAGGCGCTTTGTGCGTGGGTGCTATGGCAACGGCTGTGATGTACGGATGATCAGGTAAAGTGAATAAGTGAGAACTGTCACATCATGAATTTATTTAATAGTAATGCTCCGACCCTTCAGCGCTGTTTCCATAATAGAAATGTGTTAGGCACAGACGGCAATATGTATCCCGTGTAGATATACAGGGGAAAGTTAAACACTTTTTATTGCCATTAACAAAGCACTATGGAAAATGTGACAGGGACTTTCTAGTTGTGATTACTGATTAATATTCTACATCAAATGATGTGTAGCAATGAACAGTTTTTTTCACATTGTGCCTACGCAAGCTGCCCTTCGGAGTGACACCTGGCACACAGAGGCCACATGCAGGAGGTACCTCAACATGGTCTGTGCAATGTTCTAGGGAGTGCGGTGTCCGCATTGACATATGACGTGTGTGTGTGTGTGACAGCTTGAGCGTGTGTGTGTGTGTGTGTGTGACAGCTTGTGTGTGACAGCTTGTGTGTGTGTGTGTGACAGCTTATGTGTGTGTGTGACAGCTTATGTGTGTGTGTGTGACAGCTTGTGTGTGTCTGTCTGAGAGAAGTATATGCATAATAAGAATGTGAATTGAGCTCCAGGCATCCCAGTATCTGTACCGAGTTCCTTTCTGTTTAGGTATCCATTAACTTATTAACAAGTTTATAAGGGCGAGACGAACAGTGTGTGTGTGTGTGTGTATATATATATATATATATATTTTTTTATTTTTTTTTAAACCTACTGATTGACAAGTGCAGAAAATTTTTGAGACTTGTGGGAAATGTAGTCCACAACAGCATTATTGCCAGTGCTTGGATTGTGTATTTGAGGAATACTGAACTCAATAGCATAGAAAGATCACTAGCACTGCGTGTTTGTTTCTAGTTTTCATAGTAAAATCAAGTGGGGAAAAGAAAACACAGAGTTCAAGGTTCGCTCAGGCGCGGTAACAGTTTTACTATTATTATTATTATTGGCAGCCAGCAGAATTTCTAGTTAGATATTTTTTTTAATATAGATGTATGGGGGTTTACGAAGATTATTATTCCCCCCCCCCCCCCCCCCCCTCATTTAAAACACATCTTAACTGGATTATTTAAAAAGCTAATGTTGAATATTAAATAGTTTCAAAGATTTTCTTCCATAGGGCTATTTATTCGTTCAGATATTATGAGATCTGACGTCTCCACTGGAGTCTCTTACCTCTTATCATCAAAACATTGTTTTTACTATGCCTGTAGAGCATAAAAAATGATTTGAAAATGATCTATACATTGTGTTAGCTAAACTGCAAGCAAATGCCTAAATTAGGAGAAATGTGTTTTAAATGTATTTGTGGAGTCTCCTGTTTATGACATCACCTGTGGCACAGTATGCAAATGAACTGCCTTTCAATGGGACTATTGTCCTAGATTTTGGAGTCTAGGTAAATGATTTTAAAATAAAATCTAAACACCTGTAACTAAGAGTTTATCTCCTTACTTGAGCACAGGTGTTTTTTTTTTTTTACTAGTTAAGCAGTACATAAAACCATAGAATGTGTCGGCAGATAAGAACCATATAGCCTATCTATTCTGTCTATATTTCTACCTTTCTGTGAAACCCTCAACCTTGCTCCTCAACTCCTCCTTCATCCTCTACTTATTCTGCTGGCGGGCCCAGTCACCCACCACCTTCTCGGTAAACTAATACTTACTGATGTTACTTTAAAACCTCTGACATGTGGGTTACTAGAGCCTATTACCGTATTTGCTCGAATATAAGACAAGGTTTTTTTCAGAGCAAATGCTTATATTCGAGGTCGTCTTATAATCTGACCTCAAATTGAGGTCAGACTATAAGACATGGATCCAGGTCCCCAGCAGAGCTGCAGGGGACCTGGATCCCCCTCTCTAACAGCAGGGGATGTCTGCGCGATGAGCGCAGACTCCCCTGCTTCCGCCCGGCACGACCGCCGGGGCTTCCGCTTTAAATAATAGACGGAAGTGTTGGGCAGTATGGGGGAAGTCTGCACGTATCGTGCAGACATCCCCCAGCTGCCCGATTCTCCTGGTGGCTAGCGGGGCAGCGGAGGATGTCTGCGCGATGACCGCCGGGACTTTTATGATGAAGCCGGAAGGACCCGGCTTCATCATAGAAGTCCCGGCGCTCGTGCCGGGCGGTAGCAGGGGGAATCTGCGCTCATCGCGCAGACATCACCAGGCTGTTAGAGAGGGGGATCCAGGTCTCCTGCAGCTTTGCTGGGTACCTGGATCCCTGTCTTATAGTCTGACCTCGATTTGAGGTCAGATTATAAAACGACCTTAAATGTAAGACGAGGGGTATTTTTCAGAGCATTAGCTCTGAAAAAAACCTTGTCTTATATTCGAGCAAATACGGTACTTATAAATGATCTATATGATGATGCCAATGAGCAGTAAATGCATAAATCAACTTTTGCATATCAGCCAATGAGCTGTATGTTGCATAAACTTTGTATATCATGCCAATGAGCAGTAAATGCACAAACTTTCTGTATGATGGCAATTAGCAGTGAATGGATAAACTGCGTATGATGCCAATGAGCAGCAATGAGCTGCAACAAATATTTGAAAATGTAAAGATATTGCTCTCAAAAATGAAAATCAAATCCGTGACTGCATGGATTTGATTGTTCCCTGCATGAACGGGCCTATAAGCACTTTAAAATAAGCCCTAACAGTGCAGACAGAGACTCGCATTTTCCCATGCCATCACCTAGTTAAGGTCACCCCTGGCATGTGAAAACAAAGGTCCATCACTGCACTAGTAAAACAAATAAGAGTTTTAAGGGTTATTTAATCGGAGTCCGTTCAGGCAGCTTGGGATAACCAATAACTCCCTGAGTTCTCCCTCAAACGTTTGTGGTTTTGCTACATCCGTTCCATAGCAAACAGTATGGGTGTCTGTATTGAAAGAGTTTGGGTACACTTCCCCTGCTGTGCAGCTGTTCTCTGTGCAGAGAACTCTGTGTTTTGCAGCAGTCTTATAATGTGCTCTCGGCACGTACCATAGCTGCAAACAGTCCTGAATTTTTAGTGTCCTTTCCTGTCAAATTTTAGTCCATCTTGGCATTAAATGACAACTAACCTTTTTTAACTCTATGGTTAGATTCATGGCTTTACGCCTGCTGATCAGAGGGTTAACTGGCATATACAGTAAAATCTTTTTTACAAAAGTCAGTTTATCCTTATAGTGCCACTCAATATTTTTTTTTCATTTGTGCTTCTATATTTGAACTTTTAGTACCACTGCATGGTCTAGCAGACATACACAGCCTAAACACCGACAAATGAGTGCCAGACACCTGGTATCTGTACCGGCTAGCCTGGAACTCAATGAACTCAATATCACGCAGCGCTGTGTGATGTTCCATGGGTGGCGTAACTCCGCCCCTTTTCGTTCCAAGACGTGAGGGGAAAAAAAGTTGCCAACTATGACATACATATCAAAACAGGCCATGTATGCTTTGTCATACTAGGAGTATCAGTAACACATGGAAGCCAGGCAGTAGTCACATTGTGGAACAAGTCATGTCATTAGAGGTTAGAAGACCTGGAGAAGGGAACAGGGTCACCCGAGGGAAGAAGCATGAAATGGCAACATTATTGTACAAGTCTGTGTTGCCAAGGTAAGTATAGTACCTGTCAAAGAGACTCAGACCACAGGTAAGTATTAAGACCATACTTTATTTAGATTAAATTTCGAAGGTCTTCTCAATATAGACGGATCTGGACTGAAATGGGCCTGGACCGGAACTTCTTCCGTAATTTGGCTACTCAATATGGATGATTTCAGACCCGAATTGTCCGTTTCTGCGCAATTCAGGCCGATCTTCGGTTCGGGGGAAAATGGCTATAGCTGAGTATGAATAAACATACATAAGAACAAAAAAAAAACAAAAAGTTTAGAAATTACTGTACAGTTGATCAATGTGAAAATGCTATCCCATATTGCATGTAAAATAGAAATGGTAATTGTCCACAGTATTTTCCATAATAAAGTCACGATAGGTTATTTGTGACCGTAAGATGGCTGTTACCTCATTTTTAATGTTTTTCCTATTGTGAGATATGCACGCCGCGATAATAACGTTGTGTCTGTTTGCACCATGACCTGAATGGGAATGGAGTAGAAACCCTCAGGTTTCCTTTTTTTTTTGTTTTGTTCCGATCATTTATTGAATTATAGTAATCTGTGCTTAGTGCAAGAGGATTATAGAGTTTGCTTTTTTTTTTTCTCTTCACGGAGCTCTGTACAATTTTCTAGTCTGTGCCTTGATACAGCCTAATTAGTAGCCATTAGTAAAAGGAATTCTTTTTGGGTTAGAGACACTTAATTAAGCTTGCATTAAAAAAAAAAAATATATATATATATAAATATTTAGATAACCACACACATATAGATCTGAGGTATTGAACTTGGCACAGCTATTGGCACAGCTATATCCAGTCAGATGTGAGATGTCATTCCTGTGCTATGTTTTGATATTCTCTGGAAGTTTTTCACTCAAAGTGATGTGCAGATTGAGTTTAGATGAATATTTCATCTTACAGACTTCACTGTATTACCTTGTGATCCCCCCCCCCCCCCCCCAGCTAGAAGAGATCTCCATAATGCATTGCTAAACCTTGCACAATGTGTAGTTAATGTTCAACTCACCTGCACCTCACTTAGTGAATAAATACCTACCGTCGCAGTGTTGCTTTACTGCCACTAGAGGCAGTCAGCAACATTACATTAAAAAAAGGAAAAAGCTAACCCTAGTTCTAGACTTAGGGTTAGTTGTGGTCAAAAAACACATTACTTTTACTTATTGCCCTATAACTTGCAAAAAAAATTAATCATGCATATATCTAAACTCGGGACAAAATTTTGAAACTATTTAGGTGGGAAATTTTTTTTTTTACTTTTTGTAATTGTGTAAAAAAAAAATCAGGTCAAAGTTAGAAAGTGTTTTTTTAATCATATATATTTTTAAAATTATATGATTTGATGAAAATAATGGTATCTAAAGAAAGCGTTTTTATGGCAATAAAAACCATACATAATGTGTGGAGAAATGAGAAAGAGAACCATTACAGCTAAAGACAAACACAACAGTAATGATAGAGCAGACATTGTCACGAAGTGTACACAAATTTCAGTCTTCTCACAAAAAGGATTAAATAGAAATGCTTTTAATAAAACAAGGACAAGTAGTGAAGAATAGCTTATTAATCTTAGAAAACTGATTATTTAGCAGTAATATCAAAACAGTCTAAAACTAGTTTAAATCAACTTCATTCAAACAAATCCCATTTGTGTAGAGCTAATTAATATATGGGCATGTTTACACAGAAATTACGATAATTTACCTCTTGTTGCAAAGGGATGTATATATACGTCCGTAAGAAATGGTCTTTGTGGACCAGCGAAAGCACCCTCCAGCTGCCGGAACAAAACTTTGCCTCGAAACAAGGCAAGTCTTCTGGGAGCCTACTCAGAGCTCATACTGATATGATTGCAATGATAACCAAATGTGTTGGGTGTAGGGGCTATACTGTCTTCACCTTTGCTACGAGATTTTTATACTGGTAGAAGCTACGGACGGCAATAGTTTATTTTTCTGTTGTAGCGACTACTTTGGTCGTAATGTGTCCCTTACCCAAGGCTAGCTAAAAGCGATGATAAGTTATAGCTTGACACTATTTTTCCCAGTTTCCTTCTTTATGCATCCAGCTTTCATAATTTTGTCCTTCGCATGAACTATGATTGGAATTTTATGTACACTCCAAAGGCTTACATGTGTTATGGAAAACATAGTGGTGTTATAATACTGGCTGATATTCTTCATCAAGTGGAACTTTGTTCATTTTCAACTCTTCAGAAGTTTAATTCACTTCTGAGAGATCTGTTTTTTTTTTTACTTTATGAATAAAATACTATTTCGGAAGGAGGAAATTTGGCTTGCCCACCCAGTGGAGGACTTCTTGGCCAATGTTGATTAAAAAAAACAAATCTCATGAGCAAGAACTTGACTTTTAAAGACTAAAACCGAATCACTGTTGAAATTATTACTTCTCTTTATTAACACTTTCACGACAAAGGACGTGCCTGGCACGTCCTGTGGTGAATCAAGCGGTTTTCGCGATGTCGAGGCAATAGCCAGCACCGAAATTTATATTTTGGGGCACCCACGATCGCCCCACGGACTGGGGTTATTGTCACTTATTGTCACTAAGGGGTTAATGACCTGTCGCCACATGTTTTTTGTTTCATTGCTTGAAACAAGCTCCATGGAAGACCACGACGACTTGGGCAGAGATACACAAGAACTTTGCAGACACATGGAGAATACTGGGAAGACCACAAACTCATGTAAAAACATATTTTTGGTTCAGTCCCACTTTTAATGTTGTTTGATATGCTTTCTTCAAAGAAATAATAATCGAGCATTAGATTCTGATTTATGTTCTTTTTTTGCAGTGTTTACCACCCCTCCCCTTTCTTTCATATTCTTTTTATTATGCCGTTTATATTCAGTTTGTTTTCCTTAGTACTGAACAATGTTCTTTTTTTTTTATATAAATGTAACACTTGTACATTTCAGTGATAATCTGTTCCCATTTTCTTTTTCGCAAATGGCCTCCGATTTCAATTTTCACAGGAGGAAATTATTATGACCTGTTTACTTTGTTAATCACCAGCCCTTCTCCACAAGTACGTATTTAGATGTTGCTAGGTTTAACACAAGTCTATACTTGTTTCAACGGAAGCAATTGTTCTTTTTTTTTTTTTTTTGAGTAGTCCCTACTGTGTCTAAAATAGAGACCTCGAAGAGACAAACTTGGACCTTACCAAACAACAAGATACAAAATGGGAGAGAAACTCTCTCGCCGAAGGAAAATACACTTATGCGGTAAACAAGAGGACATTACCACACAGTGGTTAACTCATTTAATCTTTTCTCTACGAAACCAAGTAGGTCCCTACATATCGATTACGGCCAAAGCCCCAAAATGCTCTACCAAATTCATCATCCAGTTTCATTCCATGGCTGATAGGCTGCCCATCACCAATGACCAAATCATCTAAGACTGTACACAGGCTTTCTGATATTCTGCAAGCTCTGTCGTTCCTGCCTGATCTCTTGTTACCACCTTACTCGTACAGTGGTCCTGGTGCCTTGAACCTCTACCATTCACTCCCTCTAATTCCTGGACATTGGAACGGTGTTGGAGATCGTAGACCTTTTCATCGTAGGGCAAGTTAGACCCCTTCTGTTTCCACACTGTATTTTTGTTTTTGGTGGTGACCTGGGTGGCTTTACACCTCTAAACTCTTATCCGGGACTCACTTTGGTTGAACGTACTCACACGTGTTATTATAGCTGCATGGTTTGAACCTTTTTAAATAATGTCTCCCTGAAGAGCGGCCTTGATTGTTCGCACTGTTAATCAGCTGATGTTTTCTAGCTAGAACAGGGATTTAACACAATGATTTTATATCTCTCTCCAGGCACCAGACTTTAAGTGTTGAGAAGCTATAGGGTCTGGTGCATACCTGGTGTCTGTGACTGTTCTTTTTCGCTTATTTGTCTGGGTGACAGATTTCTGTCTACCCTATTACTCATTATCATGGATACCTATGCTTTAACACATGTGATCGTTTTCTCTAATTGGCACCAGGCGGTTTCATTTTTTTTTCATATCAACCTTTTTACACTGGACAGTGATTATACTTTTATTTACTGCATCTGCCTCTACCTCTCTAATTTCTACTTATTCCTCTTTCTCTTGGCGCCCCCCTCCAAACTATTCTTCGCCCTTTTTTATTTCTTTCTAACAAAAATGGTAATATTGTAGCTTTTTGTGGTTTCATCTTGTCTGTACTATCCTGTAAATAACTGAATAAAAAGGGATTTAGAAAAAATAAATGTGCAGCAGGCCATAGCCAGCCACTGTCTGTAGCTGGTCATACGTGAATGTGTGTATGTATATCTAACCCATGTTTAGAGATGCCATCCTTTGTCTGTAATAAAACTCCTTCTATAACGATTCTTCGTCTCCAACAGATCATATGCTCATTGCCTTGTGAAATACAAGGAACGCCTCTTTTGTCCACTGGCAGAACAGTAGACATTTATTGGTTTTCGTACAATGTGTGTTGTTTGCACTGAGGTCAAAATCCATTTCAAATTTTTATCCATTAACATTTTAACTGCTCAACAGGCATAATTAAATAGAATTCATGCCATCCACCCCACACTTCAGTTCCCTGTTATAGTAGAATGGGAGAAACTGCTAATTGTTTTATGTCTGCTTTCAATTTAATAAAAAAGCAAAAGATCTGCCTGGTGGGAATACTCCTTTTTTTTTTAAAATCTTTTCATTTTTTTTATGGGTTTTTAAATTGCTTGTAAAAACAATGATATTATATTGATATTGCAAAGTAGGAAGGATAAATGAAAAAGCTTGCTAAGGTGTTACTAGTTAAGAAAATACATTTATTATTATTATTATTATATAATAAATAAAATGTCACAGGAACATGGTTATGGTTTTTCTCTCGGTTCTAGAATTTTTATAGGATTTCTTTGAACAGTGTACAACAGTAGTCGGCTTGGGACAACAGACTGTTGTATCCTTCCAACATTGCTTTTGTGTAAAAATGCATATAGGGCTAGTCTATGGTTCGACATATGGCCTAAAGCTTTTCCCATCTTCCATTGTCATACAATGGCCCAAGGGGCAGTTTCACCTACAGTGTCCAAAAACTATTTTTAGATGAGTTATTATCATGTAAAGTTAAGAAACAGATCTGTCTAACCTGTTTTATTTTTCTTAACTGTTTCTAGCATCTACAAACAAAAAATAATATGTATCATGTTTATTGCTCTTGTTATAGCAAAAGGCCCACCTATCTCTGCAAATCGTCCTTTTTTGGATGGCACCGAATTAAGAATCCCCAGTAAAACACATTTCATTGTAACACCAAAGGAGAAACTTTAATTTGTTTAAAGGTGTAAAATGAAGTGGTGTCTACGCATGTTAAAGGACAAATTAATGTATTCTTTACATGAGGAAGAGGGGGAAAAGGTTTTGTTATCCTGGGTTCCTTTTAAATTCTACATGTATCTTTACAGATTCATGTGAGTTTAGTGCCAATCAGTTTTTCACTTGTGCTTCAGTTTTAAAAGCACCAGGAAAGAAAAAGTGTAGCGGCACTTTAAGCATATGTACAGCATGCTAATAAGCAAAGTTGGAACCACGGCTTGAAATTCCATATGTATTATATTGCTGTGCACTGTGGTGGCCATTATATTTGCCCTGATTCGATAGCCTTGTGGGATAGTCACAAGGCTATCTTAGATATAAAATAAGGCCAAGGACTAATAAAAGTATTCAGAAAATTGGGCAGACTAGGTGGGCCGACTGGTTCTTATCTGCTGACATCTGATCCAAACTAGTCTGTCTCTTGTCTGCTCAAAGACTAGGCTCTCTCTTCTCTTTAAATTTGTACAGTAGCCGTATGTTGGGACTCTCTTGGCAAAATGAATACTCTTGCCACATGTGTTATTGATTTTAGCGAACTGGAACACACCACTGGTTTATAAAGTCAATCCAATCATTTGCTAGCATTTATGAATGTCTTCAGCCGAGTAGCTGGTCGGTACCCATTATAAGGCTTGAGAATTTGAACTCTCATAGCTGACCCGTTAAATGTAGGGCTTGTGCCGTGTGAGTTCCACCTATGCCATGCCAGTGCAACGTATGTTAAACATCCATAATCTAAATATGTTGATATTGAGCTCCAGACACCATTTTCTACAGCGATTTCTACGTGCAAGGCTCTGTTCAGCTTTCTAAGGTTGACTGACCATGTAGATTGCAAAACTGGCTTTGTTTGGAACATCTTGCATTAGTCATTCAGGTGTATTTAATCTTGCTGAAGGCACTAGTGCCTTTTAGCACATTGTTTTATAGCACTTATTTACTAAGATATGGTAAGAGATTATTCCAGGCGAATAGGATTCCCAGCAGGATATCTAGAGAATAAAAGAAAAAAATCTCCAATTTGTCATCATGGTACCAGGGCTTACTAAATAGCTCCTATTGTTTTATCTGTCTCTGTGCAGAATCGTTACACATAACAATGGTTTATGCAAAGTACCTACAGATATAACGTCAGTTCCTGCTGCTTTTCTGCCTTGAGATCCCTGAAAAGTCCAATTTGAGCCTGAATTACTTTTTTTTAGCTATTGAAAAATTGAAACATTCCATTAGTGCACTTTTTAGTGAATCCTCTACATACAAAATATTTAACCTACATTGTACAGATATTAACAAATATGATGACCCCTGTGCCCATAAGCAATGCAATATTCCTTCCCAGAAATCTGTGCATTGTAGAATGCAGCCCATTGTGGATGGATACTGTAACCATTTATTAACTGTGCAGAAAACACCATATGTTTGCAGAATTGAATCTATACATTTGCTTGCTGTTAGATTCACAAATTGTATAAATTAATGTATTTTAACTGAAAGGATCCTGGTTATATTAACTTGATTGTGAAAGAGGGTTACTACACGGACTGTCTCCATCTGCTAGTACATCTGCTCATTTTTACACGCCATAAATAGAGGCGACCTTAGCGAGCTTATACAGCCTTGCTATCTTACACAGCCATCTTATCTGACAAAAGCCCCCCCGGTGGTCGGCTGCTCTCTGATTAGCTGAGCACGCACTGACACTGTCATCGTGCGCACCACAAACCAGCGGCATGAGTTCAGAGGAAGAGGTGAGTGTAAGCACACGCGTGTCTTTAAATTTACATATCTGCTTTACCAGGGATTGAAAAATCTCTGCACTATACTCTGGACAAGCCATTAGTGACGCAAAAGTTTTTTTTTTTTTTTTAAAAACATGGAGCCAATTGAATAAATAAATTGGTATCATGTGATGTATGACTCCAATTAACACCAACTAATGCAAAAGAAAAGAAAAAAAAGCATCTTAGAGCCACTAAAACGAAATAAATAAATTGGTGTCATGTAATGCTTTTTGGTTCCTGGTTCCTTTTTGCAACATTTCTTCAAAATAAATCAATCTACAGTATCTTATTTATTCAATTTATGAAATTGTCTTATGTTTACTGGGTAGGGGACTTTGTATGTGGTTTTTTGTAACATTCTAATTTTTGTCTGCCCTTTTCGTTTTAGGAATGTTCACCCTTTCAGAAGTTGCATCCCTTAATGACATACAACCCACATACCGTATTCTGAAGCCATGGTGGGATGTATTTATGGATTACTTGGCGGTTGTCATGTTGATGGTCGCGATCTTTGCTGGCACCATGCAGCTGACCAAAGATCAAGTTGTTTGTCTGCCAGTGTTAGAATCCGCTGTAAGTTTAAGGACTTCTGCAATCCACTCAAACGGGAACAATCCACAAGTGGCTTCACATTCGGACGAGACTACTTCGGAGGTGTCGGAAGGGTGGCCAATAACACCTCCTCATGTTACACCAGAGCTTCCAGAGACCCCTTTTGTTAGACCCACGGTTACTCAAATGAACACAAATATATTGCCAAGTCAGAAGATAAAGAGACAAGTAAAAGGTCCTGGAGGGAGGCAAACAAATTTGGATTACCAACAGTATATTTTCATCAACCAAATGTGCTACCATGTGGCACTCCCGTGGTACTCCAAGTATTTTCCTTACCTTGCTCTTATCCATACAATTATTTTAATGGTCAGCAGCAACTTCTGGTTTAAGTATCCAAAGACCTGCTCGAAAATTGAACACTTTGTGTCCATACTTGGCAAGTGCTTTGAATCTCCTTGGACGACAAAGGCACTGTCCGAGACAGCATGTGAAGACTCGGAGGAAAATAAACAGAGACTGACTGGGGCGCAGTCCTTGAAAAAGCACTTCTCCAACACGAGTGAAGATGGGAATCCAAGCCCTAGCACCCCAATGATTAGCAAATCTGGGTTGACGTTCTCAGCAGAAAGGCCTGTAGTGGAAGTTCCTGGCATGACCATCCTAGATAAAAAGGACGGAGAACAGGCCAAAGCTCTTTTTGAAAAGGTTCGAAAATTTCGTACGCATGTAGAAGACAGTGACTTGATCTATAAGCTTTATGTTGTTCAGACAGTTATCAAGACCGTGAAGTTTATTTTCATCCTGTGCTACACTCTAACGTTTGTGACTGCAATAAGCTTTAAACATGTCTGCAATCCTAATGTGGAACACCTTATAGGCTATCAGGAATTTGAGTGCACTCATAATATGGCATTCATGCTAAAGAAGCTGCTCATTAGCTATATTGCTCTTATTTGCGTTTATGGTCTTGTCTGCTTATATACTCTGTTTTGGCTCTTCAGGAGGCCACTGAAAGAATATTCCTTTGAAAAGGTGAGAGAGGAGAGCAGCTTCAGTGACATTCCTGATGTGAAAAATGACTTTGCTTTTCTTTTGCATATGGTGGATCAATATGACCAGCTGTACTCTAAACGCTTTGGCGTCTTCTTGTCGGAGGTCAGCGAAAACAAATTGCGGGAAATTAGCTTGAATCACGAATGGACGTTTGAAAAACTACGACAGCATCTCTCGCGTAATGCTCAGGATAAACAGGAACTGCACCTGTTCATGCTGTCTGGGGTTCCCGACGCAGTTTTCGAGCTGACCGATCTCGAAGTTTTAAAACTTGAGCTGATCCCGGAGGCGAAGATTCCGGCGAAGATCTCCCAAATGACCGCTCTTCAGGAGCTGCATCTCTACCACTGTCCTGCAAAGGTCGAACAAACGGCATTCAGCTTTCTCAGAGACAACTTAAAGTGCCTTCATGTGAAATTCACCGATGTAGCTGAAATTCCTGCCTGGGTCTACTTACTGAAGACCCTCCGCGAGTTGTACTTGATGGGAAATTTAAACTCGGAAAACAATAAAATGATTGGACTGGAGTCTTTAAGGGAACTGCGCCAATTAAAGATTCTGTATGTAAAGAGCAACTTGACCAAAATGCCATCAAACATCACAGAAGTTGCGCCACATCTAACAAAACTGGTTATTCACAATGACGGCACCAAACTCCTCGTCCTCAATAGCCTTAAGAAGATGATGAACATTGCCGAACTGGAACTCTACAACTGCGAGCTGGAGAGAATACCCCATGCCATATTTAGTCTCGTCAACTTACAAGAGCTTGACCTGAAGTCCAACAGCATCCGTACAATAGAAGAAATCATCAGCTTTCAACACTTAAAAAGATTGACTTGTTTGAAGTTGTGGCACAACAAAATTGTGAGCATCCCGCAGTCGATCTCTCAGATTAAGAATCTGGAGTCCCTTTATTTTTCCAACAATAAACTCGAAACTCTCCCTGCAGCACTTTTTAATTTACAAAAGCTGAGACACCTGGATGTCGGCTACAATTGCATCACCGCAATTCCCATCGAAATCGGAATGCTCCAAAACCTTCAGCATTTCCACATCACCGGGAATAAAGTGGATGTCTTGCCAAAGACTTTGTTTAAATGCCTCAAATTAAGAACTTTGTATTTGGGGCAAAACTGTATAACCTCTGTGTCCGAAAAGATTGGAAATTTAGGGCAACTCACCCACCTGGAGTTAAAGGGAAATTGTTTAGACCGCATACCCTCTCAAATCATCCAATGTCGCCTTCTTAAAAGAAATGGGCTTGTTGTGGAAGATCACCTCTTTGACGCACTGCCTTCCGAAGTGAAGGAAGCGTTGGATCAAGACAATACCCCATTCGCTAGTGGGACATAGAGGCTAGTACGGGGTCAGCCATTTTACATTTGGGGTGGAAGGCTTTGGAGAGTGTGTTGAGTTGGGTCGAACAAAATGTTGCACTATTTATGTTCCTTATAATATGCCAGATTTGTCTGGGGGATTAATATACCACTTCCCCTCTGTTTTGTTTTGCAATAAAGGCATAGTTAAACTGGTTATTAGTAAAATTGAGTTTTCAAATGACTCTCAGCAATATACATATGCTTACGTTAAAACTAAGGTATACAATTTTTTTTAAAAAAAAAAGGTGTTTCTGGCAGAGCGTTCATAGTTCTGAAAGTGCCTTGAGATTTGGGGTCAGGACATTATTAAAACTACATGTGACTCACGACAAATACAGGATTACATTTTGCTTATGCTGTGAAATGTAGAGAACAAATTTATATATATATATTGTGCTAGCAGAATTGCATGTTTTTTTAAATTCTTTAGTTTTCAGTTTTATAATACAAAGAAAAATAATTCTAAAAAGTTAACAGGGAGTCATAATTCGGCTCGGTGTTTAACCGAAGAAAACAGTACATAGAGAAACTTTTTGTTCCAATGGCTATGAGATCAAATAAATGGAAAGAGAAAGGGAAGAAAAGAGATCTATATGTTTTAAATGTGTCTGTGGTGACTCATGTTTATGGCACCACCTTGTGGCTTGTCATGCAAATTATAAATTTCCAATTGAAAAGTAATTAATTTGCATATCATGCTCAAGGTGATGTCATAAACAGGAGACGGCACCATTTGAAACACTCTTATTTCTTATTTTTACTTGCATTTCTGCTAACGCAATGTGTAGATCTTTTTCGATTTCTCTACATTCGCAGTATAAACCATGTCCAGGTGATGGAGGACCTTCTAAGAGTGTAGAGCGATGTGGTGGTACCCGTTGGAGTATGGTGGTGTGCACCTAAGTCTGACGTGTATTGAACCTGCCAATAGAGATTTTAATGGCATTTGGAGAAAAAAAAAAAAGCCTTTTCTGAATCCGAAATAGAACCCATGTCAAGACCATATGTACTTTGTATACACGCATGTGTGTGTTTAACGTGGGCTCACTCTTGAAGAAGTACATTTGCCAATCTGTACAATTTATCCTTCACCTGTTCAGTAGATGTATTTCTAAGGAATTGCTGGTCATTTCATATCTCTGTATAATCTGAAGGATGCTCTGGTTGTTTGTAAATTGCCTGTTTGTATTTGATCTGTTACTGTTTGTTCTGTTGAAATCCGTAGCGAGGTTGATTTGAGGCGACCATCCGAGGTCGATTCTAACTTTTTCCACAGAATTCTCCACGTTGGTGGCACAGGGTGGGAACAGGTTTGGTGAAACATTGATATTGTGTTAATCGAAGCTGCCAAGTAGACAGTCTATTAACCCCACGGCTGCCAGGCAAGTCACAAGACGATTTCTAAAAGGGTGGGTTCTCTACATACCTTCAGGAGTTCATTTGTCTGGGTGTGCTTTTATGTATATGGATATAAATCTTGGTTCTATCCTCATAAGAATATATACTGGATATGAATATATATATATATATATATATATATATATATATATATATATATATATATGCACACAGTATACACAATACTAAAAAAAGAAACTCCTATTTGCTTAAATAAGTTTATAAAAATGTTCAGGATAAACCAAAGAACAACCATCTTATTATAACTGGGGCCTTGCCACTCATTTGTGGGTTGCACATGTATTTATTACATGATTCATGTTGGTAGGATACATTTATTCACCCTTCAGCAGTGGCTCAGCACATCCTCACGATCGGTCACCTATTCAGTTTGTCTAGGTCTCAGTAGTATACGTATACATCTCTTTTTTTGTTGTTGTAACTATTAGAAAGGTTAAAGGGACTCTGTCACCTAAACATGGTTTTGAATTTGTAAAAGTAGCGATTAAAAAAACACGTATAGCAAAAAAGATCTCTACGTTGGGTTAGCAGGATTGCAAGCAAATTCTCAAATGAAAAAAGAAGATGTTTTAAATGTCTGTGGTGTCTTATGTGGCACAGGTGATAAACAGGAGATGTCACATACCCATTTACAGCAAGTCTTACTTTATGCATCTTTCTTATGATTGCCTATTCACTACATTGATAAAATAAATATTATAATAATATTTGGATGATTTGAGTCTATTTAGATCTGACATGTGATTGGAATTGTTAACATATTTTGTAGGAAAGATAGAAACTTGGGGGCTTTTTTCATGAAAGAGGGAATTGCAGACTTAAGACCAAAATAGCCGAGCAGGAATTTTTTTTCCCACTCAGCTATACTTCAAATTACTATTTGCAATTTCCTTTTTACATGAATAAAGCCCTTACCGTTTGAATAGTTCAGATTATTTCAGTGCTTTTTTATACTTTGTATAGTGTGTCTTTCATTTCAGTGCGGCCATAGTCTGAGACAGCCACACATTAATCTGGCGTGTGCTTCTATGCAGAGGTTCGCTCTCAGATGGGTTTATCATATTACACTCCATCATTTGCAGTATTAATGAAGCTAAGATCTCTGCAGTGTTGGCCAGATTCCCTCTGTAACCGAACACTCCTTGTAATTCAAGGCTTCTTTATGTGAAGAACAGGCCATTTATGTAATGGTGGGGTAAAAAGTGATGGAAAAAAAAAACCTCCACCTGCAATTCAAAGAGTAGCAGATCAACAATGATCATCTTTTGCCTCTTTATCTTCAACTGTTTAAAGAAGCAAAAGGTGATCTGCAAATGCCTACCCAGAATCCCTTGTGGTGGGTATAGCACTGTGAATGGGAGATTTCTGATGGAAAAGTAACTATTTTGGCTTGTTTGATGATGCCTCTGGTATCCAAGGGTTCTTTACCTAAGCAGATCTCAGCCAGAGTGCAATTTGCATTGGAACATCCAAGGCTTTGAAAGAACTCTTAATGGGCAAATAAAAGGAATGCCGGCATTATCATTAGCGGGCTGAAAGAGACAATGTTCTATACAAGTTTCCTTGGATCAATAGATTCTATACTTGTATTTCTCCAGCAACCAACTCATTTAGTGGCAGATCTCTGTGCCCAGCTAAGGTTAAGCCTGTGTTTGAGTAGAGGTTTTCTATATGTAGCAAAGGAAGTATAAGGCGAGCAATTTGCAGAAAATACCCGTCAGTAGGATCTTTTTGAGGTTGGGCCCTAAGAGAGGTGAATGTTTTTAGGTTGGATGTTACTGCAACTTTTATTCTGATTGCTTTGTCTATGCTGAAGTTTTATTATTAAAATCAAAATGTCAAAACCTTTGTCTTCTATTTATTTTTGGTGTGTTCTTTTGCTCAGTAATGAACTGTCGCTGTCCTTTTTGAAGAAAGGGTGGTCACCAGGCCACTGTCTTCCCATGGTTCCCTGGTATGTATGGAATGGATTGTACATTTATCTCATCACAAAGTAAAGAAAGCTAAATAATATAGTATACCTACATATCCGGGACTGTCATTTATATTTTATAAGAATGCAATGACATGTATTTATTGCCAGAGCAGTCCTTCGAATGACTAGGTCCTTGTGCAGTTTGGTAGTTACCCTCATACATGTAGGTGGTAAGTGCATAGAGAGATTGAAACCATGGAAGGCCGAGCAACCTGCCAGAGAATCCTGTAAAACGACAGCTATAAGTACAAAGTGCATCACTATAAGGAAATGTTTTGGGCCAGAGGGAAAAGCTTAGCACTTGCTAACTGTCTAAGGTTATTTATGTTGCAACATGGATTTGTATAGTTCATAAGTATGGCATGTAATCAGTATACAGGAGAAATCCAGGGTGCAGATCTCTTATATTTCAGAATTAGTGCCACCATGCAAATAACTACTAAGGGCACACATTGATCAGTGTGTTATCCTAACAGAGTAGAATGACTGATCTGATGGGTAATATGACCAATATATAGTAAGTATATTCCATATATTGTATGCAAAGTAAAAGTTTAAATGAAGACTGTTTAGTCTTTTTGATACTTTATTTTGTATCTCAATGAGGAAAGGCCTGTGAAGGTCCATACAACATCATTAAACAGTCTGTCACATAGTCCAGTAACTCTAATTTGTGTTAATTGACACTACATCCTTTATGTCCAGTTTGGAAGATCCAGAGACTGCTTTGGAGCTCACTGCTGTGGTGAATGTCACTTCCCTAAACAATGCTACTCGCATCAGTGGGTTAAAACTCACTTTGCAAAGAAAATATATCTGTTTAAAGCAACAGGCAAAAATCCTATGAATTGAAATGTACAAAAGCAAAAAGGACTCCTCCGATCCCACAAACGCAATAGTAGAAAACTGACACTGCAAAATGTAGGGGAAGGGAACAGGCCAGACCACTATGGCAGTAAAGAGGTGTTTAGAATGAAATAAAAGCTTTTTGTTTGGGTTGTACTCCCCTCCCCTCCCCTGCCCGACAGGTGTTTTTTTCTCCCCTATCTGTCTAGTTAACTTGTCCTAAACTGAAGACTGCTTCTCCGTCCTTTGCTGCTGTCCAATGGGCCTGTTTGAATTTCCAGTGGGCGAGGGGGCAAGTGCCCCATTTTGCCCCCCTCCCTTCCAGATGCCCATGCCACTAAATACACATTCTATGGTGAGGCTTAGCGGCATGGCATAAAACTTTATATAGGGAGCTTTCTCTCCATCTGATAGCTGTTTTGGCTACCACAATGTATAGAAATCTTTTGATTCACAGTTAAGTGATGCCTAGTGGGGTTTTTTATATGGCCTACCGGTAAAATACAGGCTGAGTGGCAACCCTACTGACAACTCTTGATTACTATTTAGTGTGTACCACCTGGGCAGCCCAGAATACTACTCTTGGACTACCGACAACTCTGCCTCCAAAACTAATTTTGATCCCACTTTCAGAGCAAGTATGTTGATGTTTTTTACATTTTTATTTGTGGAGCACATACACATACTTGACATCTCTCATACAGACCACTCTTTAGTACACAATTGTGTACTTTTTAAGCATTTCTCCAATCCAACTTTCTATATATTTTTGTTAACCAAGCCAGTTGCAGTTCAGGGATGATATAATACATGCAAACAGTGCCACCATGAGGCTTGAGGAATTAAGTAAAATGTAATGTTCAGAGTGAAAAGACCCATCATTCCTCAGGAGCAAATGTACTAATGTATGATGGTGTAATGTGAGTTGCAAGCAATGGCGCATAATGGAATCCATATTTGATCTCAAGAGCCATCTGTATTAATCTCAACAAAATCACTTAAGTGGATTTTATCTATATCTACATCTATGTATATCTTTCTAAGTTACGCATCTACAATAGACTCTAACATACAATTATACAAACTTACTTTAAATAGCTCTTACATGTTACAAGGATTTAATTTAAAACTGAGAAAGTTTCATATGAAAAGCTACCTGTAATTTTTAACAAAATTCTCGTTTTTCAATTATGTCCTGTGGCCACAGTAAGTGCAGTACAATGTAACACACGTTTCAATATATATATATATCGTATATAAAGAAGTAGGCTGTGCAGACCGCATACAGGAACACACATAAAAAATATACATGTGACAGTGCATCTATATGGAATGGTTGTAAATGGATAATAAAATTAATCTAGCAGCATAACAAATTATTCTGGTAATTTGGAAATTGTGTGAAACATCTAAGTGAACATTGTAGGCATAGAAACATAGAATGTGTCGGCAGATAAGAACCATTCGGTCCATCTAGTCTGCCCAATTTTTTTTTTGGAGTACTTTTATTAGTCCCCCGTTCCCGGTCTTATAGCTAGGATAGCCTTGTGTCTATCCCACAAGGTATAATACGGATAAAAGCTAACGGGGAGAGAATATAAACCTACCACCCAACATTTTATATTGTCAAAGAGGGACACTTATTTTTGTGGGGGTGGCTATAGATGGGGGAATTACTGGAACATTTTTGGTGACTTTATGGCCAATTGATAACTACTCATGTACTTTGGTAAGTCATTAATACCTAGGGTTACATAGTAGTTTAGGTTGAAAAAAGACTTGCGTCCATCAAGTTTGACCCTTTTCCTATTCCATGTTTATCACTGTTGATCCAACCTAGGACTACCACCTGACCGGCAGGCTGGTAAAAAAAAAAAAATTGGCATCATGCCAATGTTGAGTCTATGGAGGCAGTACCAAGGCCGGTATTTTTTTTTTTTTAAGAAAAGGTGAAAACCCTAATCAAAAGCCTTTCAGTAATTTTGAATTCTGCTTTCAATGGGGAAAGAAATTACTTCTTGACTCCGAATGGCAATCATATTTCTCCTTGGATCAGCAAGCACTAAATAAATATTAATGCCTATAGTAACATGCATAGCCCTCTATGCTCCAGCTCATTAAAAAGGTATCGAGGCCAATTCAGACATTTTTAGCAGCCACATCTAACGTTTGCATGCTGCCTTGCAGTATGTAGAAGTCATATGTGACCAGAAGGAAATCAATGTAGTTCTGTGGGATCCATTACTTGATTAGGTAATTGATGTCCTTCAGGTCACATATGACTTCTATATACTGCAAAGCAGCCTGTAAAATTATATGTGGCTAGTAGAAAATGGCCAAGGTGGCAACCCTATTTATAATAATATAAAAACACATTTATTGCTGTTTAAATTCAATGTATTGTGAGTTTTGTGGGCACCATTGCTGTGGTGCTCTGACACAGTTATACAAACCAAAAATGATGAGGTCTCAGACAAGAGAGGAGGTAAGAGGGACAATAGAGGAGGTAAGAGGGACAATAGAGGAGGTAAGAGGGACAATACAGGAGCTAAGGTGGGACAATAGAGGAGGTAAGAAGGACACTTGGATGTATGCATAAAGATTTAAAAATGAATGAAAAATTAAAGGTTTCATCAAATACAAATCAGGTATACATTTCAAAGGACAGGACATACATGGAAAGAAGAGAAATCTCAGTGTATCCTTCCTGGTAAAATAATAAATGGAGATAAAGGGGCCATAAGGTTTTGCAAATCCTGAAGGCCCATATTGTTTGCTAATCATCCGCCTCCCCTCCCCCTTTAAGACTAGACACAACCAGATGGGTGGGAATCCAGTCAACCAATGGAAGGAAAGCAGGGCGCGCTGGTGGAGTCACGTGACCCCCATCCAGCCAATCGCACGGCAGCGGGGGTTGTGTACGTTATGACGTATGCCCTTTGTCCGCCATTTGTGTTGAACCTGGTTACTACGTGCTTCCCGTTCGCACTCTCCCTCCACCACAGCAAGCTCGGCAGTCGGTGAGCAGACCGAACGCTTTCTCCTCCGCAAAGTATCCTCGCAGATCGTCAGGTAAGCTTGAAGACCCTATAGTGTGCGGATTTTGTTTTGTGTGGTGCCTCTTGCAGTGATGGGTTAGGTGAGGCCCGGTCTGTAGACACCTAACATGGCGGCTCCTTTGTTCGGCTCACGCCCTGGTGCAATTCTGTAGCCGCCTTTTTTTTTAACAATCATCTTAATGGGATCCACCACACCAGGTGCGATGTAGACTCGTCTCATGCTAATTTAAGTGGCCCTCTAGTGCTCCGATATCCCAAAGCCATTGATGGCTTAACCCATTAAATAACGGTTGGGGCCTTTTTTGTGCTTTGTTATGACCTTCCTTCTTAGGAAGCGGGTTGAGCAAGTTTATCACCTTGGAAAGCCACGGATGATAATTGCTTTTCTATCTTATCTATAAGTTTCCAAGCCTGAACGAGATTTTAGATTTTTTTTTTTATCCTTGTTTGTCTTTTGATTTTCCCCAAATCTCCAGTTCAGTATGTATATTATGTGGATTCAGATATGTTCCTTTTGTGTGTAATAAAGTGCTATATACAGCAAGCATGGCTTATTTCAGTAATTTGATCAAATACCCTACATACTAGGTTTTAAACTCCTTATCTCCCACGTTAAAATGTGCAGTATATATTTCATTTGTTAAGCACATCATTTTTTGTTGGTAACGAAGTGTAAACTATTCAGATTGAATGCCCCATTGAGACAAATGAAGTTAAATGAAAGTAGGGGTTTGATTCCCTTTCAGGTCTTTATTGGTACATCTGTTGCAGGATTTGTTACTTCTGGTCTTTCTGACACTAGATCAAAGTACCAACTTATGTTGTAAAAATGGCTTATTTGTAGTTTACTGAACTAAAAGGAAAAGTTCTGTTTATAATTCCAAATTTCATCTGTACATTTGCTAGGTTAGATGCCTTTATATCTGTGGCACAAGCTTCAAGGAAATGCATGGTCTAACTCACAGCTTATAATGCATTTGAGTCATGCTTGTTTTAAGACAAACAATTCTGCCTTTAGAGGACCACCACCTGAAGCATATGCATAATGTTGATAATGACCAGAAAACAATGTATTGCTCCCAAACAGCAGCTCTTTGAAATACACAAAGCCCCTGTTTATGACATCACCTTGTGGCAGGAATGTACCCTATTGAATACTTGGAAAATGCTATTTAACCATTTATTAGCAATGAAGTAATAGCTGGAGCATATAACTTCTAATTCATTCTACCTTAAACATGGTTTCAATGCAATAGTGACTAACTTTTTGAAAGTCTCAGATGTTTGTCCTTTTTCCAGAGTTGCATTGTATTTGTAATGGACAGGCTTGTATCTCCCTCTGCCCCAATCTTAGTGTAATGCTAATCTGTTCATCATTGTAGGTAATGAGATACTTCTGAACCAGCCCTTCTTTCAGTACTTTCAAGCTGATATTAGTCAGCTGCCTTTGCAAGATGACATTTATCGTAATTTATCATGCATTGGCTTTGTGTTCGGAAAGTGACCAGTAATTTTCTGAAATGCACCAGCCGGCCCTGCAACAGGCACCGATCAGTTTCTGTAACGCTACTCCCTTGGTGTTACTACTATTTTCTAGCTGACTGTGCTTCATCTGTCGTTTAAACTCTTATGATTTGGGAAACCTTTAATACATTTTTGTCTTGGAATGTTTTTCAGCTATGGAAAGAGATTATGGACACGGTGGGTTTGGTCAAAGACCAGTAGACTCCTATGGAATGGACAAGTCAAATGAAAGGTACGTTTTTATCTATGTAATGTATATTTTGGAGGGGCAATTCCAAATAGTTTGTAATCTGTGGCTGCTTAGTTTTCATATTCTCCTTTACCACATGTATATTCACTTGTGGCCTGATTGAAGTCCTTGGGCCTTGCCAATTATTGCCACTAGACATTGTAAAGCAGAGGTGATGCTACATTTTAAATTTGAGTTCATTGTGTAAAGAGAAACAGTGTAAAATGTTCATTAATTAGCACACATCCCTGTTAGTACTTTAGTTTCTAAAACATGACACGTTTCTTGTAAGCTTTGCTGCTCTGGGAAATATGGTACTTATTAGCGGAAAGTAAATACATTGTTTCAGATTAAGCATATCATTAATGAATTCTCTTCCAAATGTGGGTTTAGCTGCTGGCAAATGTTGTTTCTACTTTTAGTTTATATTCTTCTCTTGCTAATCAATAATTGTTGCGTTTCTTAAGGATACATGTACCAATATTGCCCACCGCAAGCATTCTCAGGAACAGTGTGGGTTTTTTAAACAGACTTGTGTGTAGAATATTAGGTTGCCAGTCTTGCTAAATATGTATTTGGACTAAGCAAGGCTTTTATTGTTACTCTATCTCCACAATGAGCTTGCCACAATAAATATCTGCTGCAAATTATGGGAATTGACATAAGTCAAAGAATTAGTCTACATTCAGTATAAACCATATTTGTCATGCAATGCTGATAATGGAATATTGTGATGGAGGAATTCTGTCTACCAGTTATACCCTTCATCATTTTTAATATTCAGATCTAAACAAAGGATATCTGGGCATTAGTCTTCTGCCTTAAAGTACATAAAATAGTTACTTGAAAGTGCATGTTCTCCAGTAACATGACTGAGCACAGTGGCAACCTAACTATCCTCTCCACAGCATTGAAAGGAATCTCTTCAATTATCAGCGGACAGAGTGGAGACTTATTAAATAAGACTTTCCTTGATTCTTATTCTGGATACCAGTCAAATAAGCCACTCCATATTTATCTATCTGCATACGTTACTTACTCTAGTGTGGTTGCTGGCAAAGTTTTGTCCCCCGAGTCTAACACGTCTTGCTTTCAGTAATCCATTTTTTTTGGTAATGTGTCCAGATTGGACCCCCCCGCCTGTACGACAGTGTTGCATGGCTTCTGTTTATTTTGGAGCTTGGTTTCTCTTCATGTTGGATCGTATGAGCACAGTTTTTTTTTTTTTCTCCCTCGCTATGGGAATAACATTTTTCCTCTAATTTTCACTGCTTAGACTGTACTATAGGACATTACAAATTAATGTAGAGAGTAGAAATCAAGCTGATTCAGGAAAGCAGTCTATTTTGGGAGCCAAATAAATGTTGTCCATTTATATAAAGCAAACGCAACGTTAGATGGCACCTGTAAGACTTTTAGGAGCCATGGTGTCTTGCCACCTGGGATTTGTGAAACCCTGATTTAATGGTTTACTATAACTTTTTATATAATGTGAGTACCTATTTTCCATTAACTAGCATGTGTAAGGATTTTAAACCAGTCCTTTTTTTTTGTCTGTATGTACATCCACTCTTATTTGTGCACCCAGTTATACTCTTTACAAGTCCTTGAAATCGGTCTTGCAGATTTTTAAAGAAAACTATTTGACTTGGTTTCCATTTATGAAATGGAAGTTCAGCATTCAATGTTTTGACAAATTAGTCAGTTTTTCTTCATGTATTTAAAGCAGCGATTCATGTATATGGTTATTAAAAAAGAAAAAAAAATGGGATTGTTATCAAAGGCAAGTATGGACGGAATCGTGGCATTTTTACCCAACTTTAACATGACTTTTTTTTTGACTGCACTTGATGCCAAATGACCACTTGGTCATCCCCCCCCCCCCCCCCCCAAATCAACAAAATATAAGCATTTTCGTATTGATTTATATTTTTGTTGAAATCCAATATTGAATGCCATAGCCCAGTCGGAAATTTATGTGCTTGCCATCTTTTCACCATGTAAATTGTTTTTTTAGTGCCCCAATCACAGTAGATACTTAGAATCACCTTGTCAATGACTTGATTTTGTAATATTTGGTCACATGAAACGCTGCTTTCTTTTCCTCTAATCTCAGGGGGGATGGGAAATGTTTTAGGTTACGTCTTGCCTTGCTCTCGAGTTGATAAATGTCAACTGATGCTATATGTTCTGCTTGTATTACACTGGTAAAGCTTACTTTTTATTTTTCTCCTCACATCAATTTTTCCAGGTTTGGACCTTATGAGTCTTATGACTCCAGGTCTTCTCTGGGTGGGCGAGATCTGTACAGATCTGGCTATGGTTATAATGATCCCGAACAAAGCCACTTCGGAGATAGTTATGATGGTCGATATGAAAACCCCTACCGGAATAGCGTTGACTCTTTTGAAGGTAGAAACCAGGGCGGGTCTAGCTGGGATCCGTCTTTCACACGCTCAAAAGTGAGGACTGGGTTTATGGAGGACAGAGGAAGAGACAATTACTCTTCCTACGGCAGTTTTTCTTCACCCTATATGAAGCCTGCATCTGTAGGCTCTCGGGGGAGAGGAATGCCTGCATATCCCGACAGTGCGTTTGGCGGCAGAAGCAATGATGCTTTTGGAGGACCATCAACAGGCAGAGGCCGTGGCAGAGGAGTAAGTACAGAATCTTCTCAGATTCTTTTTGATAGTCAATTTTAAATTATTTAAAGACCAGAACTTTAAAATGGCATAATGTCCATATTCTATTCTAAAGTCTTCTTTAGGCCAATACAAAAAACCCCAATTTAAAGTTGACTTTTAAAGCAATTAAGCTTTAAATGTTACAGTGGGGTCTTATGTCACATTCTTTCTGTGTGAAAGGAAAAACCAAAACAAAAAAATAATCTGTGTTCAACATGGTTAAAAGGATCTGTAATTTTCCTTGACCTCGTCTAAGTCTTAAAGTTAAATTACAAAAGGTTACAAGAAGACCTTTTTGAAGTTCTGAGTAGGTTGAAGGTGCAATGTATAAAATACATACATGAGTATGGAGCCTTTTTAGAGTATTGAGAAATGCTGCACATGTGAATTCTGAAAGAGCTTGTGCATATCATTGCACTGTATCTAATATGACGCAAATACACATTCAGTGGTTTTTCAATGGGGGAGTTTCCTCCCTCTTAAAAGATTTCGCTGTGCTTTCTCTAAATATTTTAGTTGAAAGGCTTTAATTTTTACAAGTAAGGTCTCATTGACTATGATAATGCTATTGGCCCCAGTATAGTGTATCGTCTTTCAGATCAGCCTTAACACTCTTGCATGGTTCTGTTAGAGTAATTGAAATCCTAAATGCATTGCACCTTTAACATCCACAATTTTAATGCATAAATTGTCTTTATTTTATTCCCTTTCTTCACCCCATTTCCTTATTATTGGGCATGTTTTATATAAATTTGTATTTTCTGGGTTTTTCTGTCACTGACCCACATTTTGTTTTCATTTCCCCTTTTACTGCCTATATGTGGGTGTTAATATTCCCCAGACCCCATGACAGTCTAAGGGTCAACCTTAAATGTGGTTGAATTTCACCTTACTACCGGCTTTGAAATTAACTTATTTTCTTTCTCTTTTTTTTTTAAAATTTACAATTATTACAGCAAATGGGAGACTATGGCTTTATGCGGAGAGCTGGGATAATTGTAGACTATAAAAACCAGGGTGGTGCTGGCATGGCAAGAGGAGGATTAAAGAGGAAGATGGCACAGCAGTTCAAATCCCCTGGTGCTTTTGGCAAGAAACCGAAGCTCGCAAAGCCAGGACAGAATCAAAACGCTAAAAACCCACCAGCAGGTAAATATGTACACTTGTTATATATTGGAAGAGGACTTGACAGAAATGAGTGTTACAATTAGTTTCAGTGCTAAACAGATATATATTGACACCTGTTTTATAGCTTGCCAGTTTGCTAGAACTTGGCCAAAGTTGAATCTTCAAACTATACTCCATGGGAAATAAAGTAATTATAAAGACCTGTGAAGGAGAAAATTGGTTATCTATTTAAAATGAAAGCAGTGTGAAAAATTGCTCATTTTGAGAGTCTGCAATTTTTTGGTCTCTACCCACATAAAATGTGGGTCTCATTAGAAATATGCCTGGGTCCTTCCCTTTCTTTTACCACTGCATTATAACTGGTCTGCTGTCACAAGGGATCAGTGCTGAAGGAGTCATACATCTTGCTTTGGCAATGTGTTTATTTGCGACCTTATGCCTTGCTCTATATAGGTATTTGTTTTGTGCATTACCTGTCTGCTTTTGTATCTAGAACAATTTTTGTATTTGTTGCACTGTAGCATGCATTCAATTGCCTGTTTATATTCTATTGGTCCTGCAGAAGCGGTGAATGAAGAGGAGGAGGAGAAGCGCAGAACAGAAGCACGGAGGGAAAAGCAGAGGCGCAGGAGAGAGAAGAACAGCGAAAAATATGGAGATGGGTACAGGTATCATTTTTTTACTAGATGTTAGAGCAGGGTTTTCTTAAGTTTTATTTGCACCCTCCCCTCCCATTTTTATTTTATTTTTATATATAAATATATTATTATTTTTTTTTGTTCCTTTCTCCCATTTATTTTTATTTTACTTTTTTATTTTTATTCCCTTGAGTGCCACAGAAGTGCGCAATGCTTTCATACATTTGATTTGCTCATTTCTTTGGCACTTTATGTGGATATTAGTGGTTAGGATGTGGTGTTACATAGTTTAGACAGGTGATTTTGAAGTAGAAGTTTTGTGATCCCATCTTCTGTATTTCTGCAGGTTTAGTTTACTCTAGTTTTTTCTTTTTTTTTTGTTTGTTTGTTGGGCATACCAACTTCATGTACCTACTGTTTTTTGCTTACTTGCATTAGTTCTGCATAACAGAGATTGGTATCACTAAATCTTGATGCATCTGTAGAGCCTACGTGTTAGTAATGTGTAGTTACGTATAGGAGCTTGAGCGTGTAACCATTTCATATTGGCAGATGTATAATACATTAAGCTGGTCAGTTTCTCGCTCCCTGTAGGAAATTCGAACTGTTTTGTATATAATTCAGAATATGTAACTTCTCCAGTGTTTTAACTATTGCGGTTTAGTCTTAACTCAGCTAGATTCAAATATAAGCGTATATTTCCCACAGAACTTGTGTTCACAGGGAAAAACAAATTAACAGAAGGTAGAAGCAGAACTATTGTAAGAACACATGTTTTTTTTAAATGTGAGTACTTGGAACTAAATTTTTGGGTTTTTTTTTTTTTTTTTTAGGATGGCGTTTACATGTTCATTTTGTAAGTTCCGGTCATTTGATGAAAAGGGTATTGAGGAGCACTTGGAAAGTACTTCTCATCAGGAGATGTTGGATCACATCCAGAAACAAACCAAATTTGACAAACCTGTAATGGAGTTTTTACATGTAAGTTATTTAATTTTAGTTCCTTTACTTGAATATTAAACTTATGAATATTTTTTTGTGTGTGCATTACCCCCTAACATGACCACAATTCTGTAGCCCACATACCAAAAAAGTCAGAATGTTTCATGTGTTTGACTTTCATTGAAAGTCATAATTATATATTCCAGAATATGTGAATAGAACAGCACTCCAGCCAAAATAGGCTGACTCCAATTGTATTGTTTTGTGGAGCAGTGATAGAGATTTTGAGTTTTCTCGCTGATCTATATAGGTCCATATCTATCCTGCACAATGATTTATACAATGTTATGTTCCTTTTTAAGACTTCCTTTCATGCATAGTTTAAAAAAAAAAAAAAATGTCTCTAGGCTAGTTTTGTATTTGGAATAAATGTTTCTTTTTAGCATTTTCATGCACTGTTTATTGTAGTTCTTGCAGTTATTTTGTTAGCATTGTGTACCTGACCATTTCCAATCTCTTGTAGGAATGCATTGTTAATAAGTTCAAGAAAACTGCAGCTCGTAAATCTCAGTCTGCACAAAACGAAGCTGCAAAGGCCGCAGAGAAGGACATTATGGAAGGTATGTATACATTACTATGTACTTGCCTTTAAACAGACTTTATAAAAATACACGGTACCATGCTATTATTTTCCAAGGTGGTCTGTGGCATTGCCACTTTCTTGATCAAGAAATGTTTTATCTTGAAGATTCTTTAGCAAGGGTGTGTCTTTGTTTTTCAGAACTTAGAGCCCTAAAACATGCATTCTTAAATTTTTTTTTGCACCTGTTTCCCATTAGACTCTGTACATGCTTTGGCCATTCCATCTGAAAGGACAATCTTTTAAGATGGAGTGGGGTTAAAAAGTAAAACATTTTATTGTTTTAAAATGATTGCACTATGCAATCTTTCAAATTTAAAATAATAAAATATTTTACTTTTTAACCCCACATCTTGATGCTTAAGATCCATTTGTAGGCTGTAATGTTGGTTTACTTGTACAGTGTTGATATGCTTTTTTTTTTTTATAAAGTTTTTGTTTAGTACTAATTTTTAGTTTTCCATCTTATACCTTCCTATGCTGAATTGCACCTGTAGTCATTTATACTACTTAAGATGCATCTGACGTCATATGTGCTGAACACCATGACTCTTTCTATTTTAGGTGTCACACCAGATGATCACATGATGAAAGTTGAAACTGTGCACTGCAGTGCCTGCAGTGTGTATGTCCCTGCACTGCACAGCTCTGTGCAGCTGCATCTCAAATCCGCTGATCATTCAAAGAGCAAACTGGTAAGTCATAAAGCAGATTTCAGTGGTACTAAAGTAACCAGCAGTAATACGTGCTATATCAGTGTCCCTCTGGAGTGCCCAAGTCTGTCATAGAAAAGAGTACGTGTTAAATCATATTAAGAGTGATTACATTGTTTGCTATATGGATGTTATATTTACTGCACAGTGAGCCCATAACATTTTACTTGGATAGGAGAGCTTATTCCATGGCATGTGCTGACGTTTATTGTCTATATTCATTATGGTATGGGTTTATTTTACAGTTATTATCTTATCAGCTAACCCCTGCCAAGCAAGTGACTGTCCTGCATTTAATGCTTTAAGCTGCAATCGTCCAACCTGCATTTTCCTGAAATAGATATATATTTTTGAGCCTGCAGTGTCCCTTTTTAAAGAGTTTAACTTTGAAATGTACTTTTGAAAAAAATGTGCTACTTACTTCATTAAAGTTAAAGATTTTCAATTTGAGTATCTTTTAAAACATGTTCTCCTCTTTCTTAGGCATACAAGGATCAGATAAAAAGGGAAAGTATTCTGACAGCTACCAGCATCTTGAACAACCCTCTCGTAAAGGCAAGATATGAACTGTACTTGAAGGTAAGCTAGTTACAGTACGGAAAAGCTTTGATTTAAAGTACTGTTCTATAATGAGCTGAAAAAACTCTTGCGATAGTAAACTTTCAGTTACTTGGAATTTTAGGTATAAAGGGATGGTCAATCAGGGTATATAACTTTGCTAGTTTTGGCTATTTTAATGAATTGTTTAGGAGTTAAAATGAAACGTGTAAATGGTTTGCAAGTCATTTTGTTATGTAAATCTCACTTATGGAGTTCCAGTGTTCTGCTGTATATGTTGCAGTCACATCTTTCGCTTAATGGTGCTTGAAGATGAATTGCAGAATAGGGAGGAAATGATGGTAGTTACCAGTTCAATTTAAGGTTCCTGGAATTACACTGAACACCATGCTAATTTTTATTTTTGTTTATTTACAAAGGGTGAAAATCCATTTGAAACCCAGCCAGAGGAAATGGCTGCTGAACCTGTTGCTGTTGAACCCGATACTGAAGACTTTACTTCTGACCCACTCACTGTTCCAGAAGAAAGTTAAATATCTGGCACTATATATGTTTAATCAATATGTAATCAATTCAAAACACCATCCTTTTTTAACTTTAATGTTGTGCCTACCTATTTTTAAATCTGGTATCGTGGGGCGTTCAATGAGTTTGTGTCACGGTTTTGTATTTGATAAGAAAATACTCTATTCATAAATAATTTGATATTTTGCATATACATACATTAAGTTTATTTTTTTCATGCAATTTTAAGCTGTAACTCTTATGTTTATTGGTCAGGGCTAACCTTGATGTTAAAATGTCAGTTTTTTTTTATTTTCACAGTTACCATGCTAGGTTCTAGTATTTTTACCCTGAAAATGCTGTGAATTCTTGGAATGTATTTGTAAAATGTAAAGCAGATGTGTATTATCTTGTAGACTGGCCTGTGGCACTTGTGAAATTATTTTTTACTTTTATTTTGCATTGTTTGCTACTTAGATCCTTTTGTGTCTCAGATAACTGTAATAAATCTCCACTTCAGTTCCTGCATGTTTGATTCAATTATTTTTCTCCTTATGTTTAACATAATACACCCCACAATCTATTAATTGGCTTATTAATGTCCACCTGTAGCACAAAACTGTTCACTAAATGCTGAATTTGGCAAAGGTTAAAGTTACACTAGAATAACAAGCTCATTTTTCAATTTACTGTTTATATTCACATTGCAATACTATTGATTCTAACCATTTAGGCAGGGATTGATGCAGCATTGTAAAGCAGTGTTTAACCATTTTAGTTTTAATTTACATTGGTTGCTACCATACTATATAATCCTCTTGAGGACACCATGATGTTCCATACTATGTAATAAAAAACACTCTCCAGTATGGGCATCTACCCATGTCCCCAGATCCCTTCCTTTTTTACAATTTTTAATAAAATAAGCTTAACTCTATGGGTAAGGTTACAATGTCGCTAAACATAGGTCTGAAACACAATTGTTTTAGCTATGTTCTGCTTGCAATTATTGCCTATGTGCAAGCAGTCTAATTTTTTTTTTCTTTTTCAAAGCTCAGAACAAATATTGGAATTTTTGTTTTAGAAGGTGTGTGGTTTTTTTACTTTGTTACTGGTGGTTTTGTAGATGTGTAAAGTACCTCCCCCCCTCCAATTTCAGATTCCATAAAATGATTCATCTAAATGAAGACCCTCTTAATAAGGAAACTACAGCTAAAGGCAAACACTGCAGAAATGTTAAAGCTGCCATTGTCCTGAATGGTACATAGAACCATAGAATGTGTTTACAAAACCATTCAGCCCATCTAATCTGCTCAATTTTCTGAATACTTTTATCAGATGCTGGCTTTCTTATATCTAGGAGAGCCATATGCTTAAATTCCTTCACTGTGTCTATTACATGCATTCACCACCCTCTCAGCAAAGTAATAATTAAGAATATTTTAATACTTTTGTCCCTCTAATTTAAAATCGCCCTCTTGTGTGGGTTTTACTTCTAAAATACTCTCCTCCTTTACGGTATCGTTTCCCTTTTGTGTATTGAAATGTTCCTTTCCTATCCCCCATGTCTTTTATCTTTTAAGATCTTTGGACATTTCTGGCAAATTTTATCCTTCAACCCATGAACCAGTTTAGTAGCCCGTTTCTGAACTTTCTCCAAAGTATCAATATCTTTCTGTAGATATGGTCTCCAGTACTGCGTACAATACTCCAAGTGAGATCTCACCAGTACAATGGCATGAGCACTTCACTCTTTCTACGGCTAATACCTCTCCCTATATAACCAAGCATTCTGCGAATACCTCTCCCTATATAACCAAGCATTCTACGAATACCTCTCCCTATATAACCAAGCATTCTGCTAGTATTTCCTGCTGCTCTACCTACATTTTAAGTCATGAAATTCCTCAGCTCTTGGCTTTTTACACCCAAGGGCAACATAGCCAAAACTCTTGTCATTAAGGTGGTACATCGGGACCGACTTTTAGTGGGTTTTGGAATGGAAAAACATGAGGTTAAGTCTGCTATAGATGGTTACAATTACTAGACTTGGGCCTGCAAGGTTAGGCTAAGAGGACAGATGTAACATTATCTGTCTTCTCATTTAGTCCTATCCGTATAATGCATTGCTTACCTCCCTCTAAGAATATGGTTATTAGTCAATGTGCATGTATCCAATGCTTCTGTGTATCCAGAGTCCTGCTTTCTGGCCTGTGCTATAAGCCCTCTGGGCCTACATGAAAATAGGCATACTGAGATAAGGAGGGTATTGTGTTTCAGTCACAACATAATTTATAAAAATGCCTGCGCAAAAAGTTGCAAAGTAGAAAAGGCACAATCACTTATGTATAATGACAAAGATTTGGTGGAGACTGACACTTTCCATGTGCTTTTTAGGAGTACGTATGGGAGTTGTTATTGCACGTTGGCGCATACGGCTACAGCCCCATTTTTTGCTGTGAGTTCAGTGTCCGACCGTTTTATACATAACACTCTCTATGTTGATAAGAGCAGTATTGTGCTGCTTCAGTTTCTGGTCAGCTGTATACTGATAGGCTATGCCATCCCTGTGTCAGGCTAACCTGCTGGACTACCCTTACTCTCAGGCTCATTCACTATTGCAGAGGAAATTGCTTACACAATATAAGTAGAGGATAAGAAAAATTATCTATACAATGTATTAGCAGAATTGTAATACATACTATACATTGTATTAGCAGAATTGTAATACATACTATACATTGTATTAGCAGAATTGTAAGACATACTATACATTGTATTAGCAGAATTGTAAACATGCAGAACATAACAGAAAAATACGTTTTAAAACGCGTCTGTGGCGTCTCCTGCTTATGACATCACCTGTGGCATGATATGCAAACGTTCAATAGGGAATGTGTAATTTGCATATCAAGCCACAAGGTTCACAAGTGACGTTGCAACGTCTCGCGATATTTTGGCAGGGATCTGTAAACCCCCTGATTGGGTCCCTGGCCCAAAAAAGACCCGTGAAGGGGTTACAGTACAGGATGAGGAGATGCTTTTTTTAAACCATTGTGGAAGCTACCCATGTCCACGGGTTAATTAATTCCATCACTGGGGATTTCTGGTCAGTGGTAAGGTTACTGTCGTCGTTAAATGACAGATGTCTTCCTGAGAATCCCTCACATCTCTCCCCGTGATTTGAAGTTCAATGCTTACAATAACAGGGTACTTTTCTTTAATAACTGTTAGATTTATCCTTTGGAGATTTCTCCAAGATGTCCTATTGCTTCTGCACAGTTCCCCTGACATTAGTCTCTGCATTTTCCTCCTGCATTATGCGGGTAGATTTAGAGTCAAGATGGTCCCTGTAGTGCAAATGCTGGGCCTGGGCTTGAGAACATTTGCAATTGTCGTAAATTTCTCTTTTCTTTCCTAGCTTCATGAAACATCTGGGATACGGCAACGATGTCCCTAATCTGCAATACCAAACATCCCCGATCACTGAACATATGGTCCAGTCATAGGCCTGGAAGCTATTAAAAAATATGAGTGTTTTGCAGAAGAAAAATGTGTGACATTTTGTTGACTCTTCTGCACTGACATTATAAGAAACTATAGTTAAACCGAAATAAATAAATAAAATATTCTGCTACTCTATATGGAAAATAATTCCGCAGCACTGGCTCCCCTCCCAGTCTTTGTGTTTATTCTATTATTAATGTTTCTATCCAGACTTACATGAATTCATTCCACCGCTTCCAGCTCCTGACCAAAGCACTGATAATGCATAAGCCTTCTTACCTCCTAAGGTGGGACAGTGGGGAAAATGGCCAGGGTGGGATAATGTCAGTGATATGGCATATGCTCAGTGTTTATTCTCAGGTGTCCCAAATGCTAGAGAATAAAATTGGATGGCTATGAACATTTTTGTCTCACCTTTTTTCTTTTCTTTTTCCCATTTGTGGGATTTGGATCTCACATGTTGGTCTGGTCCAAATTTGCCTATCACTCGAGAGCTCTCTTCTTCCCTCTAGGTGCTGCTGCTGGACTACTAATCCCATAACTCCCCACCAACTTTCTTGAATTATGGTAGTTGTAGACAGAGCAGGGTCATCCAATGTGTGGCCTATGGGCCAAATGCGACCCATCTGGCAGAAGTCCATCCCATCTAATTTAACTACACATATTCACATTAATAGGGTGACAAGATTTTGCCAGTGAAAAAAAAGAGGACACTTCACAACAAGAATTGTTTTCTCAGATGCCCAGACAAGTAACAAATTAGGCAGTGGTCTCGAGGAAGATCGTGGAGAGACCACGGTACTTCCATCCTGAAGTCTTTATACTGCTTGCCAATAGGTTTCCTTTTATATTCCTCTCCGTACATTGAGGTCCTAGCTTGATAATTAGGTACATAAAAAATAGCTAGGATATATCAGCTATATATTAGAAAATAGGGTATAGCAAAGATATATATAAATACACATATACAAGCAGTGGTGTATTTTGGTTTTGTGCTGCCCTAGGCATGACTAAATTTGGGCACCTCCTTCACCCCCGACAAATGGTTATATTTATCCACTTTTTATGTGTTGAATTATACCATGTCAAAAGGGTGGATAAATAGAACCTTATTTAAAAAAAAAAACACGGAACATGTTCCAGCGCCCACATTGTACACCCAGAACATGCCCCAGCACCCACATTTCTCACCCAGGACTTCACCCACATTGTATAACCAAGACTTACCCCAGCACCACACAATATTCCCCATCACCAACATTGCACATCCAGGACTTACCCCAGTACACACCACATTGCACACCAAGGACTTACCCCAGCACCCCACAATATGATCCATCACTAACATTGCACCAGGGCTTTCCCCAGCATCCCAGGAAATGTCCTATCACGCCTAGGACTTACCCCCCTTCACCCACATTGCACACCCAGGACATGCGCCATCCTCCATATTGTAGACCCACGACTTAACCCAGCCATGGGACCCCCAGCGCTCTGGCCTCAGAAGATGTGCAGGGAGTGCAAGAGGCAGCATGATAGGGTGTCGGTGCACCTGGACATCACACAGACACTGCCAGCAGAGGGCTGGTGAGTGGTGATATTTTAATGTGGGTCTTGAGATCTAGACAGCTGCGTATTTAAAAATCTGCAATGTACCTAGCATACACAGTACTTACTATGTGAATGATATCTCCCTCTGGTGATCTTGCTAGCACACAATTCATCTCCTGTAGCAATGTTGGGAAAGCTGGATTAACTTTTTTCCTGCTGGTTGTGTGTCTTCTCCCGGTCACTTCTTCCCTCTTCTCCCAGTCACGTTTTCACTCTTCCCATTAGCAATGCTAACTGTGTACATACCTTTAACTGAACCATTCCCATTACTCCCACTAACTAAAGCTACTACTATACCCCTGCACCCATGGATCCCTGCACGGACGATTGCGGCTGACCAGGAAGAACAATACCAGTCATGTCAGCGCTATGCGTCACATTACTGATATTCATCTTCAGTAACAACTATTATGATAAGTGTACCCTCTCCCCACATGTAATGTGTACTGATGCAACATTTCACTTACAAAGTGTAGATGTCAACACTGATGCACAATGCAACATACCTCATAGTGTAAGTGTGCGGTGTGGATATACCTGAAAAAAAAGACAGATACAAATAACTATGTTTAATTATTTTTTTTTTTTTTTTTTTAATAAAGATTTTTATTGAGTTCGCATAGGAATCAAAAACATATTCAATTCTTACATGAATCATAAATTTTACCATATGTAAACACAAAATATATCAGATAACATGTAGAAGGAACTCACATTTTGGTCAGTTTTATATTCCTATATCACATAGGTATTGGATCATATTATAGAATGTACTACTTGACCGTGCTCTGTTTGAAATACCTGCAAAAAGTCATTACTATATGATAGAATAGTAATTTTCTCAACATTTAGAAACATATTGGATATGGTCAAGAATTAGATCTGTTATAGAAACATATTCAAATGTTACATAAATCATATTTTTTACCACATAGTATATCGGATAACATGTAAAGAGAACTCGTATTTTGATCAGTTTTATATTACTTGAGTGCATAGGTATTGAATCAGATTAGGAAATATACTACTAAATCGTACTCTGTATGTAAATATCTGTAGAAAATCAACACAATATAATGAATGGGATGATAGTTTCCTCAGAACTTAGAAACATATTGGATATGATCAAAAGCTAGATCTATTATCGCCTCTAACTATCAATATAATGAATGTTGTGTAGAAGTATCAGACTCAGTACTAAACATAGTATATGTCTGAGACAAACATCGGTTATGATTACTAAAAAATAAGTCAATGTATATCCTAATATTGTCACTATGAATTATGCACATATTAATCACGTCTGAAACAAACCGCATTTAGAGTACAGAGAGGCCGAAACAGAATATTAGGAAAGAGAGAAAAATGGGGATCAGAGGAGAGAGGGATAAGACAAAGTGCCACGGCGGTGAGGTAAAAGAGGGAGTAGGGGCTATCACAGAGTGGACAGGCCTGCAGACTCAAGAAAGAGCATGCCAAAAATTGGACCAGTTCGCCGCATGATTGCGGAGCAGAGCCCCCCAGTACTACCCCATAAAAATAAAAATCACATGGGAGAGGGGGGTGCTGTCCAAGGGGGGGGGGGGGGGGATAGAGAGTGCGAGATAAACACATATAACAGTCAGTATTGAAAAACAAGCCTGTGTGGGCTCCGAATGTCTAATTTTGCCACTTCAGCGGGAAATCCATCTTGAAGAGTCTTCCAAACTCCAGATGAGGGTCAACGTTAGGTTTAAGCCTGGTTCGTCGGGGCATGTAAGAAAGTGGGTCCAGGTGTTTGTCCGGTGTCTACCAGGTCAGGCATTTGTGGTATACCCATCGCTCTCAAAAAATTTGGTGTTTCTTCCATAGATTCTATCGACAGCTGTCTGCCATCTTTTTCCACAGTTAGGGAATTTGACAAGCCCCAGCGGTATCTAACCTCTGCTGACCTTAGGTGCTTGGTTAGAGGTGCCATGTTCCTTCTCCAGTTCAGCGTTGCAGGAGTCAAATCTTCGTATATTTGAAGAGAGGCACCCTCGTATGAAAGTTTCGGGTTCTTGCGGGATATAGATAGCAAGGCCATTTTGTCCATTGTGGAACACAGACGCACTATTACATCTCTTGTGGCATTGTGTGGGGCACGGTTAGTTTTCCGCACTCGGAAACAGTCCATGATAATGTGGTCCTGTGTTTCCAGCTTCGGGCAAATTTGAAGAAACCATTTGGTCAGATAGCTCCGAAGGTTGGTGGGCCCTACCTCCTCCGGTGCCCCTCTGACCCGTATGTTGGTCTGCCTAGATCTGCTATCAATCAGTGCCGTCTGTCTGTGCACCAGGTGTAGTTGGTGGACTATTTCGGCCATTTGGCCAGTACTGTCAGCTTGTTTAGATTTAATGCTGGAAATTTCTGTCTCCATGTTATTTACCTTCGTTTGAAGGGTGTGCACCTCCGTTTTTATCTCCGCCAGCTCCGACTTTATTGTCGCCTGGATATCTTTCAGGAGAAGTTGGAGATCACTTTTTGTAGCCGGGCTTTCCTTCATGTGTGATACTGAGTAAATAGGAGCCGGTCTGATTGTGTGAGGTGAGTTCGAGCCGTCCGATGAATCTTCCGATTCACTTCTGGCGGGAAGCGCCACGGAGGAAGGTGTTGCGATGCTAGGCTTAGTAGGCCTCGTTAGTAAAAGTCCAATATCTGAGCCGTGGGCCCGCAAGAGTTTTTCTTTTCTCTTGTTCTTATTCCCCATGGTAGAAGGTAGGTCGTCAGTCAACTTTTTGATCTTTTTCCCTGGTGTGGACATTGAAAAAACACACTTATATCACTGCTATTGCAGGAGCTCCACGAAAACACGTCTGTTCTCTCTCGCAGCTAGCTCCGCCCCCACCACTATGTTTAATTTAATATTTCTTTATTCATTTTAAATTTAAAATTTTAGAAATGTTTGCAGTTAGCTGCAGATCCTGATTCAAAATGGTGGTCTTACCATATGCTCAGTATTTATACACATATTCCTCGACAGTGATTGGCTATAAGTTCTATATTTAGTATACATTTTTTGAAGCAGGGCCTATTTCCTATGGAGATTTGGCTTATTATGGTTGAATTTCGGATTATTTTGTGTAATCCCATAGAATACCACTTCAGTTCAGTTCATTTTTGACATATTTCGTCTGTTTTTGATTTCCACCAATGTGGAATCAGCTGTGATTTCTGGATTGTCCGTATTTCAAAAGGCACCCTCTCAGGGCTTAATATCAGTGCATGTTATAACTTTAAAGTAGGTAATTTTAAAGTGGCCCATACACACATGTATTTCTGAACATACTGTCACTTTGGAAAAAATGTGGCCACCCCTGCTCTAGAAGAAGACTGGGCTCTCCAGGCCACATTAAAATAGAAAGTTCCCAGGGATTCGAATAATAACCTTTATAAATGGTTTGCACAGTTTTCCCTCTCAGTTTTGTTAATAGGATGACATAGGTGTCAAGAGCTTTACACTCCATAATAGCCATACATGTCTCATCCAATATATAATTATATATTAATAAATAATATTAAAAAAAAATTCGGGAGCATTGTAAACTACAGTGGAAGACAAGTATCCTTTGAAAAGCAACACAAAGACATATTTTTATATGTTTTTTTTATCAATGTATCTTTTAGGTATTTTTTTGCTGTGTAACATGCCTTGCAAATGAGTAATACAAAAACCACTGATAGGCCACCTTCTTATCCCTCCAGCTGTGATCTTATCAGTCATACCCAGTTGATTACATATTAATAAAATTAATTATACTGCACACTGATAAAATGCCAGTATATTCCTGTCCCAGTATAAAATAAACAATGTACAGTCTCCATGTAGATTCTAAATAATGCCGTAAGTCTTCAAAAATGCCAGCAGAGGGCACCAAAGACCTATTTTGTATATTTATCTGTGTTTAATTCACCTGTATTTTTTTTTTGTTAGCCATTTGCTACTGTGGCAATACAAATGCGTTCACCAACAATTATTTTATATTAGTCTCTATTATAGTTAGAAGACGTGCATATATCAAGCAGGTGCAGGGTAATCCTAAAACAAAATATGCTTTAAACCGTGCAGTTTTATCTCTAAAAATAATACCTTTTTAAGGACTTAATGCCATGGTTTGGGGTTTGTGCTTTCTAAAAATGATAGGTTTGTAAATTGTAATTTATTATTATTACTTGACTGTAAGTACAATTAAATATCATCATATGGGATGTGGTTGGATGTGAAATCCCAGGCGCTCATTGCCCCAAACATTTCAGGATCTTCAACATTAGATTGTTTCTTTTTAAAAGAATTGATAGTTTCAACAGATGAAGCATAATCCCGCATTGAGTAAAGGTGGGGCAAACACTGGTGGGCGTGGTATGGAATGATTGGGTGGGGTTATCAACAAGTCATGATTTTCTTGTTTCGAAAAAAAAACCCAATCTTGGAAATTGTTACATTTGTTACAAGTGTCTGCGGTACAATGTTAGAAATCTGTGCCCAGGTGAGGGCTGGCAAGGGGAAGACAGGAGGGCAATTGCCACATGGGCTGCTAAATTGTATTTGCTCCCTGGGCCAGAAGTTGCCAGCCCTCCCCTGTCTGTGCCTGTTTGGGAGATCTACAATTTCTTCATTTGGGGATTTTGTGGTATGGGTGGGGTAAGGTGTGAAAAAGTGTGCAGTGCAGAGTGAAAGAGAAGATGGCCATCCCCAGTCGTGTTTGTCTATCTATTTTATTTATGGTTTACTGGTTTATTTAATTCTAAATCACCAACATCTGAACCTCACTGCTGCTGGTAAATCTGTTCACCCCCCCCCCCCTACCCTACCCTAAGCTGCAAACATAGAGAAAGAGGGTTAGTGGAAAAGGCCCAGGACAAAGTCTACAGTATCATGTGAGATGGAACAGGAGATCTGTCACCGCCTCTGGTCTGGTGGTCTAATGACACTATACAACCTACTAATGTGCTTCTGCCACTTACCTGCCATGCGGTCTATTTAGATGTGATACTGAAACAAACTATATCAGAGATGGGGGGACAGGAAACAAAGTGAAACCAGATTTATTCTGATGACACAATTCTGATATCATTTTTGTGTTGTAAAATCTGTAAAGGCCTAATGAGATTCCCGCATCTCAGGTTCATTTGAAGAGGCCAGTAATGATCACAACCACTTTATTAGCAAAAGGCATCAATTAGGCAAAAAGGAATATTCACTTACTATTAATTTCCATTCTTATTCATGTTTAGCAGATGTAACATTGCCAGATAACACATATTGGATAGTGGCGCAGGAAATCACAGAATTGCAGCATTCGAGGATGGTGTTAATTCTCAAGGATCACAGCCAATCTTCCCAGGGAGAATTATCTAGTCACCAGAGCACCCTGCGTGCATCCACATGAGATTTCATGGTGCAAAGTGTTTAAGAACTGCTGAACTAGTTCTATTTTATTCTGCACAATTATAGAAATAGGGAATTAGATTCACGTGTGTCCGGATCTGAATGATAACTCCAAAGATGGCAGTGGAGATGCTAAATGGGTTAGAAAGAGATGGAGACAGTAACAAGTCCACCATAGTTCTTGAAAGAGTTTATAATTATAGTGGAGAACAATCTAGTATCATTAATGGAGCAGCGTCAGATCTATAGCCTTGTGCAGTTTGAGATACCCTCTCATCTTACCCTAAGATGGGAAACAACCCCAGCCATGCCCAGGAGCCACGTTAGGTTTTTATATATCCTAAAGTTTAACTAATTAGGCAGTGTGTATCTCGGGTTTGTGCTGCCCTAGGCAGACAAAATTTGGGGACCCACCACCCACGTTGCACACCCACGACATGCCCCAATCACCCCATTACTAGCCCCATCGCCCACATTGAACACACACTAAATGCCCCATCACCCCCATTAACTGGAAGGAGCTAAAGCTTGCTGAACGTGGGGGAGGGAGTGAAAGTGTTTCAAGCACCAGAAGTGTTGTTTAACACCCACTGGCAAAATGCCGCCCTCTGGCAAAGTGCCGCCCTAGGCGAGTGCCTTGTTTGCCTTGTGGAAGATACACTACTGTATTTAGGTGGTGAGGGGTGGATCCATCTATGATCCTCTGCAGGGGTGAGCACCAACATTGTTACCAGACTTTGTAAGTTTGACAGTTTTATTCGATTGACTTTAAATGACCTTGGCACAGGCACTGATGTCCTTGAAGGGACACTTTGCCTATTCCTACTCATATAATAATAATGAAAACAGCCCAGTATAGCGTTCTCAAAAAGTAAAAAATAAAGGCAGTTCTTATGTACATGGGAGCATAATAGTGAGTCAAGATGTAGTGCCACGTACACCTGCTCGTATACCATATTTACTCAAATCTAATGCACACCTTTTTTTAGCAAACAAATTGTCTCCAAAATTTGAGTGTGCATTAGGTTCACTGATGTTTGCAAAACCCCCCACATTTTGCTATCAACAAAAAGGAAGGCACAACGCAATAAAGACAAACCGAGCATGCGTACTACTCTCTCTTACTTATAGAAATTTCTTCATATTGTTGTATAGCTGTGTAATTTATAATGAAAGTATCGTTAGTTGGTAGCATAAACTAATTGTTATAACAAAAAAAAAAATTCTTGTACAAATGGCATTACATTCGCCGGCGAATATTTTTTTTGGCTTCAAGGTGTCAAAATTTGAAGTGTGTATTACATTTGATGGCGCATTAGATGCGCGTAAATACGGTATATGAGATGATATGGATTTTGGGATGAGAGAGAGTGCGACATGGAGAGGATTAGTATGCAAATGAGGACAGCAATGGGTGGGCTTAATCAATCATGTTACATGCTGTTATATTAATACTCATATAATGGAGGTATATTGCTTTACTCAATTACATGTTGTGTTATGTAAAGCTGGATGCAACAAATGCAATTTTTTTTTTACATTTTACATGTTTTCTTGATGCTTACTGGAAGGTGGTGGGTTTTCTATAAACGCATTTCACACTTATGGACGTTACCGCCAGCGTCCATAAGCCGTTGAGACCCTTGAGACATGAATAAGAGCAGTTTTATTGTATATCATTTCAGCCTCTAGCACGGCTGTTCTCAATCTGTCTAACCTCAGGACCCACATTTGTCCTTGATCTTTAAGTCACGACCCAAAAATAATTTAGTTTCCGAAACATAAAATTTTTTTATTTCACAAAACAATTTGTACAATATTCCACAATGCATATACAGTATGCCCTGCTCAAAACATGAAACAAACAAAAAACAGGGCTTCTTCACAAAATAAAAAGTTAAAATAAAAGTCCTATAGAACTAAAATTAAAAAAAAACATTGAAACGTCTGAGACTAATTAGAACTAAAGGGAAAGATGGGGATGTTTTTTTTCTCCTGATCGGTCTCAAAATCTGTGGTGATGAGAGACAGTGTAATTCGGAGGATGTGTTCAATGTCCATTCTGTTCCTATATTATCCAGAGCAGAGAAGCCACTCTCACAAGGAAGCACTCACTGCTGTGCATTTGCCCCAAGTCCAAAGTTTACAGTAAAGCCTTGGCTGTCTAAGTCATCGTTACTCCCCCCCAATCAAAAGTCAGCCCTTAGAGTGTGCCCATTCACCCTGATGACCTGTTAAAGCAGAGAGAGTTCCAGTTATGTGCATGTTACCGGAATCCAATCAATATATTACTACAATAGTTCTCATTTGACAGTCAGTTCCAGAACCAAACCCAATATTTTTAACATCTTACAAGAAACAGTACAAAAACAACCACTTAAAGGGACTGTCTGGTGTTCAAAACGCACCTTCCAAAGTACTTTAAAATGCATGTTTTACATTTTGCATTGCTTAAAATATAAAAAACATACAGCTGAATTTGTGAAATTACAGCAGTTTGCAAGAAGCCAGGACTGCCCACACTAGCTAAATAAAAGTAATTTCCTCTTTTTGTTTTCGCAGCAGGCACCAATGAGAATAATTTCATTCAAATGAATAGAATTTCCTGTCTCTCTAGTGATATCATAAGACAATGTGTTGCACTGTTAAGAGATCCTTCCTGTGTACAAGGACAAGGTTGCTAGTCCACACAGTATATTCTATTGCAGCAGCACAGGACGTGACTAAATGAAACAAAACGTTACATACTCAGTGTCTATATAATCAGTGCTGCTGCACCTGCAGTAAACATGCAGCGTAATCACTGGGGAGGGCTGGAGTCAAATATAAATAATGTGATTTATGCAGAAGGTCTGCATCAAATCACACTGGGGGAAAAAAGCCTGTGCATTATACAAGCAGTAATCTTCATCTTGTACCAAAGTGAGTATGGGGACCAGACTGTCCCTTTAATAGCTCTATGTGAGTTTAGAGGGAGATTTAGGCCCAAAACATTCTGGTTGTCAATATCAGAATGTATAAAATGGCTCCATATGTCTCATAGACACACAAAAAAAAATGTCATATGTATTTTGTAATATTGTAAACCATGATTCGAGCAAAGCAACATTTCGCTTCACATAAAAAATTATTTGAAGACTTGAGTCAGTGTAATGACATATTGGCTCTGGGAGCAATACTTTACACATGGCTTGGAAATTATCTCTGATTTAGAACAACCAGTCCTCTAAGATTTATCCATAAGTAAGTCAGAAATATCACAAATCTTTCACAAGGCATTACAATAAAGACATACGTTTAAACAACATAAGCTAATGTTATTTTATCGATTGCCTCTATTTGTTGTTATATGTAGTTTTTAAGAAAAATACAATTATTTTATGTTCTTGTAAAGTGAAACACTATTGCACATCGGATTTGAAGCCCCGAGTCTATAAGGCTAGTGGTAACCAGCACATTGGCATTTGGTCATTATTTCTTATAAAGTGTATTCTACTTCTAATGCTATCTGACAGCTATATTCTAAGTCTGACAGCAGAGAAACAGCCTAATTCCCAGTGAAATGCTCTAAATATGTGGTATTGCAATCAGTTTAACAACCCCGGGAGGCAAAAAAAAAAAAATCTCTTCTTTGAACAAAAGACTCAGGGGGGAAAGAAATATAAGATTTATAAAGGCCAAAAAGTATTCAAGAACGGGGCAAAGTTTATAAGTGAACCCATAATTGATGTTTCCTTTGTTGGAAGAGAAAGCTTGAAGATGCTTTAAGAATTAATCTTTAACATGTTCTAATCTCTTGTAACAAGCACTATCTGAGATGAATGAAAGGATGTGCTGCTGAGAATACTGGTAGCTGAGTTCTAAAGGAAACAGAACTTTAAAATGGAAAATAAAACCATTTTATGATAACTTGCAGTGTGTCTGCTGTATATGAGCAACAGCTGTTTATAGTCACAAATAATGCTCGGCGATATATATAAGCAGTATGGTTTTTTTTTCAGTACATAAACACAACTGGGCAACAGAGCCATAAAACTGTTGTTGTATTTCTCTGTAGTTTTCAGCAGTGTAGACTGCAAACAGTGTTTGTGTTAAGCCTAAGAAAGAATTGCTAATTAATAAGGCAGTGGTTTACACAGACTGTAATAAAAACATTTATAAAAAAAAAAAAAGTAAACTGTGATGAACTGCAAACACCACCATACTTGGTACATTTAATATGTGTGAGACACACAGACTGGACACACTACCTAATTATTGAATTCAAGTGTTTCAATCAGAGGCATTGTCACAGGTGTATAAAATCAAACACCTGGCCCTGCAGTCTGCATTTACACACATTAGCAAAGAAAATGGGTGGTTCTGAAGGGCTCAGTGAATTCTGGGATAGAATGCTGCCACCTTTATGAATTCAAGAGTGGTGCTGGGATAGAATGCCACCGCCTTTATGAATTCAAGCGTGGTGCTGTGACAGAATGCAGCAACCTTTGTGAATTCAAATAGGTACTGTGATAGAATGCCGCCACCTTCATGAATTCAAGCCTGGTACTGTGATAGAATGCCGCCACCTTTATAAATTCAAGCGTGGTGCTTTGATAGAATGCCACCACCTTTATGAATTCAAGCATGGTGCTGTGATAGAATACCACCATCTTTATGAATTCAAGCGTGGTGCTATGATAGAATGCCGCCACCTTTATGAATTCAAGCATGGTGCTGTGATAGAATACCACCATCTTTATGAATTCAAGCGTGGTGCTGTGATAGAATACTGCCACCTTTATGAATTCAAGCGTGGTGCTGTGATAGAATACCGCCACCTTTATGAATTCAAGCGTGGTGCTGTGATAGAATACCACCATCTTTATGAATTCAAGCGTGGTGCTGTGATAGAATACCACCATCTTTATGAATTCAAGCGTGGTGCTGTGATAGAATACCACCATCTTTATGAATTCAAGCGTGGTACTGTGATAGAATGCCACCACCTTTATGAATTCAAGCGTGGTGCTGTGATAGAATACCACCATCTTTATGAATTCAAGCGTGGTACTGTGATAGAATGCCGCCACCTTCATGAATTCAAGCCTGGTACTGTGATAGAATGCCACCACCTTTATGAATTCAAGCATGGTGCTGTGATAGAATACCACCATCTTTATGAATTCAAGCGTGGTACTGTGATAGAATGCCGCCACCTTCATGAATTCAAGCCTGGTACTGTGATAGAATGCCGCCACCTTCATGAATTCAAGCGTGGTACTGTGATAGAATGCCACCACCTTTATAAATTCAAGCGTAGTGCTATGATAGAATGCCGCCACCTTTATGAATTCAAGCGTGGTGCTATGATAGAATGCCGCCACCTTTATGAATTCAAGCGTGGTACTATGATAGAATGCCGCCACCTTTATGAATTCAAGCATGGTGCTGTGATAGAATGCCGCCACCTTTATGAATTCAAGCCTGGTACTGTGATAGAATGCCGCCACCTTTATGAATTCAAGCGTGGTGCTGTGATAGAATGCCACCGCCTTTATGAATTCAAGCCTGGTGCTGTGATAGAATACCACCACCTTTATGAATTCAAGCGTGGTACTATGATAGAATGCCGCCACCTTTATGAATTCAAGCGTGGTGCTATGATAGAATGCTGCCACCTTTATGAATTCAAGCCTGGTACTGTGATAGAATGCCACCACCTTTATGAATTCAAGCGTGGTGCTATGATAGAATGCTGCCACCTTTATGAATTCAAGCCTGGTGCTGTGATAGAATACCACCACCTTTATGAATTCAAGCGTGGTACTATGATAGAATGCCGCCACCTTTATGAATTCAAGCCTGGTACTGTGATAGAATGCCACCACCTTTATGAATTCAAGCGTGGTGCTATGATAGAATGCTGCCACCTTTATGAATTCAAGCCTGGTACTGTGATAGAATGCCACCACCTTTATGAATTCAAGCGTGGTGCTATGATAGAATGCTGCCACCTTTATGAATTCAAGCGTGGTGCTATGATAGAATGCCACCACCTTTATGAATTCAAGCCTGGTACTGTGATAGAATGCCACCACCTTTATGATAAGTCAGTTCATGAAATGTAATCCCTGCTAGATGTTCCATGGTTAATAAGTGGGATTACTGGAAAGTGTAAGCATTTAGGTACAGCATGTAGTGGAAGACCATGTAAAGTCAGAGAGCAGGGTCACCGAGTGCTGAGACACATGGTGCGTAAAAGTCACCAATGCTCTGCTGATTCTATAGCTGAAGATTCCAAACTTCCACTGGCATTAATATCAGCACAAAAACTGTGCAGCGAAAGCTTCATGGAATGGGTTTGCATGGCCGAGTAGCAGCATGTAAGCCTCACATCACCAAATACAACACTCCGCCACTGGACTCTGGAGCAGTGGAAATGTGTTTTGGTAGTCTGATGGGCGAGTCTGGGTTTGGCGGATGCCACGAGAACATTACCTAACTGCATTGTGCCAACTATAACATTTAGTGGAGGAGGGATGAAAATAATAAGGGGTGGCTTTACAAGGGTTGGGCTAGGTCCCTTACCTTCAGCTTAATGCTTCAGCATAGCAAGTCGTTTTTGGACACAGCTATGCTTCCAACTTTGTGGGAGCAGGTTGGGACGGCCCTTTCTTTTCCAGCCTGACTGTGCCCCAGTGCACAAAGCAAGGTCCATAAATACATGGTTGGATGAGTTTAGTGTGGAAGAACTTGACTGGCCCACACCTAACCTCAACCCCATCGAACAACTTTGGGATGAACTGGAACGAATATTTCAAGCCAGGCCTTCGTATCCAATACATAGAAACAGTCTAAATCCTTTGGAAATCCTTCCCGGAAGAGTGGAAGCTGTTATAGCTCCAAAGGTAGGATCTGACTACATTTCAATGTCGATGTATTTAGAATGCAATGTCAAAGGGTCCCTGTTGATGTAATGGTCAGATGTCCCAATACTTTTGTCCATATATAAATATGTATACATATGTATATATACACAAAATGTTCTACACTCCATGGGCTCAACATCAGTCAACAGACTGAGCCCGTAGAGTGTAGAACACGTTGTGTTTATATACATGTTTTTTAATTATTCTATCCCTTTCACAGATTTGTTGCAGTGGTTTACTTTGTCTTTTTTTTTATTTTATTTTTACTTTGGCTGATTTTTTTTAAACTTTGGCTATTTTTTTTTTTTAATTAAACAGCTGTGACAATAAGTTTAATTGTCACCTTTTTCTTAATCATTAACTTCTGCAGGTAAGCCGGTTGTCACGTTTTCTCAATTTAAACAACTGGGTCAAGGGTTCCTCTTGTGGACTAACTTGAAAATTAACACCTTCTTGTAATCTGCATTCGTTTTCACTGTTTTTAAAGCGCTGTATTGTGGTGGCGAGAGGCTTAATGTGACAATGCATGTATTTGCATTATTATTGAGCTTTTCTGTTCAATTACAGCGAAAATGTTAATTTACATTTATGTCATCATTACGGTTCAATACATAGTTTTGTACTTAACAGCAATACTTTATTATTTTGTTAACCACACATTACACCAACAATAACATGGTTTCTGTGTGTGATTATAATTGAGAGCTGATAACTACAAGAATTCTAAAAGAATAACACTGAATATTGTCCCATGTTGTATAGCAATTTTCTGTTGAAAAACATTTTATAATAACACATTTATAATATCGTTGATGCATTAAAGTGTGCCAGTATAATGACGTCTTAATGGTGTGTCAGTATACCAAAATTAGGGTTAGGAATTATGGTTCATTCTAACCCTAATGTCCCCTATAATCACACATCCCTAACCCTAAATTTTTAACCCTAAGCCAAAGGAAGAGAATATATTTAAAAGAAGAAAAACTACCACAACTAGAGGACGTAGTCTAAAATTAGAGGGGCAACGATTTAAAAGTAATATCAGGAAGTATTACTTTACTGAGAGGGTAGTGGATGTATTGAATAGCCTTCCAGCGGAAGTGGTAGAGGTAAGCACAATGGAGAAGTTTGCATGGGATAGGCACAAGGCTATCCTAGCTATAAGATAGGGAACTGGGAACTCAGAAAAGTATTTAGAAAATTGGGCAGACTAGATGGACCGAATGGTTCTTATCTGCCGACACATTCTATGTTTCAATGTAAATATAAATCTAACTTTAATGTGCCTCTAACCTCTTATTGCAACCATAATAATCACCCCTAACCCTATGTCTAACCCCAAATGTAGCACTAACCCTAAGGTAGCATATTGACATGCTCCTTCAAGATGCACATTATAATAATAGCGTCAAGCTGTAATAAGCAGTATTAAAGTGCCTCAATGAGCACAATGTATTCATGTACTACCATTATTACTGGCCCTTTTAATAGAGCTCAAACTAGTGTGTTCGCACACAGTTAATGAACTATGAAAGTAACACTGCAGCCACAAAAGCTTGCAATCAGGACAGGGAGGAGGACCAAGGGAACACATAATAAAACGCAAAATACAAGGCACCGAGCAGCTTACGACAAGACATGGTTATTAAATGTGTGCGGGGTATTGAGTGACATCTGATGATCAGGACATGTTTCGCTTTTCTCTCTGTACTCCTCTGTAAGGCAAGTCCCAACCACTAAATGAGGCTAAAGGAAAGAAACATGAATTGAACCTAGTCATGGCAATGACAAACTTCTTAACTGAAGCTGGGCAAACAGACGATGTCACCAACAGAGCAAAGTGTAGACTGGATTAAATCTACAGGAAAACAGTGCACAGAGGAAGATAGGGCATGGACCAAGACTGTGCTAGAACACCAAGACCCAAGACAAGGGAAATGGAGCACGGGGAGACTGTATTCATGTAGACATTGACCAGGGCTGCCTAACACTATGTTTTATATTATATTGTATTCTGAGGTACAAGGCCCACTCCAATTCCTCTACACAAAAATAAAGTCTGATCTATACATATAAAATACATTGAAACTGAAGCACAGATAAATCAGGCCAAAATGAAACATGCAAATCGGAGAGTGTTTCCGGATAAGCTATTTTTGTCTATCGCTAGCATCTTTGTTGCCAGTTTACAACAGTACATGAATAAGTCAATCGTTTTCAACACATTAGCGAATAGCCACCAGTGCATTACATATTCTGGTATTTATTCGGTAATCGTAATAAGATGCAACATCCTTCCCAAATTCAGAGTTTCAATATTCCACCTCAGTGTTGAAATCTAAGCCAGAGATCTTGATTCTGCTATTGGGATGCAATTTTCCCTCATTACGGTAATTACTAAAAATGTTTGGCTTTTTAAGCACATTCTTCCACTTGTTACAAAACCCTGTTATAATTACTAACGCCAGGGGTACATTTCCGGAATAGTTTCACATCCACAAAAAAAGCATTTTCTAATAGACCTGTTACAGACTTTGCTATAGCAGATCTCTCTAAATTAACAATCTCATGCAAATTAGGTAAGGGGAAACTAATATAAATTGGGTTAATTACTATAGCTCAAGTTTAGCTCAACAGCTCTTAATTCAAACTTTCAAAGGCTACACAAACCAATTTTGTGCACTTACAATATAATGAGCAGTCTTTATTCTGTAATCAGTTCACCCAGTATCTACAGTAGCTGTCTAATATAGCGTGCCTTTGAAGTCTGGAAAGATCTAACATAATTGAAGAAATGTCGAACTGCTTGACTTGATGGAGAAAAGAAAAAAAAAAAAGCACAGAAAAAAAAAAAAGGAAAAGAATTAAATAATTAATCAGACGTGTGCATCTCAATTAAACCATTTATAATTATCACAGACTGTACTGCACATAGCAATAGGTCGCTGGAACATGTGAAAACATTATGAACTTTGGCCTGGTCTTAGCAAGTTAAAAGGAGACTATCTTTAACAACATTTTTAGATTTGTTTATGAGTTTTTCTCAGTAGAATGCATTCTATTATCAGATGAACAGTGTATAAACGGTAGGGGTTTCTTTCATTCCTTAAATGTTGATAAAATGTGCACCAATCAGTTGGTTAATAGAAAAATCCCAAGGATATTGAGTAAAATAATCGTTTATTAATATTTAAGTATAATGAAAAACAAGGGAATTTTAAACAGAGGTGACAATATTTTTTTGGATGAATAAGTGGCTGAAAAAACAGAAATTTGTCTGTGTCAATTTTAAACCTTAAAAACCTCTACATGGGATGTCATAACAGCCCACCAACCACATGTCACCTTACTGCAACCTTTTAACATACACTCATCTGATTGGTTACTGAGAGTAGTCATTACCTCCCAGAGCTAGAGCTCCAGAAAGAGAGTGTAGTCATAATGCTCATGTTACACAATGTAGTTAGTGGCCACCATGAACCTATAGAAATCTAGAAATGCATCAAACTTGTCTTGACACTTTGTTTCCTACGATGTCTGTATTCTTAACAAACACTGAGTATTTCAAATAGTTCCATTAGCAAAAGGGCCTGTATGTACTCTATCTTTCTGGCTGACATATACACCAAGTCCATATAATTACTAATAATTAGTAACAAGTGTTAATTGATAAACAGCTCCCTTTGGTAGCTTAATTAAAGCTGTAAAATAGCTTGGCGTTCTACAGCTGGGATTGATCTCAATTAGTCAACAAAATCTGCGTTGCCTGTTCAAAGAAGAATAAGGAAATTTAGTCTAGCAAAGGCTTTGGGGATTTTGTATTCCAGTCTTTACAGCTCACTTTTTAAACAGAGTAATAAAATAACAAGTATACCAGTTTTGTTTGCTGCTATCACTGTTTTTTTTTTTCTTCTTCCTATCATACCTTCTTTAACAATCCGCAAAATGTATTGTTTCATTTGTTGTATTTTTTTTAAAAAATTTTTTTATTGTCAGTACAATTGTTACTGTACAATAGACTGGATTTTTTCCCCCTTCTCCTTCTATTTACTGCACGCAGTATGAGGCAATGCAAATGATATATCAACATTCCAAAAGACCTTTAAGCACAAAAATGTAAAACAGTCTTTAAATGACACTCTTGATCTTCGAATGATCTGTTTAAAATCCGTCAGTATGCATCCCTAATTATAAAACACAGCACAAGAAAAAGATGGCAGGAATGAAAAAGCTTCGAAATTCTTACATGTAAGACATCTGGGGGTAAGGAACAATTCTCAGCTCTTTTATCAATTAGACTGATAGCATGAAAAAAAGAAAAAGGAAAGGAAATCCCCCAAACTGCCCCTGAGGAACGGGATGTGTCATCTTTGTTAAAATAAGATCACAGACTGGTTATAAACAGCTGCCAAAGCAGTCATTAAATTGTTTGCAAATAAATAATAGATTTGGTAGGAAACCTTATATGCTGATATAAACAAGGGGTGTGGGCCATTTTCTCTGTAAGTAGGAATTTAAGGGTTTCACAAAATTTGTAAGATGTCAATTCACACAAAGCATTATTCTGCGGGGGGAAAAAAACCCAACAGGAATAAAGTAATCGTTTATTTGAAGTTAGAGGCTGTGCTTATTTATACTGCAGACTGTGAACAATAATGCATTTTGACTGGGCATAGAATTAAAATGCAGTTTAAATCCCCCCCCCCCCCCCCAAAAAAAAACATATGGGTTATATTCCCTAAGAAGTGAATTATGCTTAAAGAGACAGTACCACCTTGCTTATTTTCTGTTTGCGATATGTGTGTTTAATATGTGTAAATTGCACTTGTTTTTTTTACTGATGTGCAGTTCCCCTGTAGTTTTACATTGAAATGAATTAAACAGGGGCTTCTAAATTCTATGACCTTCAAATTAGGAGGGCTTGTAGAGATAGGCAGGATGGTTGCTGTAGCATCATCAAGAATTGTATTACACTTTATTGGCAGTTGTAGGGGGGTAGCAAGTGAAAAATACTGATTAGACAGATCTGTTTATTTGTTCTTTACTCTACATGATGCATAATGTATGTAAACATGTTATTACAGACACTGTAGATAGAACTGCCTGCTTAAAATCCAAGTGAACTGCAGTAGGACTTTGCAATTCATATTCCACAGAATAAACCCCTTTGCACCAATAACAGAGACCTATTGAGTCTACAGTGAACTGTCAAGGAAATGGCAAAAATCAGACATCAGTAGCTGTGTTGGGAACATGCTTTCCACCTTTACTATTAAAGTGACTCTTGAGGCTATTCACAAAAAGGTGAATTGAGGTGAGTTGTAGGTGAGTTGAAGTGAGTAGCAAGTGATTTGAGGAGAGATGAACATTTCATCTCACCAATTCAGCTATACATTGTGCAGGGACAAACCCAGTGGTGTATCTCTGTTTTATGCTGCCCTAGGCAGACAAAATTCGGGCACCTCCCCCCCCACTCACGTTGCACACCTACGACATGCCCCATCACCCATGTTGCACACCCACGACATGACCCATCACCCACATTGCACACACATTAAATGCCCAATCACCCCATTACATGCCCCCATCACCCACATTGCATACACACTAAATGCCCCACCACATCCATTACATGCCCCCATCACCCTCATTAATTGGAAAGAGCCAAAGCTTGCTGAATTGTGGGGAAGGGAGTGTAAATGTTTGAAGCACCAGAAGTGTGCTGTAACACCCTCTGGCAAAGTGCCGCCCTAGGCGAGTGCCTTGTTTGCCTTGTGGAAGATACACTACTGGATAAACCTGGTGAGTTCACTTAGCAGGGGAACAAATCAGGTTTGTCCCTGCACAATGTATAGCTAAACTGATGAGATGAAATGTTCATCTCTCCTCAACTCACCTACTACTCACCTCAACTCACTTGCTACTCACTTCAACTCACCTAGTGAATGTCTCCATCTGTCAACATAAATAATCACAGTTTATAGTGTGGAGGACAAAAAAACATGAAAACATGATATATACAATATCTTAGCAAACCTGCACGGAAAACTAGATACATTTAAATAAGATAAATAATAAAAATGTGTCTATTTATGACATCACCTGTGGCTTGATATGTAGAGGAACGATTTTTTAATGGAAAATGTCACAAGCCACAAGGGGATGTCACAAGCTGAATGCTCTACCGACACATTTAAACCATATCTTTCTCTTGGTTTATGCATTTGCTTGCAACGTTGCTAGCAAAATGTATAGATCATTTTTTTATTCTCTACATTCACAGCATAACAATGGCTCAACAATGTCCCTTTAATGCCTCATTTTTACAAGGCATGCGGATAATAACATTTGCCAAGCTAATGTCAAAATATAAAAACCCTTCCATAATGTAACCAAATTTAAAAATGTGGCTGCAAACTGGCATCAGTGTTCCCATTAATAAATCATGATTTTTCAATCTGTTAGGTAGATTGTCTGCTTGGCTCAAATGTGAATTTAACATTTTTCCCCCCCCTCTCTCTCCTAAGATATGTTTATTATACATGAGGCCTGAAATGGCTCCATGGGTAGTATAACTAGCATCCACTATATATACTGCTGTCAGCAGGCATTGTAGATACAGTGTGTAATTAGTGGATGAGAACTAGCTTCCGTTTCCATCTTTGTTCTTGACATCTTTTGATACATGGTTTGAGTCCCATTAAGAGGTTGTGTCACCTTCTCACTGTCATTGGCAGGGCTCACTTTCTAAGGGAAACAATAATATTTAATGATCTCTATTGTGAAGGTGTAAGGAGCATCCAGCAAGCTGGACGCAGATAACTATACAACAGCCTGGCAGCGGTAAGATTAATAAGACCCTTAATTATTGGTATGAATGCATTTTTACCCATAGAACTGCCGAAAGGTGACACTAAGATATATGTCACCAGGAGATATATATATATATATATATATATGTTCCTTCACATGTTTCATCTAGACTAATAAAAAAAAATTCCAGACAATAATGTTACTGCATCTCTTCAATACTATAACGGACAGCCATAAACAAAATCAGACAATTCATGGATCTGGACACATCCTATTAATTAAAGCTGTACACGCACAAATAAAGTCTAGCATGTTAGTAAGTCAGTTAAAATCTAGAATATATTATAACGGTTACTATTTCTTTAAAAAAGAATCCATAATATTAATTGCAAAAATGTAGAACATGTTTGTCCCTTCAGAAGCTTCTGCTGCGGTCCTCAAAGTGCCAGAAAAATGACATCATCTTTATGCTACACTGGAGGGTCTACTGAGGTAGCTCTGATTTCTCAATTTGGGAGACTCAGAAAGCACCGAAGTGACCTTTGAAATTGGTTTGGGTCACTGAAATAGTAGCCTCTGTCGTCTGCATAGACTTCTATGGGGAGGATAGAGACTCATGTTGGTTGGACTTTGGTTATTGTGAAAATAGCTGAAGTCACCCTGAAATAAAAAAAATAACAATAAATAAAAATATAATAATAAAATGGCTTCCCTTAGGGCCTGTGGACTACCCTGCTGGCTCCACATAAAAAAGGCCCCCCAGACCAAAATAATAAAATTATCCCTTCCCCCACTCCCTTCTGGGCATGAGAGGTGCCCAAATCAAATATTGCGGACAATTGACCCAAAATTGGCAGAAATTGCAGATTTTGGGCCAAATAAAAATCACACTGCACTGCTCAGAGAGGGGAATGTGTATGAAACCATGTGTATGTCTGTGTGTGCTTGTGGCTGTTTATATATGAGTGTAGCGGAGGCTGGATGGAGCAGCAACCCTGGACCCAGGCAACACAAAGTCTTGGGCCAGCCCCGTATCAGGGTGAAAGAATTCAACTGGATCAATGTGTATCAGTGTCAGAAGTCTAAGAATCCCTAAATCTAATGGTGAATCTCCAGTGCTGGATCATTCCATTGGATTCCAAGGTAATGGCTTCACTTTAAGAATTGGATATAACCCCTTATATTGCGATTGATCTTATAGCCCTGTGCAACCTGCACAGTAAAAGCATATACACAATATAAACCCACTACATATAAATGTCTATCAGAATCAGAAAAAAACCCTCAAGTGAAAATGACTTTTGCTTCTATCAGAACTCATCCCCAGCCTGTTGCCTACTGTAGTACATGATAATAAGCTTGATGATTGGCTGGTTTGAAATAATATTTGCATATTGATGGGAGGAGAAAAAAACTAATAAAGAGATGCTGCCATTTTATGAATTTGCCCTAGATAATGCAGAGCAGACAGCCATATTGTAGTGCAAGCCTTAAGGAGCTGGTGTAAGTTTAAAGGCTACTCCACTCTCGCTTCCCGTGAAGATGAAGCCAGATCATCATCCTTCATAAATCATCCCGACAGTAGGAATCATGTAAAAAGCAATAATAAAGCACACATCTCTATTAGACCGTGAACCAGTATTAAACAAATCTTATTGTCAATGATGATTTACTAACCATTAGTATTACAGCCCAATAAGCATTGAAGCCTGACCTCTGAGGGCATACCCTGATAGAAAACTTGTGCTGATTAATGTGTCAGGGATCCACACACCGAGATGACTATGTAGTAAATGAGGGGGAGAGGCTTCTTGTGGACGGTCTTTGTATTTCACAAACAGTACCAGAAGCTATTTTGTCACTTTGAGACTTGGGAGCAAGTGAATATTTTCGAACTGAATAAAAAATAATTTGAACGAGCCGAATGGATAATTCAAACTTTACACTTTGAGTAACAAATTATCTGGCTTTTAAACTGATGTTTTGCATAGCGTTTTTTTTATTACAATTTTTTTTATTTCAATTATATTGAAAAAAATCTCTAATGGTTTGTGGCAATGAACAAGTTTTAAAACACGGGTCTCTGTTTCAGTAGCTCGATGACGAGGGGGGCAAACAATTTTTACAAAATTTAATTTATCTATTAAAAAAAATCTCTGTCTCGTGTAACCCACTGCTCGTCTAAATTGGGTTCGACCTAGTTTAGTTGGTTTGGCGTGAGTGAGAAACCCTAGTGTGAACGTTTCGTACCAGATATTTACATCCACCAGAGCTTTGTGCTCTAAATAAGATCATGAGGACATATTACAGTAGAGAGAAGGGGTACACATGCGTTCGTACAAGGACACCAGTGTCCATGGTCTGTGAAGGTTCCAAAGCAAAGCTCAGTAGATATCCACCATAAACGATGTTGGTGCCTATCCGAGGTGGAGGATTTATGCTCATATAGCATTGTTGCCGAAAGAAAGGATTTTATGAGTGAACCCTGTATTCAGGCTTATTTGTGGATGGCAACTTGGAAAGGGTGAGCCTAGAAGACAAAGGGTCTTCTAGAAAGCTATGGTTTTCAGAAATTAGGTCATCTGCAGCTTTCGTTAGCAGCTGAAGAAAATTCCTGGCCAGTAGGGTCTTTCAAGATGTACCATGGTGCTCTGGTAGGCTAATCATAGATCCACAAGCGATTTGTTTTGTCTGCTCGCTCACAGTCAATTATGGAAGAGACAAATACTTACATCCCAGGGACATGTCATGAGAACAGACCTTGTAAAGAAGATGATCATTTTCCAGTAAGGCAAAATCCCTGAGGAGAAGACACGGAAGTCCACGATTCTAGAATTCTTTGAGGAGTGCAGATCACATGGGCTCAGCTGAGGTTCAATGCGGTATTTAATAAGAGTGCAGAAGATGTGGCAATGATATTTCCGAGGATTAAGCAATACATGTAATTAAAACACAGCTGCAGCTTTTATTATGGCAGCAGGTCACATGAAAGGAGATGGATGTAGGTTTACCAACATGGTAAAATAAGAATTGCTTGATTTACAATAAAAATGTAATTCTTTCTGAGGGATTCTTTCTACTCTGCACCTGGATTAATGGCTTGTTATTTTTTTTTTGTTTTTCTTTAGAAAAATAGAAAGCAGTGAGAGATTAAAGGGTCTCCTCAATAAGGAGAGAATTGCAGGAAACTGAGAAGGGAATTTCAAACCTAAGGCCAAAGTAGCGGAGATGGGAATATTCTCCAATTCAGCAGCTGCAACTTTGGCCTAAAGTTTGAAATTACCTTCTCAATTCCCTGCAATTCTTTCTTTATTGAGTAGACCCTTAAGGGAATCTTGGAATCTTTTTACAAAGACTACTCCCTCTTTCTTCACTGATGAATGACACTGGGACTTACTAAACAGAAAGATGTGGTGAATTGACAACTGAATATAACAAATCAGACATTAAAAGCAGGGTTTGGAAAAATTCTCCAACTCTCTTATCAATCCAGCTCAGCTATCAATGACTGATTTTGCTATTCGCTGTTAGTTTACTACTTTTTCAGGTGCTGGGTTTTCCACTTTTTGGCACAGGGCATCGTGGATCCAGATCCTGCAAGAAAAAGGTGATGGGTCTAGGACACTTCTTCGCCGCATTTTCATCGCTGACAGTTCAGCGCGGCAGTTAGAACGCTGACCTGTCAACAATGAAGTATAACGCGGCCGTTTCACCGCGGCTGCAGCTATGTAAGAGCTGACAGTTCAGCGCTGAACTGTCAGCTCTTACAAATCTAAAAGTAAAACGAAAATAACCCCCCCTAATAAATGATTCCCCCCCAATAGTAACACTAAACACTAAACCCCAATACTAACACTAAAATTAACCCCAATACTAAAATTAACCCCAGTACTAAAATTAACCCCAATACTGAAATTAAACCCCTAAACCCTAATACTAACCCCGACCCCTAATACTAACCCCGACTCCTAATACTAACCCCCGACCCCTAATACTAACCCGACCCCTAATACTAACCCTAATACTAACCCCCGACCCCTAATACTAAAGTTAACCCCCTAAACCCCAATACTAACCCTAATACTAACCCTAATACTAAAGTTAACCCCCTAAACCCCAATACTAACCCTAATACTCACCCCTAATACTAAATGTAACCCCCTAAACCCCAATACTAACCCTAATACTAACCCTAATACTAAAGTTAACCCCCTAAACCCCAATACTAACCCTAATACTAACCCCTAATACTAAAGTTAACCCCCTAAACCCCAATACTAACCCTAATACTAACCCCCGACCCCTATTACTAAAGTGAACCCCCTAAACCCTAATACTTACCCTAATACTAACCCCGACCCCTAATACTAAAATTAACCCCCTAAACCCTAATACTAACCCCGACCCCTAATACTAAAATTAACCCCCTAAACCCTAATACTAACCCCCGACCCCTAATAGTAAAATTAACCCCTAACACTAAACCTAATTCTAACCCCCTAAACCCTAATTCTAAACCAACTAAAATCGGTAAAATACTTGCCTTTAGCGATGAAATGTCCCGCGATGAAATCTCCAGCGACGATCTGTCTTGTGCTGTAGAGTCGGCGGTGAAGCGGCAGCGCGGAAGCAGCCGCGATGAAGTTCCCCATCCCCAAAGGTGATAGGCTAAAAAGCGGGGAAAACCCAGCACTTGGAACTAGTGAAATGGTATTCAACCCAACGGCCTTTCATCTGAAAGTTGAGCCCAGGACAAAAACTTGAGCGGCACCACCCCGGAACCAGAAAGCAAGGGAAGATGCCAACAGCAAAACCAGGAAAAGACTAGTTCCAAAGAGCTAGACAATGGATGTGGTGATGGACGGACCAGGATCTGGACAAGCAAAGCAAAGTCAGAGTCAAGAAACAGACCGAGGTCAGAAATGGAGTAGGAGACAACATTTTAAAAAAAGGAAGCCAAAGTCAATCCAGGAGTCAATCAATAGAGCATAGCAAACACTGTGGCCACAAAAGTAATAACAACTATCAGAGGCAAGGAATGAGATAGACAGAGGGATTATTAAGATTGGGAAGGTAAAACACGCCCAAAAGAGGGATGGACAAAAAAAACTGGATTCCCCTTCAAGGGAATAGAAGGCAAGGGCTAACCCCGGTTAATCTATGTGGGTGTGGTGAGGAGGCCACGACAAAAAAAGCCCATTAGCCACCCTGCATCAACCACAGAGTAAAATATAATCAACTAATTGTGAAGTGGTACTAAACAGCTCCCCAGTAATAAAACTACCACATAAACAGGGCAGTGGGGGAGGGGTGCCTACAAACCCAAAGAGACTACAAAAACACTAGCAAAGCTGGAAACCCCAGAGAGGGCTCCAGTGCCAAAAAGCCTGTATTAAAGGGCACTCTGACCATAAAAAATGACAAATATACTGAAAATGGCATAGAAAAATTGGTAATTTATTAAAGGTCCATATAAATGGGGTACCTAAAGGTGAGAGAACGTCTGTAATAGTGTAAAAAAAAAAAAAAAAAATGACCATAAAGGACAAACACAATATTTACAACAATTACACTGACAGATATGACAGATTTTTTTTTTTATATCTGTCAGTGTAATTGTTGTAAATATTGTGTTTGTGCTTTATGGTCTTTTTTTTTAATTTTTTTTACACTATTAGACGTACTCTCACCTTTAGGTACCCCATTTATATTTACCTTTAATAAATTACCAATTTTTCTATGCCATTTTGAGTATATTTGTCATTTTTTATGGTAAGAGTGCCCTTTAATACAGACCCGCTTTTTGACACTGGAGCCCTCTCTGGGGTTTCCAGCTTTGCTAGTGTTTTTGTGGTGAGGAGGCCACATCAGAGAGGGAAGAGAAGGAGCAAGGTGTGGGACGCTCTCACTATCTTCTTTACTATATTATAATGTATCTCATAACATCACTTGTAAAGACATGGTAACAAATAATCCTGCATCTACCAAAACCCGCTTTCTTTGACCATTGTCTCTGGACCAGATTTTATTTTGTGGTGGGATAATAACAATGTATTTAGCCAGGACAGGTACTTTGAGATGTTATCTTGTTTTCAAGCACATCGTTGGGGGATGTTTCTATTACTGAATATCCACGAATATTGTCTCCTCACCCAACTTAATGGTCAGGGATTGGCGAGGTGACCGTACATGGGCACCAGGGTCTGTACCAAGGTTGGTGAAGGCCCATAGAGCGTCAATAGATTGTCCATCCCTAAATAGAGCAAAATCTTTTTAGTGAACAATGTTAGTGTCTACCCTTATTAATAGAACTCATTTTATTTACCTCGGTGAGATGTAGGCCTGAGTCAACCGTGCTGGAATGGAACCTGCAATTCTGAAAGCTTGAACAGATGAGGATGTAAGTAACTTGTTTACAGGCAGAAATATTAACCGACCAGATTAAAATCCTGAAAGCCCAACAGAAACCAGTAGGAAGATTTCGTGTTGTACATTACGGTGTTCTGACAAATTTCTGGAGCAAATTCTCCTGCTCAATCGCAGGAGAATTTGCTCACTGCGCATGCGCATAAAGTTACAGCTGATCACTCAGCTGTAACTTTGTGACCACCGCGCATCGCCAGCTGCGCAACCCACATCCCGCCCCCCGCACACGGGCCCCCGCACACCCCCTGCACACCCCTTCTTACCAGAGGATCGGACAACGGCGGTAGGTCACAAAGTGGTCACAAAGTTACAGCTGAGTGATCAGCTGTAACTTTATGCGCATGCGCAGTGAGCAAATTCTCCTGCGATTGCGCAGGAGAATTTGCTCCAGAAATTTGTCAGAACAACGGCAAAGCCACTCTTGCTAGGTTTTGTGTTCAATCAACATGATGCTAATTATCTAATCCCTTTCATATTATCATTCTCCAAGTAGCAATGTAACCTGGGTAAACCCTTTTCTTTCTTTTGTTTTTTTTTTCAGCTCTGCAGGACTTTATGCAAAGTACCAGCAGCAGTTTGCAACTACTCAGGATTTATAACTTCTAGGGAGGTCAGGACTCAGTGTGCATGATGGATGGTCCTGATGCTGCAGTTACTTCCTCATTGTGGGAAAAAACAGCTTTTGTCCACATATATCAAGAATGAAAGCGAGCTGTTTATATTTGGCATGTGAGTCCGAGATACAAATCATTCACCGAATGAGGATCTACTGTGATACTGCTGCCAAATTATTCTGTTAGCGGTAAAACAGCATCAATAATAACTTACACTTTTCTCATGGGCAGTAGATCTAATTATTACTAGAAACAGAGGTTGTTTGACTAATACACTACTAGTCTCTTCATAAATTATTTGCAAAGCCAAAAAACACACACAATACTATCTTTTTAATAATCTCTATCTTACAAAACTCAAAGAAGATCAAAATGTTTTAATCAGCTCCCTAATTAAAATACCTTTTGAACAGGGCTTCTACCTTTTTTTTTTATTTATTTTTTTATATATAAACCAAGTAAATCAAGGGCTTCCAAGATGTCACTGCACAGAGCTGCAACTTGGAGGTCTATGTACTAAAAACTAAGCAGTGATGATCCTACAAGTGAACAGCAAGTAAACTGCACAAATCAGGCATGAATAGTCGAGTGGGGGGGGGGGGGGAAAGGACAGCTGGAGAATTTTTATAGCTGTTAATGCATGTTTACTGCAGTTTGTTTGCCAGTTCACCATATTTCACTGTTTATTGAGAAATGGTATTGGTGTGTGGGTGCATCAATCTTGTATGGCATGATGAATGAGATTGAGCTAGATTATTTATATATATATATATATATAACCTCACACAACTGACCATTGAAAGCAAGACCGGTGAGATGCCAAGGTAAAATATCTCCTGCTACCTAGGAGCTCTGTTCATTTGGTGTTTTTAATTAGTAAGAAATGGCCATTTGTCTGATTAAAACTTTTTTGGATCTTCTTTGTTACTAAGAATGTGTCGACAGATAAGAACCATTTCGGTCCATCTAGTCTGCCCAATTTTCTAAATACTTTTATTAGTCCCCTATCTTATATCTAGGATAGCCTTGTGCCTATCCCACACATGCTTAAACTCCTTCACTGTGTTTACCTCTACCACTTCTGCTGGAAGGCTATTCCATGCATTACTGTAGCGCAAACTCATGACTGGCATTTTTAGAATCAAGCCGTTATCCCCTTCCTTTTCGGCACAATTCAAAATTGCCTAAACTTGAGTGTTTGCCTTATTTGGTAGGTCATTATTAGCAACAGAGGTTTGTGAAAGGTTGACCTTGACTGACCTTGATATTTTTTTTTTTTAACCTAGTAATATTACAATGTTACTATCAGAAATTCTTGCTAAACCCAGACATCCCTAACACAAGTCCATCTCTAAATGAAAGTCCATTAACCATTAAAATGCCTTTGCATTACTATTATCAAGGCCATTTTATTGCTAAGTTCGCTTTAGTAACTATCTTTCTTATTACTTGTATTCTCCCCAATGTCTCATGCCAAACCAGAGTGCTATACTAGAAAACGTTAAAAGTGGGACAATACTGTACTCCGTTATTAAGGAAAAAGGTAATTTAATGTGTAGGCAAGATATAAAGGGCCCATGGGCTAAAGAGTCATCTTTATACTACAATAACTGTTTGAAATAAAACGCAGGTATAAATAAATCACACACACACATGACAAACCGAGATCCAATTTCACAAGAAATATAATAAATCCTTCAGTTGAGTTAAGAATACACAAGTTGGAATAAGAACACAGGCTGAAACTATATACTACATTAAGTTAACAATACCAAGGGTACTGCACAGTATATGCAATATACATAATTGTTATAAAAAAAAAAATGAAATCCTGCATTCTCAATAATAATTATTGAAACAGGGAGAAATCAGATAACTTTTTTGGATCAAGGTATATTCCCCTCTTTTTGACTCGTTATCCAGACAAATACATGGGCACTTCATGCTTATAGGGAAGGGGGAGGGGGGGGGGGGGTTAGTGATAAAGACAACCTTCCCAAAGCAGGTCACAATTACCATGTGTAGTGTTTAAATTCTGTGTCCCCCAGTGGGCATTGTTTGCCGGAATAGGCCACCCATAGTAGTTTTGGATTTTATATTGTGATAAAGAAATGGTCCAACACAAAATATATAAATATATATATATTTGAGTGCAATTCATCCATTTTATTTAGTATTCTTGTAATCTGTATATCAGACCATTGGGCACATAGGTATTTGTTTTATATTTATTTGAGTGCAATTTATTTACTGTTTTTTTTATTTTATCTGTATATCATAGCATGGTACACAAAGGTATTTTCATTTTAGTTTATGTATATCTGGTTTATATACTATGTGGTTTAGGGTGTTTTGATCACCTGCTTGTGAGGTATTTAAGCAACTGGATTATTAAATTATACCTTCTGTTCTTTATCTCAGGAGTGCTTGTTAATTAGTACCTCTGGAGGAGGCGCCTTTTGTCTTCCAATTTATTTTGTGTTTGCATTTTAAGATCTAAGCACCCACTTAGAGTCTCTTGTCCTCAACCTCGGTGATTGAGACTAATAGGCATTTTTTCATTTATGGCTGAAGAAGCAGGTGTATTTTCCTTTTGTAAGTATATACCCGTAAACTACATGCTAGCTGAAAATATCTCCAGTAAGCATGTAGATGAGATATGTCTCCCTGAATGAAAATTCTGCCTCCTCCAAGATGTTTGCTTCTTCTGTCTGGGTCCACATGTAGGCGCACACCTTCAAATTATGATGTTATCATCCCACAGTGCTTACCCTAAGCATTGTAGGATGTCAATAGCAGAGTTTCAGGGTGAAACCCAGAACAGCTGCCATTTTGTAGATCTGACTCACTATTGAAATCAAGGTTCTATGCCAAGGTATTACCCTGATAAAGAGATTTCTGTACATGTGCTTGCAATATGGCCCTTTGTCATTAAACAACTAATTTTTTACTGAGACTGGCTGCATTTTGTGGCCCAATGGATCATTTCCTCCCACATTTGATTTGCATCAATTCTAAAATAGTACATGCGAGTATAAGGATAGGCACAGTCTCATGCAGAAACACTGCTCAATATTATTAAACACTGTAAATGTAAATGTTGCGTATGCATGAATGATCCATGTAGTGATAATTTGTGCTAGAAATAAATACAAGTCTGTATCTCACACTGTATATGAATGTGTACAAAAACCAGTTTCAGTTTTTCAGGTTATGTATCTATTTAGCATGTTCAACATGTGCTTTGGCTGCCTATCTCTCTAGCTACTAAAAGCTAAATGTGGATGGATCCCAGCTGTGTTGTACATCCCAACCACTCTAACTTCTCAGATAAGAGTGCTTCGGATAAATGCATTCTGAAGAGATGACCATGTATTGTTCTGATGTAACCTTTTGTATTTATTACAAAGAGCCTATGATGGGCTAACAAAATAAAAAATAAAAAAATCATAACACTTTTTAAAACAATCAGAAGTGAAGTAATCAATGAAATTTGCTAAAACAAGTACAAAATAAATCAAATAGGAGAAAAGCAATGAAATAAAGAAAAGTAAATAAATAGCAAATTATTGTTTTTACTCAAACCCTTCCATGATTTACAATTTAAATAAATACAAATAACTTGTGAATATAAAAAACTAAAGTAACAAAGTTTAATTTTTTTTATCTGATTACAGATAAAATTACATCTGAACTACAAACTAAAAACAAATATAACTGAGAAAGTCAATAATAAAATGTAAAACAATAAAAATTTAATTTAAAAAAAATATAGTAATTTATCCATTTTATATCCATTTAGACATATGATCCCAATGCAGTGACAAAGCACAAGACAACAATACATCTTATAAATGTATCAAGCTACACCCATCGAACATACAAAAAGAATAAAAAACACCAAACAGACATTCACACTGTCTCTGAGTCAGATGGGTCTATTCACCAAAATTCGACTTTGGAGGTGGACTTTAATTTTAAAACAAAGACAAATTCGGCACCCGAATTGCTTCAATCATTTCACCTCCAATAACTTTCCATGGGGAAGTTTCGAACCTAGGACATGGGTGCCGAGATTAACTTAGTCTTAAAATGAAAGTCTGCCTCGAAAGTCGAATTTTAGTGAATAGACCCAGTACAGTCATTAGAAGAGAGACTGGACATGCAGGCCAGGACTATCTTAACCCTCCCATCTGTCATGTACAGGGAATAAACTTTTTCCTAATCCGCAGGTTTTCTTTTTTAGCCAACCTTCCTACATTCGAGAATTATAGCAACATGAATCCTGTTTATGTCTCCATTTTCAAATGATATGTAAGTTGTTTTTTTAAATGGAGTTTATCAAAAGAGTGACCATCTTTCCAACACAGTTATTTGACTGCAACAATATACAACAATATATTTTAACACAAATAAAAAGGATATTTCTTTCTTTGTACCAAATAAATCAGTTGTGTGATGAAGGACTAGAACATTATCAGTCCATTGTTCTAGGTCACCTGTCTAACAAGACTGGCCAATGACAGAAATACAGTCATATGGGGAAAACATTTTTTTTTTTAAATTCTATTTATTTTGTTTTATACAGTTTTTAACAGTACACATATTGGAGAGATGAACGCGAGGGGTATGGTACATCAAGATTATAATAATTCTGTGTTGATGGGGAAAACATTTATTTTTAAACATGCAACACAATCACCTGGATTACTAAGTGATAATTTTTTTTTTTTGCAAACCATATAATTTTGAAAGTATATTAAACTGACGTATTGATTGTATTTTTAGACCATTTGTTCTTGCTGACGTCTTTTAGAGAACAATATTTTCTTAATGAATATAGATTACGCATACACGTTTGAAATATACTTTTTTTTTTATCCATTTGCAGATTTTTATTGTTTCAATTTCTCTCTCTCAATTTTTTTTTGGGTCTGGGTGAGAAATGAGGAAGCAAAAGGCTATTCATATGCAAATTGTAAGTCGAAATGCCAAATGGATTAAAACCAGCCCAGTTAGATCATTTGCTTGCATCCGACAGAATTGCACTAAGAAGGATTATTGTATAGAACAGTCTAATGAAGTTTCTCGGTGGTAAGACAAGAACGGGGCAGTGCAGTTGAATAGGAAGTAGCTTTTATTACACATTCAGGATTATACTGATATATTGGAAATGAAAACTGTGGAAAAGTTTATTACAAGGCATAATGCTGCTTATTCCCATATTAAAAGAAATCCTTAAAAAAAGGCCAAATTAGAATATCCTTAGGGAAGAGCCTATCATAGGAAAGTAAAATCTTCCCTTTAATCCTATTTTAATATTTAAAAAGGATAAAAAAAACAAAAAACCCTGAATAATATTCTAGCTTTTAAAACTTTAGGGAAATCAAAATTAATGCCTGGCCCACTGTGTTAAAGAATAAAAATATATTGATACATATACCTTTACATCTATGTAAATAAATATATATGGATTTAACACATTTTATATGCTGGAAACCCTATAGTTAGTCATTGCAACAATAAGACCAATGGTTTTAAAGTAGCTTTCAAGTTATTTTTGGATAACTACTAGAGGTGCCACCCAGCCGATACTTTACTGGCAAACACGTAAAAAAAAACTGGCTTGACGCCAATGTTAAAATAGCAACACTGAATGTCTTGAATACATGGAGATGGAACTGCATGCAAGCGAATAATGCTCCTGCTCAAAACAGACCTATGCCTATTGGTCGCTCTACCTTTCCTTGCTCCTGATTGGTTGCCAACTAGTTTGGCAACAAATTCCATTATCGTTTGTATTATATGGTCAAATGTATCCCCTTAAGTCCCTTATCGTTCTGTACTGTATGATAATTTAAAGGATTTTAAAGGATTTTAAAGTTCCATTGTTTAATTTATATTATCAAGGTGTTCAACTGTATATATTCTATGTGTTGCAAATTAATAAATGTTCTTGGGATTTTACCCAAAACAACCAGTCTTGTCAGCTATGTTGAGGGAATATTAAGCGGGGGAACAAGCGACTATAGCCCATTTGGGAATTGGCTCATACACCAGACCTGAGAAACTTTTGCACTGATTCCGGTAGGAGCTACTCATTTCAGTAGACCTCCCATGACATACGCATTGACGAAACCCTGTAGGGATAGTGGACCAGATTCCTCCCCTCCATCCTGGTATCTACACAGACAACCAGAGCTGAATGTCAGGGACAGGCTTAAGTTTTTCTGTCTCCCAGGGAGCAAGTGTTTTATGCCTCTGCAATTAACACTGACCACTGTCAGTGCTCCCTTGTAGACCCGTATTGCCATCAGAGCTCCAAGAAGTGATGTTCTGTACATTTGGCTACATAATACACAGAGGGAGCAGTGAATGAGGTCTGTGTTAGGAGGAGCAATATGGGAAATTTGCTCCCTCACACTTTTGCAAGGTAAGCAGGCTTGTGTCTGTATCTGTATATTGCATATTGTTAGAAAATGACATGAATCACAAACAGCGACATTTAAATATTGTTAAATATTCTTGCATTAAACTTTCCAAAAACAGCAACACTGTACTCTGCTGATGTATGATCGTTTTCTATACTTATTTATATAGTTCATGAAGAAGACAATAAGAAAAAAATTATTCTCTGTCCATCCTATTATATTTAGTGCTTATTCCCACCTGATAACATTCTCAGCACCAATATGATAAGCACTTCGTACTTAATAAGGAGAACAATCCAGGATGAACCAACCAAAAAACACACACAAACCTGCATAAAATAATATTATTAGGTTTCATCTGGTTGGTATATTTAACATGCAGGTCTTACAAATAATAAGGGGGAAAGATAGACCATTGCAGTCTAAAATTATCTTTATCCTTTACGAAAATTGCTTTGGAACAAAGAATTACTTACGAATTCCAGCAATGCTTCCATTTATTTAAAAATTGTGCTAAACAAATCCTTTCCTGCAAATCATATTTGTACAACACACAATGATTATTAAATAAATTGACATTTAAACCTATTACAGCCTAAACCCATCTTTTACTGAGTTATTCAAAGCATTATGTTAACATTTACCAGAGCATTTACTTTCACATCATGTGGAGATCAAGATTAAATCCTTTATTTCATATTCAGATCTTGTTGGGTCAGGACTGAAAACTGCTTTTTTTTCCAGACTCCGGAAAAAGATAGGCTGAAATCCTCCAAATACTTATTAAATTACAGCAGTTATTCCGCTCGATGTTGACTTCGAGATGCCATTTCTCTGATCTTTTATTGAAAAACCAATGGCCTGACCTGCAGGTCGGTTGTGTCTTTAATAAAGGAGGTCAGAGCTTGTTTCAAAGTATCTACTATTCAACTTTACCTTCTGATTCCCTGTTAGATCATGTCAAATAAAAGCCCAATGGATGCTTTGCCATTCTTTTGTTGCCTTCAGACGACATAGCGCTCTAAATGTAATATCTGTACATTATTGGAAAACAGTGTTTTTTTCTTACTCGTGATACAATATTTAATTATAACTTACATTCAGCCACTAAAATATTAGGAACATTTTGATTTAGTTTTTAGTCATCGTCTTTTGACTAAAATGCCATTTTAGTTTTGTCGCATCTTAGCCATATTCATTGTTTTAGTTTTAGTCTAGTTTTAGTCGACTAAATCTCCAGTAGATTTTAGTAGAGTAAATCTGTAGCAGTGAAGGAGGGAACAGGTCTGAGAAGGCTGTTACAAAGTGTTTAGTTGACTTACTAGGGAGATGGGAGGGAACAGGTCTGTGAAGGCTGTTACAGAGTGTTAAGTTAACTTTCTAGGGAGATGGGAGGGAACAGGTCTGAGAAGGCTGTTACATAGTGTTAAGTTAACTTGCTAGGGAGATGGGAGGGAACAGGTCTGAGAAGGCTGTTACAAAGTGTTAAGTTAACTTGCTAGGGAGATGGGAGGGAACAGGTCTGAGAAGGCTGTTACATAGAGTTAAGTTAACTTGCTAGGGAGATGGGAGGGAACAGGTCTGAGAAGGCTGTTACAAAGTGTTAAGTTAACTTGCTAGGGAGATGGGAGGGAACAGGTCTGAGAAGGCTGTTACACAGTGTTAAGTTAACTTGCTAGGGAGATGGGAGGGAACAGGTCTGAGAAGGCTGTTACACAGTGTTAAGTTAACTTTCTAGGGAGATAGGAGTTGAACACTCACATGACAGTACCAGGCGAATCAGTTGAACAAGTGTCCTCTTCCTCTGCAGTTTACAGGACATTGTTCCAGGCAGTGGCGTAGCGTGGGGGGTGCAGGGGGGGCCGGCTGCACCGGGCGCAATATCTGGGGGGGCGCACTAGCCCTATGCGGCCGCCACGGCCGTCTTTAACGCGGGGCAAACGGGGCAGCTGCCCTGGGCCCATTTACTCCTGGAGGGCCCCAAGGCAGCTGTCCCGTGGGCCCCCAGCCCCTGCTGCCGCGTTCACAGCGCATTGCGCTTGTGAACGCTTTTTTCCGGCAAGCCGCATCCGATGGATGCGACGGCCGGAAAAAAAAAAAAAGAAAAAAAAAAAAAAAACTGACGCCGGATGTGACGTCGCGTCACATCCGGTTTCTGTTTCCCTCCTCCGTGCAAGAGGGAAGACTGCACGGAGGAGACATCCGGCGGGGGACACGGAGCAGCTTCATGTAAGTAGGGGGGGGGGGCTGGCTGGCACAATATTCCTGGTATCTGACTGGCACTATATTACTGGGTATCTGATTGGCACAATATTACTGGGCATCTGATTGGCACTATATTACTGGGTATCTGATTGGCACTATATTACTGGGTATCTGATTGGCACAATATTACTGGGTATCTGATTGGCACAATATTACTGGGCATCTGATTGGCACTATATTACTGGGTATCTGATTGGCACTATATTACTGGGTATCTGATTGGCACAATATTACTGGGTATCTGATTGGCACTATATTACTGGGCATCTGATTGGCACTATATTACTGGGTATCTGAATGGCACAATATTACTGGGCATCTGATTGGCACAATATTACTGGGTATCTGATTGGCACTATATTACTGGGTATCTGATTGGCACAATATTACTGGGTATCTGATTGGCACTATATTACTGGGTATCTGATTGGCACAATATTACTGGGTATCTGATTGGCACTATATTACTGGGTATCTGAATGGCACTATATTACTTGGCATCTGATTGGCACTATATTACTGGGCATCTGATTGGCACTATATTACTGGGTATCTGATTGGCACAATATTACTGGGTATCTGATTGGCACTATATTACTGGGTATCTGAATGGCACTATATTACTGGGTATCTGATTGGCACTATATTACTTGGTATCTGACTGGCACTATATTACTGGGCATCTGGCTGGCACAATAATACTGGGCATCTGGCTGGCATAATATTACAGGCATCTGGCTGGCACTATATTACTGGGCTCTGACTGGCACAATATTACAGGCATCTGACTGGCATAATATTACAGGCATCTGACTGGCACAATATTACAGGCCTCTGACTGGCACAATATTCCTGGCCTCTGACTGGCACACTATTACAAGCATCTGACTGGCATAATATTACAGGCATCTGACTGGCATAATATTACAGGCATCTGACTGGCACAATATTACAGGCATCTGACTGGCACAATATTCCTGGCCTCTGACTGCACACTATTACAGGCATCTGACTGGCATAATATTACAGGCATCTGACAGGCACCATATTCCTGGGCTCTGACAGGCACAATATTCCTGGGCTCTGACAGGCACAATATTCCTGGTATCTGACTGGCACAATATTATTGGTATCTGACTGGCACATTATTACTGGTATCTGACTGGCACAATATTACTGGTATCTGACTGGCACATTATTACTGGGCTCTGACTGGAACAATATTGCAGGCATCTGACTGGCACAATATTGCAGGCATCTGACTGGCACAATATTACTAGGCTCTGACTGGCACAATATTACTGGGCTCTGACTGGCACAATATTACTGGCATCCGAAAGTTACAATATTACTGGCATCTGAATGGCACAACAATTATGGCATATGTGTGTGTGTGTGTGGGGGGGGTAACATTAGAGGTACAGGATTGAGGAAGTTGGCTCCATCTAGCCCAGTCTTGGATCATCTCCAGGGTATGGTTCCATTTTGATGTTTAGTTTTTGTTCTTGATATTGTTTGTCGTTTACGATGGTTGTGAGACGACATATAATAGCATGGCCCATGCTAGGTTACTACATGTGTATATTTGTATTCATAGACCTGCTGAAAATGTGGAGAATGTGTGTAATGCATGTTCGCACTCAATAAAGTGTTGGAAAATAAACTTGTATTTAGATGCATTTTACTTTAATTACATAAGTATTTTCATAACAAACAATACATGTGCTTGGGGGGTAAGGGTTTCTTTAACTAATCTAGTAGAAGAGACTCGAGTGCTAAAATCCACGAGTTAGGGGGCGCAAATTACTTGCCTTGCCCCGGGTGCTGACAACCCACGCTACGCCACTGGTTCCAGGGGGCAGAGAGGGACAGGGAGCATGTGTCTCAGCCAATCCAGCTAGAGTCAGGGGACTGGGCTTTGGGGAGAGATGCATGGGAACCAGAATTCCAAATAGGTAAATGCAATAGTCCCTCCCTAACATATAAGTCCCCTTTTAGCCTCACAGAATCTTCGGTTCAGAATAAAAATGTACGAAACTACTTTGCACACGGCTTAATTGTTCCAAGAAAACCGACACTCTGTCTCTCTATTATAGATACAGTTTGATTCATTGAGTTTACCAGCTTCCGTCATCACCTGTAGAATTTGGACAAACAGGTTTTGTTTTTGAGGTTATAATATCAAAACAAAACATACCTGCAATGAATGCATACAAATTATGGTATGCACAGACTGTAACTAGCTGACAGGTTTCACAGTCCCGGGAGATCCTCATCTATGGTAATAACAATGGCAAACAACAATCTGCTGTACTTTACAACAACGCTCCATAAGAGGCAGCACTGAATGGTGTGAGGCCTCCCAGATGCTGAACAACTTCTCTGTTCTTCCACTACTGTTTGTGTGCAGCATGATTGACAAGCCAGTCACTCCATCAAAATGGCAGCCCCTCAGTCTCTGCTTTTGCCACAATCTGATTTTTGCAAAAGTTAGGGCTGAATAATTTTTCAGGCAACTTTGTGACTGTCGTTCAGGCCTCTGTGCGAAAAGTAATGCTGTATAGAATAGCTAACCTTGAGGTAAAACAGAAGTAAGGGCAGCTACCTTAAGAGTGGCATATTTAAGTCAAAAATCATAATAATGATTCTGACCATTCTCTTTTCATGTACCACAAATAAAACCAAAAGAAGGGGGGGGGGGGGGGGGAGGGGGGCACAACTAATGTATCACAGTAGCAATATTAAATTATAGTATACATTAGTTTAAATAATATGACTTTATCAGCCAGGCAGTGATAATAAGAGTGTAATACTGCAAAAACAAAGTAAGCAAATCTTCTACACTATACAACAAAATGACAAGAAAGCACAATAAATGTATATATCAATGTATATAGCAATAAATATTTCTGTTCAAGGTACAGGATGAATATATTCTCTGTGGTTATCTGTCTGTGCAATATTTAAAGGCCTTGTCTTTGATCACTTGAACACTTATTATATATGTTATTCTCTACTCAATTCCCATTGTATATTTCTCTTTCTTTTATTAACCCCTGATGAGGGGAAATAATAAAATAGAAATAATAAAACTGTGCGCACAGACACGATCCCATGGACTGTAATCACTGAATGCATATTGCTAACCATTGTCTTTGGCATCCTATTGTAGTAATGTTTGCTGAAATTCACCATAGACAGGGTCCGGATGGACTTCCCACAGCTGCTATACCTTTTCAATCTCTTGGGCATCTACTTACTGCATTTCTTGTTCATTTCTCATTGCATCGCACCTGGTTACTATATGTCCCTTTCACTTAAGGGAAGAGAAAAAATGTGGAAGATATATGTGTGTAAATGTGGACTTTCCCTCGAGAGGTCAGAGTAATAATAATATGACTAAAAATAGAGGACCCAGAGGAAACCCACTGAAACTCAGTTTTGCTATACGAACTTGCCATTTGTTTTGTTTTTTTTCTTTGTTTTTTTTTTCTGTGTGATAATGTGCAAGCCAGTGATCGAGGCACAAGGAAGATGTAGGAGAACGGATGGAGATGTAAGCTGGTAGACAGCTTGTCGTATTTTGCACGGGCAAGTCCCTACTTGTACACGACAGATTCGTTTATGTCCAGGATCCTGGAAAAAAAACACTTTTTTGCAAATGACAGAACAATAGAGGTATTCGATGTATCATTGAGTTTGTATCCAATATCAACATGTTGATGGCCCAACTGGAGGAGAAATTACCATCACAGAGCAACATTATTGCCTTTCATGCCGGGTGAAAGATATATCCGCAGAGAAACTAACAATATTGCGTATGTTGATACCCGTATATGAAATGACAACCGACCTGATATTAGAAACATTTGTTTAATTATTCAATGGGAATTCAATGAGCCAGGGGCTGAGTTTCAACTTAGTGGCTTAATAATCAACAGTGACAATATTGTTAAACTCAGGCTGATGCTGTAATAAAGCAATAGAGCTAAATGAATTATAAAGTCTTGCGTCGTCCCATTGTACAACTTCTGCCTCACAGCCAGGCCTGTCCTCTTCATCACCCTGCCTTTAATCTGTCTTTCCCTTAAAAGTGTACAACGAAGCTGCACATTTTTTTTTTTCTCTTTCCACCTGTCCCCCGTCTTACTGTGACTGCGAAAGATCATTGCCTTCCGGTGAAGCCCTTTTCCCTTTGCCTCTGCACCCAAGATCCATGTTCATTGCACATCAAACAAGTGCACCATACCCTGATGGTTTAAATCTTTAAACAGAAAAAAAAATAACAGCCTAAGTACATCCAGCGAGACCCCTCAGATTCTAGTCTCTTGTCACTGTATGTTCATGGAACAATTACCAGGAGAGGAAATCTGCAGACTGAATCAAGTAGTGTGTGTTGTCTCTACAGGCTCCATGCTGACTCTCTGATCAGGACGGCAGCAAAATTCTGTTTGAAATAAGAATAGACTAATTTTCATCAGACTCCTCTCGTGGCTTCTCCCATGTGGCTGAGCATGCCAAAGGTCATCATTAGATAGCTGCCTTCAAAAGAGCCTTAGTCTTTTTTTGTTATATATATATATATATATCACATCTGCCTCTATTGTTGCTACCGTTTAGGAAAGAAGAAAAAAACATACGATGTGCACTTAATTGTTAGGGATCTTATAAAGAGAAAAAAAAAAGGACAGGAGAAATATAAAAACAAACATTTACGAGACAAAAGCTAATTTTTTAAGTGTACAAAGAGACAAGGATATTAGGATCAAAGGAGGTCCATGAAAATGTTACAGATGTTCAAAGAACTTTGTATTAAAGAATCAGATGTGACCAAGACTAACTTATTAACAGTTTAGCTGGTGTATGACAGAGGATGCAATCGGCTGCTTACATATTTGCTGTCAGATACACCCCCCTTATTTGCACTGCAAACACCAGCATCAAAGAGAATTGCAAAAATGGGGATAGTTTAGAAGCTAATGAGTCTTTTGACTCAATGGTGAATATTTTAACCATAAAAAAAAAGAAAGATTTTATTCCGGGATATGTGATTTTCAAAAAAAAATTAAAAGCCAGGTTTTAGAAAATGTAATAATTAACATTTTTTTTTGTAGTTTGTAGCCCGGCTTTTCCTTATTCAGATATGTTTTGCTTTTTGGGGGATTGTGGCCTGTGGACTTAATGTAAGGGTTTACTCAATAAAGAGAGTATTGCATGGAATGGTGATGGGAGTTTCAAACTTTATGCCAAAGTAGACATGTTGGACAAACCCCTCCAATGCAGCTTAATGGGATAATTTTTCTAACTACTTTGGCCATAAGTCGGAAATCCTTGTCCCAATTCCCTGTAATTCTCTCTTTATTGAGTAGGCATCTAAGAGCATCATTGCATGTGCATGCTCTAAGTCAGGGGTCCTCAAACTACGGCCCGCGGGCCACATGCGGCCCGCCGAGGACATTTATGTGGCCCGCGGAGGGTGCTGCCGGCACCCACCCCGTTTACTTTTTTTTTTCTTTCTGGCAGCCGCAAAGGATGCGGCTGCAGGAAGAAAAAAATAAAAAAAATTCACCGCGACCGGATGTGACGTTACGTCACATCCGGATCCGGTAACTGTTTCCCTCCTCCACAGGAGGACACCGCGCGAGACGTCCGGGGACACAGCAGCTGGAGGTAAGTGATGGGGAAGCGGGGGAGGAGGGAGGGATAACGAGCACTATTCCTGGGCTCTGACTGGCATAATATTCCTGGGCATCTGAATGGCAAAATATTCCTGGGCTTCTGAATGGCATAATATTCCTGGGCATCTGACTGGCATCATATTCCTGGGCATCTGACTGGCATCATATTCCTGGGCATCTGACTGGCATCATATTCCTGGGCATCTGACTGGCATCATATTCCTGGGCATCTGACTGGCATATTATTCCTGGGCATCTGACTGGCATAATATTCCTGGGCATCTGACTGGCATAATATTCATGGGCATCTGAATGGCATAATATTCCTGGGCATCTGAATGGCATCATATTCCTGGGCATCTGAATGGCATCATATTCCTGGGCATCTGACTGGCATCATATTCCTGGGCATCTGAATGGCATCATATTCCTGGGCATCTGAATGGCATAATATTCCTGGGCATCTGAATGGCATAATATTCCTGGCCATCTGACTGGCATCATATTCCTGGGCATCTGACTGGCATAATATTCCTGGACATCTGAATGGCATAATATTCCTGGGCATCTGACTGGCATAATATTCCTGGGCATCTGACTGGCATAATATTCCTGGGCATCTGACTGGCATAATATTCCTGGGCTCTGACTGGCACACTATTCCCATTGAAATAATGGTAAGTTTGTTGATTTAACTTTACTTTAAATATTGTATTTGTTCTCGTTTTGTTCAAAATAAGATATATGCAGTGTGCATAGGAATTTCTTCATAGTTTTTATTTTTACTATAGTCCGGCCCTTCAACGGTCTGAGGGACAGTGAACTGGCCCCCTGTTTAAAAAGTTTGAGGACCCCTGCTCTAAGTGAAGTGTCTTCTATCAGTTGGATCAGACATGATGCCCAATGCACACTGCTGAGCCTAAGGGAGTATGCACAGCATACTCCATTTGAGCCACTGCATCAGCCCACCTAATATCACCAAAGATAGACACACACACAGGGGGCTATTCACAAAAAAATTGGAGATTGGAGGTTAGAACTAATGTTGACCTCCAAGCTCAAACAGACTCACCCCCTCTCGGATGCCTCATCTCGACCTCGCAAAATGATACCCACTAACTGTTTTTTCCCGAGGTTGAGATGAGACAAGAGATGGTCAAGATTGGATGTCGAGTTTGACTTAGAAAAAAAAACTGCTAGTGGCAATTCGCCTCACAATTTAGGCTATGGAAAGAGAATTGAAACAGGGGTTTTATTCTAAGTCAAATTTGACCAAACAGTTTTGAGTTGGGGCAAGAGGGAGGTAGAGTTTACTTAAGTGAATGGTGTGAGGAGGTCGACTTGGGTGGTTGACCTTCAAAGTGAAAGTTATCCTGCCAAGTCAACCTCCTCACTCCGTACTTAACTTTTAAATAGACCCCATATACATAGGAGACAGATCTGCTGACAGATAATGTACAGAGATTGATAGGCAGACAAGACAAATGTATTAGAAGATTGAAAGTTTTACTGACTGGGGCATTTAAAATTGAAAGGTGGTGCACCCCCAGTCCAATGAGAGAGATTAGGGGGAATTGCCCTCCGACCCCGTGGCCACCCCTCCTCTGTTGTCCAGTTTACCATCCAACCAGGAACGACAGGCACATACAGGGCTCAATTCAATGACCAAAGACAATTTATCTCAGGTCACTGAATACCATAGAGTCTAGACTGCAATAAAACATATTTAGTTAAAAAAAAACAGTGATAAGTGAACTCACATCATTGAACAGAGAAAACAGTGTTTTCGAGTAGCAGAGTTAGTTGTCTCAATTCATATTCTGTCATTTCTAACATCCTGCTCTTATCTATAAGAGAAACGTGTCATAGCGCCTTGATTATATTAAACATCCAACAAAACATGTCTCCCCTTCAGATGAAGATACACATAGAAAACATAAGGCTTTGGAAAACCTAAAGCATGTTATTTTGATGGTTGCTATAACCAGACAATAAAAGGAGAACTTATTGAGAGATATATGTCATACAGCATGCCATTCCTGAATACGCCTGACATTTGAAGAGAGTTTGAATATAGCAAAAGGAAAATAGAATAGAAATCCATCTATAACATGAAACACAAAACAGAAACACAGAAACACAATCCTTTTGTTGTCATCTTCTTTTAATCCAAAATGTAACATTTTGAAATAGGACAAGTGAAGGGAAAAAATTAACTTGTGTTTAATTGAAAGATTGCATCAAGTGGAAATATTTTAAGGAGAACTCAACTTAATTTTTCATAAGTGAAAAAATAGTTGCCCCTAGTGTGAGGGTAAACTGACATATACCTTTGACAGTACCTGCCAGTTTATCTTGTGACTGGCAACTGCCATGATTCCATGGGAAACAGGTGGTCTGGTCTGGTCGGCGACAGTCTCTCTTTGCTAGCACATCTCGGCTGATCCCATGCAAACCCGAGAGTCTCTGTCTGCACTAACAGAGAGAGACCTCAGCAAACTGTCAGGGTGTGCCAGCTTCCAGACAAGCTGTGTCTCAGCTGTGAGACACAGCCGAGAGTGACCCCGACGTGTGTCTATTAAAATACAGGTTCGGTTTACTCTGGAGAAGCAGGACATGTTTTTTAACTCTTATTTCCGTCAAGGAAGCAAAGGTTAATAAAAGTTTAACTGTCCTTTGAATTGAAATGCTTTAATGAAAGAATTCCTTCTTGAACATGCTTTGCTCTTCATAGCTCTACCAGGGGGAAGACATGTTTCGAATCTTGGTTGAGATCTACCAGATCTTCCTTAATCTGACCCAAGTTGAAATAAACTCTCCATGATAGAGCTCTGTGGAGCAGAGAGGGCTCAATATTTGAACACTTTCATTAAAGTGTGGACACTTTAAATATAATCTTTCAATTAAGCTTTGTGTAATTTTTTGGCAACATTTATACTGCTTGTCGATACTGGAAGACGACTTCTATTTGTGAGAAAGATGAAACTAAGTAATAATGATATTAAGCACTTTAAACATTGTTAGTTTTCCCTAGGCTAAACACGATTAGCTTTCAGGGTCTAGCATCTGACCTTCACAATTCTTGTTGCTCTACAGCGTTATCTAGCCTCTTCTTTTTTAAGTGCTAGAGGATTCATGAAAAATTCAGACACCGGTTTTTCCCTGAGACCAATCTGGTGACTTGTATTTGCGGAATTCTCATCTTTGTATGCATCATTCAAAAGGTACATTGTATTGTGTGCCCAGCAACCTGCTACCTTGTGTTAAACATGAATATTTGTAGCAAAGCAAGGGGCTATATTTAAAAATATTAATATTTTACAACCTTTCCAGAAGATTTCTTGTGTTTAGCCCAGAGTGAAGAGGTCTGATTATTGTGAGTTTAGAAAGAGATCTTAGAATATAAAATAAATGTTTGTTCAACCCCAATCCCCACGGTTTTGATAAAAGAAGGTCACATGTAAAATTAGTTTCATTGTCTCCACTTTAGACAGAGTCAAAAAAAAAAAACAGTAGATTAAAAATTCTGATTATAGTTTCATTATCTCTGCTCTAGGGAAAAACATGTAAGTGTCTGAGTTTCTAATCTCGCCAAACCGAAACGAGAAGGAAAATCCTGTGTGCACAAATCACATATACACAGATTTCCAGGCATATGTCTCATAGCAAAATTACCTTTCCTTCTACACTTAATTAGAATTGGATTCTGTGTAGAACTAATGGAATATCTTATTAGTAACCAAAAGAATTGCAGGTTCTCTAGTTCAAGTGGTAGAGTAGCATAAATTATAAAGCGAGAGAGCTTACGAAGTCGTTCACTTCTGGCAAAATGTCATATTAATGAGTTGTTCTAAATTTAGTTGACTGTGACAAACTAATATTAATACTGTATTTTATGGCCCTGAGCTGGGATAATGCATAGAAACGAAACCTTGAATCTGGGGGAGGGAAAGAAAAAGAAAAGGATTACTTTGTCTGATTGTCAAGTTGGAAAATAATCCATGCATGTAGATATTAAGACCAGAAAGTAATCCACTTCTTATAGAATTGTATGATGTGAAACATTTTCCATTATTTTAAATCCTCACTCTATTGCTTTTGTTACAACGGCGGTAAAAATATCTTAGGAGTCTATAAAAATTGTAATTCTTAAGATTCCCATGGTGTCAAGGAAATACTGTTTGTAATTATTTAATGTAAAATGCAACTTACTTTGGAGATAAAACATGGCGTATTCCATTTGTCTGGGGATTGCCAGGATAAATGTCAAGTTTAATGTTTTTTTCGCAATATCAAACAGGACCAACTTCATACCACATGGGCAATGAAGTTGCCTAAGTCGGGGAATGAAATCAGGTGTCGCTCTCTAGCTGCTAGCACCTCCTAAAAGTTTTCAAAGCTTCATGACACTGTGAATGCAATAGTTAATTGGATATTTTGGAACCGCATTGAATCCGAAATCCATAGGCTTTTGGTGCCACATGTTTTCTTTGTAAGAATGTCTTTCAAGAATATTAGTTATTCACAAAGAAGCGAATACATCACCTCCGTAGCCTCAAAATATGACAGTGACATTAAAATACACAGAGCAATTACAGTTTCAAGAATGCCATAAAAGAAGGAAGTAATTTTCTTTATTTTTGATGTATTCCTTTTGTAGATGATTGAATTTTCGGATTTCTGGTCCTCTCAACAATCATGTCTCGTTGCCGCTAAAGCAACATAACAGAATTGGAGATTAGGATGCACCTAATCTGTTCTATGCTCTATGGAAATAAAAGTACCGGTGATAAAGGTAGCATTGTTGATGGTCAGGCTGGACCTGTCATCATCCTATATATGTGATTTTTGGACCCTCTGTGGCATCTCTTTGAAGCAGAGGATAGTAATAATCTAATAAAGTTAAAGTAGCGTTATAGAGTTAGATATAAGAATGACAGCATCTCTCTGTACACTGTGCTCGCCACGTTGTTACAAAAATGTATGGGAAAAATCTTATTAATCCATTTTGGTTTTAGTCTTTACCTTTAAGAAGTAGACATAGTGGCATAGAGTAAGAAGATAGCCTTCAAAATGGCTGTGCATGATTGTCAAAGATGATGACTTTAGGAGCCCACAATGTGTTGCCCTCTGACATCACCACTTGACGTCATCTAACCAGTACACACTCATATTTTATGGAAGCCTTGTTGGATATTTACGTTACCATCTTGTGCTAATGTGACAGAAAGATATTCCAATCTATCTACAAAACCTAACTTTTGTTTACAAGTAGATAAATAATAATAATAATAATGTGTATAAAAGTGGGACAATAGACTGATGTGCTTGTAAAGTGAAAAATAAAATTCAATGTTAAAACCAAGTCTGATTGTTTTTTTTTAGTTTGGTACCTTGTATACTTGCAGTAAAGAGAGATATTTTTATGTATTAAATAGATGTACATTCCACATTTTGTATATCTTGTATTGCAAGAATCAAGCAGTCAATTCCTCTGACTAATTTTAAAGCAGTCTACCCAACATTACAAAGAGGGTCTATATATACCATTGTAGTAGTAGGCATAAAAAAACCTTTAGGTAATTATGTTTTTAATCTATACATTTACTAGTATTCTATACACACTACTTACATAAAATACATAAAACAAAGACAAGTGCTATACCTGAACACAAATATTGGTAGTTATAAACTTTTGTGCAAAGTGCAATGTGCTCTGATAATAAATACATTATTATCCTACACGCCTTCAATTGCGAAATCCATTTAATAAAACAGAAATAAATCTTATAGTGTAAAAATCCAAAAGACAACAAGTGTATTAAAAATGGTTTAGGTGGAACTAAAAATAGGTCCTACCTATTTTTAGTTCCACCTAATTTATTAGTCCACCATGTGAACTATGTAGGGGAGCAAGTGAGAGCACTTTCCTCCCTGTTGGGAAATCCTTATTTTTAATTCCTTTTTATAATACTCGGCTGCTTGTGTAGCTCTCTCACCAACATTTCCTGCTCTGCCCCCTCACATTTTGTACTTGCTAGTGAGACAAAATGCTGGGTATAAGTGTCACAAATGGTGCCCAGCAGCATGGTTTTCTGAGACCCGAGTACAGAAGTTACCATTCAGATGTGTAGATACAGAACCTGGTGCAGGGTTACCACACTCCCCCAGAAGCTTGAGGCCCCAGGTTGGTCATGTGTCAGAAAATAGCTAGACTTGGGCAGGTACCTCTCTATGGCTAGACTTGGACATGTGGCTAGGCTTTGGCTGTGGTCAGACTGGGAAGGTGCCGCTCTGTGGCCGAACTAGGGAAGGTTCCACTCTGTGGCCGGACTGGGCAGAGATGAAAAGTCCAGCGACACAAAAGAATAGACAGGAGTTAGAATAAATAATCAAGTAAGCAAAGCAAAAAAGATACAGGAATGACTGGATACAGCCTAAATGAGCCTGCACATGGGCTGACTCGTGACATAAGACCACTCAAGGAGGGTGGGTTTAGAATGTTCTCATAAATGCTCTTATTACCAGAGATTTCCACTTCCTCTGCCAAGAAAAAAGTGAAAGAGGATATCTCAGAACCTTAATGCCACCAATATTCCCAGGTGCACAAAGCTTGCAAAAAGTGTTTCTTTTGTTCACTGATATGCCTAGGTGCATATGAGAGACATGCATTTGAATGCATCAAAATGCTTCTGTATCTAATGATACTCAATGCAAAGAAATGCTGATCAAATCTCACAGTAAAATGCAATGTTAGCTCTGCCAGTTTTGCAAAAAAAAATAAAAGAATGCACTTGTGACCTCTCTCTAAAAACAAACACAAACAGTGGAAAACATTTGTCTAACATGCAGCAAGCAAACTACATAGTAACATCGTAACATAGTGCATATAACATACATGCTTATACAATGTGTATGTTCCTGGTACATAACTCAAACCACCAGATCACCCCAGGTGAATAAAAAAGGCTTTTGTTAGTAGACACAGATAATCCATCAACTTTAACAATTTTCACTTTTATTAAACTGAACTGTACCAAGAAAACCTTGTCTTACTTATACATAATCAGTCCACATTAGCCCAGGGAAGGGCTGGCAAAGGGGTCTGGAGAGTAATGCCTACCCCCCGGGCTTCTCTCTAATCTCTCTTAATGGGCCAGAGATGCAACCCTTTTCACTTTTAATTGTTAACAAATTTCAATATTTCTATCCAGTTGTCAAACAATCTCTGTACTTTATCTATCAGCACATCTGGTTTGTATGTCTACGTGTTTCTATGTCTGAGGATATCAGATGGGCTGATGAAGTGCCACCAAGGCCATACTAAATAGGTTTTGCCCAACGCGGCCAACCGTTGCCAGCCCTGAGAGCCCTCTTATGCATTTGCCCCTCAGTGGTCATGGGGGAATGGAGTAATGTACTTTTACTACTTAGACATTCTTTAGGGCAGACTTAAGCTTTCAATCATCTTGGAAAGGGAAGAGGTCTATCTACTCCCTGCTGCCACCCCTGCCCAATTATTTACTCTGGGTAAAGAAACAAAAATAATCCTCCCTATTATCAGTGCTTTTAGATTCATAAATGTGGTCTATCATGGCTAGTTCCTCTGTACAATGCAACCCAAGAACCTTCTATATGGTGCAATTAAAATATATAGAGGGTAATGCAGTTTGCACACAGTATATGATTTGTTCATAATATGGTTTAAAAGGAATTAGAAGCGAAAACTCACACCATACTATGCAGATGAATATAAAATCTGATAAAAAAGGGCATTAAATCTCATTATCAGCATTACACCTTTATTTACATAATTCTATAAAAAAAAATCTTTTGCATATTCATGCAGGATGTGGGGTGTGTGCGTGTCCTGTGTATCCATAGGCAGAAAAGCTCAATAACTCCACGGCAAGGATATGGAACAATTGTACAAGTTTCATAAATTGCCTGTAATTGTTACGATAGTCACATTAATAGCAAGATCCATTAATGGTGCTGGGGCAGACGAATACACAAACATAATAATGGAAATCTATTTCCAAACATTCCAACTGATAATAAGAAACACAGTAGGAATCGACTTTGCAATTTTCTTTGGTGCAGAATGTGATATGTAAGGATTGCACATTCATTTATTTAATTTAAGTCCCCGGTTATAAAGTTGTATTTATTTTGCTTATTTTTATTCTTCTCACATCTCTGTAGGGTGCAGCTGGAGTTTACAAGGTTTTTCTTGAAAAATCCAGAATTTTGATTCTAATTAAATAGTGTAACATTTCTACATCTTGCAAGATACCATAGGTAAAAACTATGTTTATACTATATTATTTTTCCAATTGTTCACTAATGTATATGGAAATTTACCCACAGCTTTGAAGTGTTTAATCTTCCTATCTTTGCTTCGAGTGTTCCTTTATGTTTTCCTTCCTTGGATGCCAACTAAGGTTCATCTCTTTCCTTTTATTGCTCTCAACTTCTAAACTCAAATTCATTCATTCCACATTTTTCCTGATTTGAGCTCTTCTTGAATTGAGCTGGTGATGAGTGCATTGACTTCTGTAGGATCAAAGATGTTAAGCAAACCAGAGTTTAGTACATGGGATAAACCTAAGGTTTATAAGGTGATAATTTCCAAACTATGATTCTTTCTGAAACTTCCTCCGACCACAAGTTTGGGGAATAAATCCTTACTTACCTACTAGACTAGGTTGTAACATAGATGCCAACCTTCCTGGGTTTTTTGGGGGAGGTCCTGTCCTGAGAAATCTAGGTCTGCCCCATCATTAATGCTCATATAAGGTTATGAATAAAATGATACAAAATGGTACCTTATGTGGTCAGAATAAACCTAAAAGAAGCAGAAACACCCAGCACATCCATCCAGCCATCGTTTTCATAACCTTATGTGAAATGTATTATAAACATTCCATTTTGATTTCATATACATATTCCATTGTGGTGTTTGTGACACTTTCATGCAATATTCATACTTCACATTATTTTGTGGTGTATTTGAACACATTTAGTAATTATGTTATGTGTCTATGCGCTGTGTGCTTGGTTTTTTAAGGTTTCTATGTATCAAATGTAGGGGTTGTCTGTTCTTTCTCCTAAGCAGCTGGTGTTTTGTGAATATGTTGTATTTATTTTTTTAAGATTTTGTTTTGGTTAGAATTACCTGGAGCACTATGGGATTGCTCATCCTACCAATTTTCATTTTTCGGTCATTAATACTGCTTATGCAGAGTGCCATGCACTGAAAGTATCTGTACACCCAGTATCTATGCCAGGTAGACTGGAGTTCAATGCTTATATACACTTATCAATGCTTATATACACTTCTAATTTGTTACCCTTCAATAATGTCACCAGATAACTAGCAAGCTATAGACCAAGCTTTCCCTGTTATGGACCCCTGGATAGATTCTTACCTTGGACCGGAACACAGAAGAAGAGGAACATAGAAACATAGAATGTGTCGGCAGATAAGAACCATTCGGCCCATCTAGTCTGCCCAATTTTCGAAATACTTTTATTAGTCCCCAGTTCCCTATCTTATAGCTAGGATAGCCTTGTACCTATCCCACGCATGCTTAAAATCCCTGACTTCCGCTGGAAGGCTGGAAGGCTATTCCATACACCCACTACCCTCTCAGAAAAGTAATACTTCCCGATACTACTTTTAAATCTTTGCCCGTCTAATTTAAGACTATGTCCTCTAGTTGTGGTAGTTTTTCTTCTTTTAAATATACCCTCTTCCTTTACTGTGTTGATGTCATATTCCCCCTGTTCCGTCTTTCCTCCAAGCTATACATGTTAGCTTGGAGGAAAGAGGATTTCCCTTGCACTGTAATTCCTTAAATTAATAATATCAGTATATAAACATATAGGTGCAAACATGATCTTTAAAATAGTTCATAAACACATGTCTCATTGTCTATACATACAGAGCATTATTTACGCTATTTCACTTTACTGTTGACTATAATAGTTTTGTAAAAGTGGACAGACTGAAAGGTCGGACTATATGACTGCGCTTGTAGCATTTATCACTAATTGCAAACCATCAGCTTGTATATCTCTGTTACCCAGCTTGCATTAAACTTCCTACAGATGAAGCCTTGCACAAAATTATGCGCCTTGGCAAGTGTTTAAGTAAGGTGATTAACTCACTAGAGGGCAGCATTTGATCAGACGTCTTTCGGCTACACTATATAAATTAGAAAGCACTGTAAAACAAAATGCCTATCCCTTTACAACAAATTTAGCATCCTTAAAGGACCGGGTTTCCAAAAATCTAATGTCGACGCATGCCTTGGTTGGGCTGAGCGCACAGTTTGATCTCAAAAGTATTTTCTAATTCTTTTATAGGTTTTGGGCTTACTAATAAGTAATGTTTGTTTTTTTCTTTCCGTTAGACGTAATTTCAAGGCTGTATAAATCAAGCTTGCCAGACAAGCGTGTTTCTGAGCCACGGCTTTTTAAATGCATTGATATTAATATTTTAACATCTTTTATTATTATAACAGAATAAAACATGAAATGGTTCTCTGGTCTATTAGACCCTCTCTTTTCCTTTCTTCTGCTTTGCAGTCAGTTATGACAAGACCTAATGAGAGATGAAATAAAGCTGCCACATGTAGCATACGTTTATATATTCTCTGGCTAATGAGCACAAGAGAAACACACACACAAAAAAATACATTCCCCTTTAACATAATATCCTTCTGCGAACACCTTTTAAAGTGATAGTAACACCGTATAACTCCACTTTAACCAATAGCATTACCTTGTAAAACATGACTATTTTGGAACTAAATCATGGAAGGATCTATAATGCTTCTAAATAAAGAATGTTCCTGACTGTGGAATCTTGTGTCTAGGCAGACTAGATGGGCCAAATGGTTCTGCCGACCCATTCTATGTTTTTATGTTTAGGTTAGTGTCTGGTTAAGAGTTAAGCAAATAATGTTTTGAGCCCTTTGCTAAAATTCTGGTGCTTGTGACATTAATATATTAAGTATAGCAATGGTTCACCTTTAAAACAATGATCGATGAGCTAGACTCAATGTTGTATTATTAGTAGCAAAGGATGGGGAAAAAAAGGAGAAAACAAATTTGCAAAAAATTTTTGTATTTTTTTTGTGTGTGTGTTGATCTGTGAGAAGGTAACTGATTCAATAGGACCTATATTAAAAATAAAAGAATTTTTAAAATGTATTTTTAGGTTTGTGTCACTTTATCCTGCAGGTTGATTTTTAAATGCAGTAGAGATAAGTATAGCTCTGCTTCATTCGTACAAGACACAACTGCCAAGTACAAGAGAATTTCAGGTTTTAGCATTTACACACACACACACATAATATATATAAATATATATATACTCCTCATCCCCTGGGATATATCCACATAATTAAATAAGAAAAAAAATAATTAATTTAGTCCTCCGTACCAGGTTGATTTTAAGGAAAGCAAAGTGGATAAGTACATCTGATTGCGATGACTTAAATCTCAAACATAAGGCAGTCATATTTTATAAGATGATCTCAGCGGAGCATTAGATGGTAATCAAAGTTAATGAAATGACAGGCGTAGCAAAATAAATAAATAAAAAAAATCCAGTAAATATTTGTAAATAATATAGTTTTGACATTAATGTAAGTGATAACACATTGACTGACTGTTGTTAAAGGGAAATTGTTGTCAAAATGTATTATTTTTTTCACATATGAGGCAAGAAATTCAGTAGCATTTAATACGATAATTAGGAAACCACAGCAACCAGGGTGATAAAAAAAAAAATGCTTTACTGCACATTATAGAGCTTAATGTTACCATTTTTACTTTCAGCATTAAAATTGTACAGATTTAGCATTATTTTTAGAAACACACTTCCTCCATCTGTCCTTTGTTGAAACTTTATGCTCTTAAAATTTGGGTGAGAATGTCTGCAGATGAGTTTGTTTCTGGGATTTTTGTTGGGAACCTTTTGACAAGGAGCCTCATATGTGTAACTACACAATATAATTACAAGAGGTACAGATGAGGTTTGGGAACTTCATATGTCCAGCTTTCTATATCCCAGGACTAAAAGTTGGGTGGAGAACCACACAGAGCAGGGGACAGAGCATGAAGGGTATCAAGTGAGCACTGGGCATCCAGTGGATTTTAAACCTGACCTTGATTTTAGCCCTACTGGTCAATGTGAGTATCCTGCTCAGCAGTGAGGAGTTGAAGGACATTATTGTGAAGATGCCATGCTTTCTTGGCACTGTCACATGCTGCCTTTGTCCTACACTGCTGTGTTCTGTCCTCAAGCTCCCCATATAATACTTCTACTGTCTCTGACACAGAGAAGAGCTCAGATAACACATGCTCATGCATGCTGCTTCATGTTGTATGGTCCACCATTTTTTGGGGAGTATCCTGTGCTGACTCACTGTAGTATTACAGAAATGTGACATCACTTCCTGTTCACAAAGATTTGTTTCCCACTGTAGTTGCACACAGGGAATATTCTCCATACTGCGCTTTTCTGCAATTGGATGCATTTAATGTTCAAGCCCCATACAAATTTGGGGAAATATTCCCAATTCAACCAGCAGACACAAAGGAATGTGTTGTGGACATTTTGATGTTTGCTTTGGATTATATGGGATCTGACTCCATCTTAAATTTAAATTATTGTTGTCATTGAGGCAAGCAACTAGACCAGGGTCCAAGTCACTGAAAAAGGCCCATTATTGTCACCACAGCCAGGCTTAATATGGGGCCTCAGCACTCCCTGTTGGCATGATGGTTCACCAACAAGTCAGCAGCCTCTTCACAGATGAGATAGACCGCATTGCCCAGCCTCCTGGCATACAAAGGGTTAAGACATGTGCAAGAAATTCAATTATACCTACCTTACACCGAGTCTGATGCAGGTTACCTACACCTTCAATTCCTTGATTCTCATCATTAGGGCTGTCGTCCCTTTTTACATTGATAAATCTTGTCTGGTTACTTTCTTGACTATATGTTATTTTAGGCAAGCCCTTTGTGATCTATGGCTATATGTTTGTAAATTCCATGTTTCAGGGGGCTAATTAATAGATATTTTGTCACCATGACATAAAGTGCATAGCTTCAGAAGAATACATGCACTCCATGAGCACTGCTGCTCGACCCACAACAAACAACAACCCCAGAAACCCAGGCTTGGATATTATGGGTAACCAGAGTCACTCCAATAAGGACCCTAAGGGCCACGATACTAACAATTCAGCGAGCCAACCCCCAGTAAAATACTTTTTTTGCAAGATCGCAAAGTCCAGGTGAAGACCCGGGCCTACCTAAATTACCGCCGGCTACACAAGAGACCAGAGCATTCCTTCCACCATATTAAACCTATCTGATGAAATGGCACCTCCGAACAAACGGATGGAAGCTTTTAATCTGTGGCCTACCAGGGCTGGCATGATACAGGTGGTGAAAGAGTTGGTGGATGAAGCTATTTCACCTCTGTGAGCTGACCTTGCCTAACTGCAACATGATTTCAAACAAATGGATGAGCCTGCCCTTTTGCTTGAGGAGGGGGCACCCCTGCTTCATGACATGGTAGACTCCATGAACAAACTAATCCAAGACCAAGACTAACAAATCTACTCTCTACAACAGCAGGTAGAAACATAGTATAACTGGGGATAGAGGTGCAACATTCAGCTCCAGTGGATAACTGAGGAGGTCCCGTTGAAGGAACTCTCAGAAGTTATTCGAGGCCTATTTGGCACTATACTGGAAAAAAACCCAGACACTATTGAAATTGAAAGAGCAAAGAGGTGAAAGCGGACCCCATACTCGCCTTCCAGCGACGTACTATGCTCATGTAGAAAATAATAAATTATTTTGGAAAACACCACCTCCAGAAAGCATTCTTACTTCATTCATGCGATAGAAAAAATATAGGCCCTTTATAAAATACTGAATACTGAATAAGCGTCTCTGAGCGCGAAACACATGGGGCATCTGGTGTTCAATGTTTCTTGATTGATTTTTGTACGCTCAAGATTTGCACGCTCAAGAGACCAGCTGTATACATACTCCATGTACAGTCTTGGACTGCTGCTTCTCAGACACATTGTCGACTCATAAAGGAACTGACCTCCCAAGCTACTGCAGGACTCTGCACTTTATTTGTTCCTCTTTTTTAAAATCCACTATTTGGTGATATTTGATCTTAATTATCCAGGTCTAGAACAGGGGATTTGAGGACTGAACACCTGGCGAGACAACATGTTATTGTTATACACCGTTAAACCTGTTTTATTTCCATAGTTTTCCACGTTGGGCCAGCATAGGTTCTATATATTTTTATTGTTTCTGTCCATGAACCTTCGGCCACAAACCCACCAGGGCACCCTAAACCAGCTGATGGCTGGCCGGGCATGGTAAGTAGTCTCCTTGAGCCCATTTACTGGCAGTACCTCATTTTCTGCTGGTGGTCTGTTCCAGAACTCAACCAAGTAGCGAATTTGAAAAATATTTAAATAATCTTTTTCTAAAGAAAGTATCCATACTTTTATGGTTTCTTGCCTCACTTCCTGTTTTGGCAGCATAGGTCACTTCCTAATTACCTATGGATCACCTGGGGGGTCAGATGACAAAGTCATATTTCACAACAACTTTTCTCACAATGTATTTACCTTTAATTTATTTACCATACCTAGTTGAATTCTATTACTATTTATCACCATTTCCATTTCTACTATCCATGCGTAAACGTATTTCTAGTTAAAATATAAGAAGTTCTTAAAATAAAAATAAAAATGTAAAAAAATAATAATTCACCTTAATATAATTTTTATTTAAGTGTGGACAGGTCACCAAAGCTTAATCAGGCTTACTTGGACGTGTGAAGCCTTTGGAATAAAAACAGTAACAATTATATATTTGACTTTCATGACTGCTAGCTTACCCTTTCCCTTCACACAGTCAGTCTCTTTATATTATTACTTTCTGCCTGTCACTTAGAGCATAAGCTTGGATTTTAATGGAAATGTGTTTCACATCTACCTTGAGGAAATCTTGTATTTCAATCACATCAGGCATATCATTTCGAGAAAAAAAAATGACTTTACCTGAGATCCTGAACCATGCTAATTTTTTTTTGCAAAGCTCAATTAAGATAACAGGGCATGCATGCTCCTCCCACATCTGCTTCAACCTTTTAAGTGTAATTAGCGATTGTAATAAAACGGGAAAATCCATGCCAATAAGACCTTCCGTCTCAAATTAAGACAGTCGGCAGGTTGTTAAAATATTTTTTATTGTGAATCCTCATCAATAATGCAATAAAAAACAGCCAGTGTTCTAAAATGAATACTGAGAATTCACAAACCAAATATTTTTAGAATCTCCAGGGTAGGAGATGGGGGTAGAGAACTCCCCATTTTATTGCACTTAAAAGTATTGTTTTTTGTTTTTAAATGTTGTAGAATTTTGTTGCTGTAACTAAAAAAAATGTATGAAAAATTATCCCACAAATTCTGGTAGAGGAATGTAATCAGCTTTTTTACCCATAGCAAGATTTGTGCTGTTGAATTGCCAAGCTAAACAAGGATATCTATTTACTACCCAATTAGGAAAGTCAATTAAGAATTTTCTTTTTTTTGAAGAGGGGAACAAACTTATGGACCTTCAGTATCCATTGAAAAACAAACCTGCTTTACCAGGGTAGATGCTATGGATCAAAGGTAAGCAAAGTATCAAAAAAGAATGGTAATGTACTTGCCAAGTCCTGCGAAGGTCCATAGCACCTCATTAAATCATACATCACAAAGTTCAGTAAATGTGCACCATGGACAATGCTGGTGTCTACCTCCACGTTGGATATCAGGGAAAGGGACTGAACTACATTTTATTTAGAGTTACGCAACAACAAGCTGATGTAGACCTTTGAAACAATGACAAATGCATCAATTCATGTTACAGAGTGAAGCATCTCTATGTATCACGATGATTTAAAATCTTCAAGTTACTTGGAGTGAGACATAATTCATTATCTCATGTACCGGTTATCACAATAGTAAGTTGGTACTTACTATTTTTTACCAAATAAAGAGTTGTGCACGGTATACACCAAAATGAATAGACTTCTTATCCTGCTGCTGTTGTCGCATAGTGAATCAAAATCTTGTGTGTTATACATGTAGGTATAGCAAATTCAGATCCCAACACTATTGAATGTGCAAGTGGAATTCTGGTGCTTCTATTTTAAAGGTGGGTTGTTGTCTCGGGAGCTAATGGGACAATAGGCTGAGTCTTTGCCAAGAACCACAATAGTAGTGGCGGAACCATAGATTTACCAATAGGAAGAAAAAACCATAGATTTACCAATATTAAATGAAGAACCATAGATTTGCCAACATTAAAGGAAGAATCATAGATCACCAATAGGAAAGGAAGAACCATAACTCTTCCAAAATTAAAGGAAGAACCATAGATTTATCAACAGTAGTGGAAGAACCATGGACTTACCAGCATTAAAGGATGAACCGTAGGTTTACCAATATTAAATGAAGAATGATACATTTACCAATATTAAAGGAAGAACCATAGACTTACCAACAGTAGTGGAAGAACCATAGATTTACCAACAGTATTGGAAAAACCATAGATTTCCCAACATTAAAGGAGGAACCAAAGGTGTACAAGTATTAACTGATGGACCCTAGGGTTAACAACAGTAAAGGAAGCACCCCATATTTACCAACAGTAGTGGAAGAACCATAGATTTACCAACAGTAGTGGAAGAACCATATCTTTACCAGCATTAAAGGAGGAACCAAAGGTGTACATGTATTAATTGATGGACCAAAGGCTTAGCAACAGTAAAGGAAGCACCCCATATTTACCAAGAGTAGTGGAAGAACTACATATTTGAAATTGTAGTGGAAGATCCGTAATAGTAAAGGAGAGACCATAGATGTATTAGTAGTAAAGGAGAGACCATAGATGTATTAGTAGCAAAGGAGAGACCATAGATTTATTAGTAGTAAAGAAAAGACCATAGATGTATCAAGTAAAGGAGAGACCATAGATGTATCAAGTAAAGGAGAGACCATAGATGTATCAGTAGTAAAGGAGAGACAATAGATGTATTCTTAATAAAGGAAAGACCACATGTGTATTAGTAGTAAAGGAGAGACCATATATGTATTAGTAGTAAAGAAAAGACCATAGATGTATCAAGTAAAGGAGAGACCATAGATGTATCAGTAGTAAAGGAGAGACAATAGTCAGTCTTCTACTCCATGCCTGGGATAGCGTTGTCCAGGCCATGTCTGGTGAACAGTTATCAATTCCTCATGGGCTTAGCACGGTTCCTATAGTAGTGTCCACCTCTTTGACAGCAGATGATGTAGCCCCACTTGTAAGTTTGTGTAGATAAAAATGTATAAAACGTACTTGTGTCCGAATAACAGAGTTTCAAAATATTATACATGGGGATATCCACTATAATTGACCGGCAAAAATCAAGCATTATCCTTGCAACTCCACCCAGTATCTCCTACGAGAGGATGTAGGCGTTACACACACATTCACAAGTGTAAGTCAACAAATTATTTAGTTCAGTTCACTTTAGTCATTGTAACGTTCTCCACTGCAGATATTACTTCCATCTCCAGTTATTTGTCTTCTAAACCTATGATGCAGTGGACCAATCATGATGCAGTGGATTTTTAGATTACCCGCAATAATTATTTTAATTCCTCTTTAAAAGAGTATAATGGGGTAGCAAGGCCGTAAAATCTGCATCTTTTTTCCTCACACACACAAAACAATGGCATATTTATTTTCCTTGTGATCCAACAGATCAGCTTTTCACTAATCCACACATCTCCGGTAAAAATCCCATTGCACCTAATATATTTCCTTAAAATCTTATTCTAAAGCCGTATGTCACACACGCAAAAACAAACAAACCTGTAGCAGTAAAATTATTCCACACCCTACAGATGATCCACAATAGCATAATACATCATTTTTTTTATTTAAAAATGGCAAATGTACAAACTGGTTGTGCTTCAGAGAAAACTCCCAATATATTGCAATTTCAAAGGGAGCATTTTAAAATAATGAGAAGCCACATCACTGACGGATGCCGAACGTCAGCCCGTTCTACTCGAGATGTTGACCTTTTTTTTTTTTTTACTCTAACTCATCGCGAATGCTTCTTGGATCGGCAATAAAGGTTTAATGTAACTTAGCGGATCTAAGTTCCTTCACGACGCTTTTAATGCTCCGTAGACCTGTACGTTTTATTTAGAAAATCAAAGCTACAAACCAGAGTTTTATTCACTTGAAGACATAAAAGAGATTCAAGAGTCAACCAATCATCGTGTAATTAAGGGAGCCACACACGCCCAACTTATTAAAATGTTAACACTGTTACAAACGTCTGGTTTAGAATGCAGAGCGGGGGTGTAATTAGAACTGAAATCACTGCAGATATCATATGCCCTAATTGAGTACATAGTGGTCCCTGCTGCTTTTTTTTTTATCAGTGGTTCAGATTTTTTTTTAATTTATTCATTTTCCTTTCTGCTAGAATGTGCTCTCATTATTAGTCAATCTTGTTACTCATTTGCATTTCAAGTACTGAGACTGTGGGGTACTAGCTAGCTGCCTTAGAAGAACACTTCAATGGGGTTACACTATCACATAGCAGCACAGTATCACAGTGAATCTGACATCTGGGTTATGCTATTCCCAGATGCTCCTCAGTGTCATTAGCAGGATTAATCTTGGCTTCAATTTCATAATGATTCTTATTCTAATGTATGTGAGCGAGCACAAAGTCTCTTGACTCATTATCACCAATTTACCCAAGATATGTAATCAGACTCTTACATTCACCAACATTTATTTTTGCTAATACATCTAAAATTGTAGATTAAGCAAATATAGTTAGTTCCAGCTGAGATGCAACTGTGCCCTGTTTATGTTTTAATTAAGCCACATTAATGCGCATTGTCTTTTTTTTTTTTTTTTTAAATGTGTATTGACCAAAATATTTTTCTTCAATTAGCATCCCACTGTACAGAGCTTGTGAGGATTGAAATAAACATAAGGTGTTTTAGCTGAAATGTTGTCTTTCTCACTCGCTAAGTGAAAAAAAACAAGACTTTATTATATATATATATATATATATATATATATATATATATATATATATATATATATTGATATATATATTGATATATATATTGATATATAGATATTTTTTTTTACATTAGCATCTGTTTAACCTGTGCAGTCCCACAAGGGATGATGAATGACAAGCCTCAATCACGCAGAGGGTTAATTTTATTCTGCTGCCCCATAGTTAATACAGTGATGATGTGTCGAAACGTTTATTCTTAAAGCTTTGTAGGGGGCGGGGTGGTGAGGCTTGGATAGTGAGAACTAGTGAAATATGTATATTAAAGGCAGGCTAAACTGAAACATTTATATTTTCCTTCAATTATTTACACGAGTTTTGACACTTTTATCTATTTAATTTTTTTAAAATTATTATTATGAGAAAATAGAGTTGGTCCTCTGGTGGCCTGGTAAATTTAGTGGCATAAATTTAACCCCCCACCCCAAAAAACTTTAAAGATATATGAAATAAATACTAATTAACTTGTTGTGATTGTTAGTTTTATTTTTAAAGATCTGCTGGTACAGGATCAGTTAGGGAGCAATTTTAATAACAAATTGTTCTTCATTACTTTCTTTGTGAAAAGGAATAAGAATCGTGGACAGACAGATAGTCTGAGATGATTAGATAGGTAGAGAGACAGAAAGGAAGACAGACAGAAAGCTATATGTTTATATAGGTATATGATAGATAGATATATGTATATCTATGTAGATAGATATGCAGATGGATATACACATAGATATTTAGATAGATAATAAATCATTATTTTTTAGATACATAAAATGTATACCTATCAAATTATTATTAATAACTACATTTACATTACAACAGCATGGAATGGCTATTGAGGGCAACAACTGTTCCCTAGTCCACTCTTATTTGGAGATGTTAGCCCACTAGCATTTTCTTGTAATTCCACATTTGTCCACAGGTTGCTAAGCAGGACTTTAAATGTAACTGGATCACTTCTGTGCTTTCTCCATGAGCTTTTCTGTTTCATCCTGGTTGCTAGAGAGGAAAAAAAAAAGAGATGAAAGGTGTATATTGTGTCTTAAAAAGTTGCTCCCACCTAACTTATTCTCGGTATATTATACATGTGTTTAATATATGTGAAATGTACTTATTTTACTTTAAAACAATTACAGCTTCTCCGGTAGTTCTATACTGAAAATAATTTCACCGGGGATTCTACATTCTGTGACATCCAATAAGTTCATTCCTATCTCTCCTATCTCTCCTATCTCTCCAATAATTGGAGAGATAGGAGAGGGGATGTCGGTATCGCAACAGCTCATATGCAGTTTTTATATGATGTGTTCTAGAAAATAACTTATCAGACAGATCTGTCTTTTCCTTTATCTTGCATGATGTTTATCGCAAGTTTTGTATTTCAATATAGGTGATCAGATAATATAGGTGATCAGATAATATAGGTGCGTCTGATAATATAAGTCTGATACAATCTGTTTAAAAAACCAATGCACTAAGGCGGTTGAGATTTGCTACTAGGATTGGCTTCCAGCACTGTCCATGGCTCTATTATTTAAAATTTGGCCCCAACAGCAGGCAGAAGCTGTTCATTGTACAGATCAGTATGTACTGTATTGAATACAAAAGTTTTAATGATTCAATATGAGTTCATAGAGAGATGGGCTAATTGGTGGCGCAACCACCAGCACCAAATGGAGTAAAAGGGAAATAATGTGAAATTGCACTCACTATTAAGTAGTGTCCACTACAATTTATTAAAGAATAGGGACAGTACCACAGTTACCACTCCCTTATGGTACCATCCCCTTCATTATTTCTCAATATGAGCTCATGGTACTTTGTGCCCCAAACATCTAGCAAAGCATGCAGCATTATAGCTTATTCATAAAAAGACAGGCTGAACTTAGTTAATTTAATTAGGAAACTGAGCCTTGACAAAGCCCCAAGTTCTGGCTCGAAACGCGTAGGCGTTTTTACTCACCGGGTAGGAGTGAGTCTCAGGAGTCTGACTACTGAGCTCTTTTTCCATGAGGATTAAACTTTCAGCCATACTGTGTCTGGATCTTTCATTTGCTTCTCCTCCATTTGGCCAACGCCGTCCGTTCCTCCGGACTTATTATTTTCTCAATTGTTTGTTTTGCCCGACGGAAGCGCCAGGGTAGGCGTGTCGGCATCAAGGAGGAGTGGGAGTCCGTCATTTTCTTAAGCTTCATGGTGTGGTTCACTTTCTTGTTTTATTTAAGGCAACTGGTGCCATGTCAGTCCTGAAGCAGATTTAGCAGTAGACATGTGTCTACATAATCTGTGCAGTCAATTCCTCTACAATGCTTGGATCTTCAAAATTGTAAAGGTTTAAATTTGCTTTTAAATAAATACAATGTCTACAAAGAAGATGGTTTTCATAATTTTATCTGCATTGTTTGTTTTTTATTCAAGTAATTTTGACTTAAAATCTGCATCCCAACAAGAATATTCTGTTACTCTAAAAGAATTTCTACAGCCATTTTGTTTTCAAATAGGCCACAACCACAATAATGATTTTGAAGCCATTGTACGTACACTCTGGATTTTAAATTAATATTTTACTGTACCAAAAAAATTTCTAGTGTGGAAAATGATCAACTCTGGGCTATATGCCATGAAATTCAAGATTTTTTTTTAAACAAAAAAATTACATTATCGTTTTCAATGCTGTTTGCTCTATTTTGTTATTTTGTGAATAACATTTTGAAACAAAAAATGCAATCACTGTTCTGAAGCTGGCATTGTACAAATGATGTGAAATGTTTATATTGTTGATGAAGATTTTGCTTTTACCAGCTGTTCCACCATCACAAGATGATGGAGTTTATTACTGATGGATAAAATGTTCAAATATTTAAGGATATGAAAGTCAGCTTTGCATTTTTAATTAATTAATTAAAAGCACTGCAAATGCCAGCTTGTTCATTTCCCAGCACCTGCAATTCAACACTGGTTTTAATGCACTCTTCTGTTGAATATTAATTTTATTATTTTTTTTTTTGATTTTTTTTTTGCATGTCTTGTTAATTCTTGGGAAGACTCTCTTGCAAACATATTAGTCGAGAGTAAATATTGAATTTAAAACAAAACTACAGGCTTCATCTTTCACTGTACACAGAAAAGGATTTAAAGGGGGATTTAAATTTCCAAGGCTTCTAATTAAAAAGTGATAATCAGGCTTTCTGCTGTGGGTCACTTCCTGGGAGTGATTTCAGTTATTTAAATGCATGTGTTTGTTTATTCGGCTTTTACGAGCTAGAACTTATCTCTTTTAATATAGCGGCGAGTATGCAAATTGACGTTTCATTTTAGTGTACAATTTGAGGCAATCGTCTCTAATTTTTTGAAAGGGCAGGAGTTGGACCTTGTCACTCAATTTTTTTTTTTACTTAAGCTAAACTAATTATGTGGCTCTTTTTTTTTTTTTCAAATGCCGAAAGAGTACAGCATGCAGCATAGCCGAGGATGTGACAGATTTCTTTAGACTGTTAGAGCACTGCATTTAAACTACTACAGTCTTCCGGATGGCCTTCAACTTATTTGAATGTCAGAGCTGGTTGATAGATAATTTAAAAATTACATCAGTTAGAGCTACATCTGAAGGAATGACTGCTGGAAACCTTTTCAAATGGCTTTGTTTGAAAAAAAAAAAAAAAATATATATATAAACAGCGTTGCTCTATATCACATATCTTGTTCATTTGTCAGATGAATGTTTGTAGAAAGGACATTTTTAATGGTGTAGTACCAATAATATAAAGCACATTTACACACATGCAAGTAGGGGCAGATATGTCTACTTATCCATCAACCCATCGTTGGTACTTCTCATACACCCGTCCGTCTGTCTATCAATTCATTCTTCCATCTGTCTGTCTGTCTACCGATCTATCCTTGTCTTAAAGAGACTCTGTCACCTAAAATGTGTGTATACTCTGAACATAGAGAATAAAAAATAATAAAAAATGATCTATACATTGTGTTAGCAGACTTGCAAGCGAATGCATTAAAAATGTGTTTACAAATGTCTGTGCTATCTCCTGTTTATGACACCATGTTTGGCCAGATCAGGGCAGACCTGGCCCAAGACTCCCCCCCCCCCCCCCCACTCCACTAACAATACCCTATAACATAGTATAAAGTATACAGTAAATAGATAGTCAGAGACATGGTGCAGTAATATACAGGAAACATTGTTAAAATGCAACAATGTTTGCCTGTAGAAAGCAATGCCAAGATGGGTCCTATGGGCCAATCAAGGTACCGAATCTCACATTAAATTATAGCAGAAGTTTAGTGAGATCTCGGGACTCACATTGTGATCCTGTTAATATACGTTGTCACACACATTATTCCATACACACACTGTCAATATACACAGGCACATAGAGGGCCACATAAACATTGGGCCACAAATATAAATACATAGTCACACACAGTGCTGGCCTTAGGGGTGTGTGACCCAAGACACCAGAGGTGCTGGCTGGGGAGATCAAAAGATCTCCCCTCAGCAGCCCTCTTTGTGCAGGGAGGGAGAGAGGAGGGCAGGCACTGATGTAGGCTTAAAAAAACAGAATGAGATAGGACCACTGGACAAAACAGAATCCGTAAATCCAAAATATTTAGGGTGCATGCAACAAAGGGCAGTTCCATACCACCCACAAATCAATAGATATATACAGAAAGGCAGCACACCATGTTAGGAAAATATAAAAAATAACCTTTATTATAATAATATTATTATTTTTTATATTTTCCTAACATGGTGTGCTGCCTTTCTGTATATATCCACTGATGTAGGCTTCCCAGGTGCACAGACATCCTCTTTAGCTTCCTCATGCTCTCCCCATGTCAGACTGTCAGGATCATGTGACCTACTGATGCTCAGACTCCGCACAGGCGCGCGGAGCGCAGTGTGAGATCCAGGTCCTGGGGTAAGTCATGTGTGCAGTCTGAGTACACTCTGGGTGCTGGGGTAAATAATGGGATCATAGAGCCTACCTGGCCCCTTTATAAGGCCAATATGCAAATTACATACTTTCAATGGGAAATGTGTACATCGTATATCAAGACATATTTAAACATATTTCTCTCTTAGGTTTTGCATTTTCTTAAGATTGTACTAACACAATGTATAGAACGTTTTATATATATTTTTAAATTCATAGTAATTAGGTGATGGAACCAAGTCACCTATTATGAATGAAACATTTTTTTTATGACTTTTAAGGTTTTTTTTAATTAAAAAAGTTACAAAAAAAACTAGTTATTTGTATGAAAAACAATGGTTGCTAAAATTAAAATGTATTGTTCTCGCTTTGCAAAAGTTCGAAAAAAAGCATTAAGATGTTTTATTATTTTTCCATCTGTAAATCTTCAGGTGAGGTCTCTAAGGATATCGGGAGCTAGGATTGTTTTAACTCATTCTTTTATTATTGGCTTGGATGCTTGCAGCCATTTATAATATATAAATACATATCTTGTACAAGCTGACACTATGTTATATTGGCTTGTGAGGGTTTTTGAGCATGGTTCGATGCCTACTATTTGAAGTGCTGAGCAGTTGTTACTTTATTTATGATTTCATGTGTGGGCTTCTATTTCATGTTTGTTAGCTGATCTGATCATTTGTGCATTCACATTCATTTGTTTATTTATTTATTTGTTCCTAATTTCTCCTTTGAATAAAATTTTGTTTTTAATTGTTGTACTATAAAAATTCAGTTCTCCATTTGGCTTAATTGGCCAAGTCTGGCATTTTCAATAAATCTCTTGCCGCAAAACTGTTCACCAAAACAATAGTTTTTTTTTCCTTTTTTCGATACCAAGTAACCAGTTATTCTCAAGCCTTACCCCATGGAGTTTTAGTTGTCTCAACAATTTGACCAACAGGCTGCATTAATCCTTCGGTATTGGGTTGCTATTAACTGCGATGCAGAATGAAGAATAGGTAAAAATATAACACTTATCAAACCGATACTACCCTGCACACCCCCTGCGCTCTTAAAATGAACTTCGGCTCTCCTCCAACCTCATCACCTCTTCAATCTCTGCAAGATTTTGGCCAAGCTGCCTCCTCTCTCTGGAACTCCCTTCCACAAAGCATCCATCTCTCTTTCTGAAACTTGAAAACGCCCCCCAAGACTCACCTATTTAAGGAAGCCCCCCAATACTCACCTCTTTAAGGAAGTGTACTTCTCAGAGAATACCTGTTTATTAACATCCAGCCAATCCAACCTGGTGCTCGCTGTCCTCAAACACTGTTAGGAATATGAAGCTTAAAACTCATCCAACTAGAACACACAGAATTCATCTCTGGCCAAACCCACCCAGTTCCGACCATCCCTAATAATGTTTCTACCACCACCTTCCCTCTTCACTCCCTTTTTGTCTCATGTCCAGACTCTCTTTTGATTGCGAGCAGGGCTCTCTACCTCATGTATCAGTGTGTTCTATTTCTTATAACTTAGTATGTAGCCCCCACTCTATGCTCTGTACCTAGTGCTACGTAAATTGTTTGTGCTGTGTAAATAAATGTAATGTATTGTGAACCAATATTGGATTTTCAAATCAGTGATACACTTGGGTCTAATAATATATCATCATGGAACACATAACAGTACTGCACATTTAAAATTCTTAGCCATTTTTTATGGTAATTGATTAATAAAGATATAATAAATCTCTGTGAGACAGCAAATAATTACTTAGATGATTAGTAATTGTGTAAAGTAAACTTTGTTTGGAAGCTCCAGTGGGCATGTTGGAATACCAGTTAAGAAGGTTCTTACACACCAATAAAATAACAAAATAAAGCAGGGTGGGATTAAACTACACACGCAAAACAAATACACCATACAATCACAAACTCCATTGCTTACTTACATTTCCAAAAAAAAAGCCCAAATTTGATCCGTCATTGCTGGGGCATCGGGGGTGATGTTTTTGGGAAGCTTATTTTACACTGGTGGAACACAGGTAATAAAACTTTCTGTTGATCTAGACGAGATTGACTGGCGATCTAAACAACATAATGTTGCTAATGTCATCCCACCCTGTCATTTTCACACATTATTGCACAGGGCATGGGTGGTTTACCAGAGTGAATCTGCCAACGTGTGCCAAAGAGCATAAGGTTTCCGATACTATGAGCAGGAGCTTGCAATTTATAAATCCAGACCTTCCTGTGTTCTTTAGTAAATGGGGTTTCGAACATTCAGAACACAAGTGTGACCAACCTTTCTATTTCCTCTTTAATTCAGAGGTTCTCTTTGTAACCCAGTCTAATCTAGGTATCAGTATTAATTGATGTGCATATCAAGTCTAGAAGCCTGTAGAAGTCCTCCTTCCAATTACAGACTGGCCTGGGAGGGATCTGAGGTGAAAGTGTCTAGTACCAACCTACAATGGGCAAAGAAATCCTCCAGAACATGCAGGTGGGGTGACAAATTTGAACACCACTCCCCAGTCAGTAATAAATCAAGGCCATTAGCTATTTACTAAAAGTGATCTGGTAATGAGATGAGGTGAGATTAAAATGTCATCTTCCTGGGAGGATCTCCATACCATTCTATAGGCTGTTGTACAATTTATACCACTGAATAATACTGTTTATCAAATGTAATGAAACATTTTTAATTTGTTGATTCCACTTTTATGTTGGTCTTACTTCAAAATTCTCCATATTAAAGGGACAGTCTAGTCCCCAAACTCACTTTGGCGCAAGACGAAGATCACTGTTTGTATAATGCACAGGCTTTTATCCCTGTGTGATTTGATGCAGGCATTCTGTATAAATCACATTTTTAATATTTGAATCAAGCCCTCCCCAGTGATTACTCTGCATGTTCACTGCAGGTGAGCCAGCACTGATTCTATAGACACTAAGGATATAAAGTTTTGTTTCATATAGTCACTTCCTGTCCTCCTCAAATGTAATCTATTGTGTGACCTATGAGTGACCTTGCTCTTGTACACAGTAGGATATCTTAACAGTGCAACACATTGTCTGATTACATCACTAGAGAGACAGGATATTCCATTCATTTGAATGGCATTATTCTCATTGGTTCCTGCAGCAAAAAAAAAAAAAAAAGGAAATGACTTTTACTCATCTAGTGTGGGAAGTCCTTTCATTGTCAACTGCTTCAATTTCACAATTTCTTCTACCTATAAGTATTTTATATTTTAAGCAATGCAAAATGTAAGACAAGCATTTTAAAGTACTTGGAAAGCACATTAATATGCATTAATATTTGGAAGATGCATTTTGGGTACTAGACAGTCCCTTTAACTATGCATTATAAAGGAGCAACACTGGTGAGCTTCTCCTGGGAAAATGCCCCAGTTGGTTTTGCAAATGCATTGTTAGACCATTTAGAGCTGTCACATGGTTTTCCTTGAGGCCAAGGGAGAATTATATTACAGACTGACTGCCTACCTTTTGGATGGTGAACTATCAGCCATTTATGGAATCTGGACTATACATAGACTCAGAGGTGTACTAAACGGTTCGGTGTGCCGTTGGGATCAGTCCTGACAATTTGTCTTAATTTCGGCTTCAGTTATTGTTGAATACTGTTTTCCAGGATCACAGGAATATATTTACTTGCACCCTGGATTTTTAGACAAGAACTAGTTAACACGTTTGCCCTTTTTCTATTTTGTTGCCAGAATCTTCAGTAATCCACCCCAGTTCTTATTAATAAAGCAAATATATGCTAGAAAAGTCAAGTCACGACACAAGCTGATAAACTCTTCGAATATGTAAAAATAGCATCATCATTTTGTAGTAAGAAAGGATTAGCAAGTCTCAGGTAACGAAGGCTTTTTGGATGTGAGGTTGTGGCATATATCAGACAAAATGCTAATAAGAATTGTCAGGATCAGTAAATATTTAGAGAACACGGAGTCATTAATAGCTCTTGATTTCCATCTTTACTTCTGTTAATTCGGTCTCTGACAGATGACTAAGGATTGGAATTCTGTGGCCCACAGTAGCATGCTGTTTCTGTTATTTTTCAGATCTATTGGCAGTTCCGTTGAAATGTTTTAAAACCCACCCACTTTGCCTTCAAGACATAAAGAATTCTTTTTAATTCTCCCCGCATATATTTGGAATTTCAACAATTTCCTAGCTTTTTTTTTTTTAAAGTGACAGGGAGAATATAAGTTCTAGACGTGTTACCTAACTAAACAAACTGAAAGATGAGAACCTCTCTCAATCTACATTTTTCCTCCTAGGAAAAACAGTCGGAGCATCTACCTGTAAACAAACGTGAACTATGTATGTATCTATTCAGACAAATAGTTGACAGGACATGTTGTTAAGATGAGAATAGTATATACATCATTAGCTAGGTTATGAGACAAGATGTCTAGCATTTTTTTATTATTATTATTATTGGTGCTGGGGTTTTTGTGTACGTCTGTAAATGATGTGCCAGTTTGTGAACTATAAATATATATGTTAATGAGAATGATTGATCTATGCCGAGCTGTCCAAAGTTTGAGAGCTAATTACCTCCTTCTCCTGGTAATTCGTTTCATCACATTTATTGGTCTTGTCATGCCGCATGGTGGTTTGCTGAACAGCACTTTAAGAATCCACAGCAGCTGCTATTATTTTTAATAGGCTAATACCAGGGACAATAAGTATGGCCCCTTTATTAACAGACCACTGCTGGCACTCAGAACCGTTCAGGGATAGCTAGACATGATGAAAATTGAGTCAATAACTACAATAGCGGCAGAAACAAAAGGGGCTGGAGAGGTGTTGGGTGGGAGACTAAAAAAAAAGGGTAACGAGAGGATATAGGGGGATAGAGAGTTATGCGATTAGGAATTTACGACCGATCGGAAGTGGACGCAGTTTGTTCAGTTTTTCGAAGTTCTAAAGACTATAGGAAGCCATGAGCAATAGGAGAAAACAGCTACAGAGCCATCAAAAAAGATCAGGCTACAGATATGTTTTTGTGGACAAGATGATAGACCGGACTAAACAATAGCCCTTAAAGGGACTGTATCACCTGAACATTATGTTTACTGTAATATATTATTGATCTATACATGGTATTAGCAAAACTGCAAGCAAATGCCTAAATTAGGAGAAGAATGTGTTTTAAATGTGTCTGCGGAGTCTCCTGCTTATGACATCACCTGTGGCACGGTATGCAAATTAACTGCTTTTCAATGGGACATGTATAGTTTGCATACCATGCCACAGGTGAGGTCATAACCAGGAGAATCACAGACACATTTAAGACACGTTCTGCTCTAAATTTAGGAATTTGCTTGCAGTTTTGCTGGTACAATGTATAGATATGTTTCAATATTTTTTGTATGCCCCACATCCACAGTGAAAACAGCGTTTAGGTGATACAGTCCCTTTAAAACAAAGTAGCAAAGTTTTTTTTCCTTTCAGCAGAGAATGATTATTAAAATAATACAGCTTCCACAAGACGTAATGAGCTGTATCAATGTATACAAATGAAAATAACACAGGCTCTTTTTTCTACTGTGATTGAGGGGTACGGATCCAGGTCTGTAAAAAAGTTTTTCCCATTGATATCTGTATTATGTATTCTTTCATAGCTTTTTTGGTTATTGTATAACTGTCTCTAGAATAACCAGATACTATTTATTACACTGCCATAATGCTGGGAGGAGAGTGGCGTATGGATATCCTACGGTCATGAAGAAAGGAACCACATGCCCTTCTGCATCAACCCCTCTCGGCCTATTTGCAAACGTATGGGAATCCTTTTGACCCTCCAAGAATGTTTAAAAAAGAAAAACACAGCCATGAAAAACACAACCATTTTTCTTGAACATAACCTGCATTTATTTTAGTGATAGGTTCCCTTTAAACTCAAAAGCAAACTCTTGCTTAAATTGGTACTTTGCAGAGAGAATTTTTTACCTGTCATATCCAATATTACACAATTTTGAGGGTATTTTGCACTTTGGTTTCACCGTGTTAATGGTCGTAGGCATTCCCATAGCTTTCATCATATTTTTTACTTTCCTGTGCTGATACAAAACTCAGATACCAACAGAGTGGCTCATTTTCTCCCTTCCCACCTTTTACAGACAAAAATTGGCAGACGCTGGACATTCTGCCCATTTTTAGCTCTACAAATGTACAATCCCCTTCAGTTGAAAGCTAGGCAAAAGTTGGAACCGTCTAAAAAAAAATATTTTGGACTTTTTCCATTTTCGGCTTCATAACATAGCTATATACCATTATTTAAAGTCAAAGTGCAATGTTATTGCATTTTGTTAATTAACAGGTATATCTTCTCACTGGATACAAAAAAAACACATTAAAAAAAACATAAAAGAAAAAAAAGGCAGTAGTGTCTTTAAGAATACTGATATTTACAAAATAAATGTATAAAAAACACCCTAAATTTATTAAAAAACATACAAAAATAAATGCATAATTAACTCAATGCAATGAAGGCACTGGAAACATTCTTGTAGGACTGTCTCATCTGTCGTAGAAAAAGCCGAGGCCAACTTCAGAGGCATCTACTGCTGTCATGATGGAAGACGATAGCATAGTCTGCTGGACAGGATCAGAACTGGTTGGGTTTTAAGGGTGGTGGTTTGCCCTATGCATTTCGACGAAAGCTGTGAATTCTTTTTTTGCAACAACTCAAAGGGCAAACCTTGTCTGAAATCTGAAAGGATTGGATTGTGTTAAAGAAGAGTATATTTCTTTTAACATTTCTAGTGTTCTATACGTATAATTCTATTCATTAACAGCTAACGCTCTCATACCTTTAATAAATAATGTAACATTCACTCCACTGAAAAATCTGTTGGCCTCCTATTTCTATAACTCGATGTGTCTGTGTGTTGTCTCCTATCCTGAATATTAAAAAGAGATTCTAAAAAAGGGAGTTATCGGATAAAAATGTTACCGGTAATGCAAACTCTTTGTCACAAACCGGTGAAAGGTATGACATGTATAATGTTCAAGGAAAGGTTGGCGTACGTTCGTCTCTAATACACTTAATCAAAATCTGCAGGAAAGCCATGCACAGTCATGGAAAATACTTAATCTTTTATCGTTACGTACATTTTAATAGGAAGTTTTGGTAATCAGTAGGTTATAAGATCCTATTATAAATTAATACATGCAAGGGAAAAGCAAAAAAAAAAAGGGTAGTCCTTTTTTGTTATTTTAGACATGTTTCTTATTCTAAGGAACTCATCAGCACTAGAGAAACTCGCATTGAGTTTTTCTTGCCTCATATAAATGTATATTATCCTCACCTACTGTGGCATATCAGCTGCCACGCTTGTTATCTTGCTCTAGCCTCCCATTAGCTGAATCCCTGGTGAAAAGTCGTTTCCCTACATTATATTGTAATGCTCCTGTTAATGATAAATTGATGAAGACCTGCTTTTTTAGATTAGGTGAGTGGTCCTTTGATAATGGGGTTGGAATGATGCCAGGTTTTTTTTTTTTTTTTCACTCTCTACTTTGCCTGAAGGGTGAAAGTGTACTAAAATATTCCTTTCCTTGCGTTCACCCAGACACTCAAAGAGTTTGCATTTCATATTTTAGATGAAGAAAATTAAAAAAAAATTTTTTTGGCAGTTTCACCCTTTTTTGTTAGTAATTATCCTTATTCCACTTCGTAATTATTTTACACTGGAAATTTTATTCTTCTTGCATTTAATTGAATGTTCTTTCTCTTTTTTTCTTTTTTTTTTGGATATCGTCGAGTCTGGTGGACCATAAAAACTGTACTGGTGCCTGTTCTTTTTTAATTAATTGGGGTGAATCGTAGAAGTGAAATTAATTGGAGCTCCTAGGCAAGTAATATAACCCTCTAACACAGTTGTGTTGTGTTTCTATTGGATGTAGAGTTTTAAATCTATAACTCTATGTAAATGACATTGCATCGGAGCTGGAGTTTATACCTGACTCGAGTAAAGTGAGGATTCGGATGTGTTTAAGACTTGCAATGATCTATACACACTTGTTGACTTGCTGGACACAAAAGGCTATTGTGCATGTTGCTCTTGCACAATGAGCAAACACTCACAATCAGCTGGTCTTGCACACTGTTTCTCAACATGCCCAGTTGCACTCTTGATACATTTGACAAACGGTGTAAGCTTACACATCTCTGTCAAAGAATCTTGGCGGAAATCCAAAATTTATTGGATCTCCAGTGGCAGAAAGAGGTAAATATTGATATGGCTTTAAATAGCACTGTAAATATTTAGAAGACTTAAGGCACCATTACACTTTTTTCACTTGTGCTGCCATGATTTCCTGTCAAGCATGGAGTGCCTAAACCAGTCGCGGACTGTCCCTTGTCGGTAGAGCAGTGAAGGACTCTGGATTCTGTACATGCCATTAATTGACAGGCGAAAAGAGAGAAAACCAGAGTGTATCTCTAAAGATACATGTCGAGTGTACTCTAGACTTTTTTTTTTAGTGAAGCAGATGTTCACCATATCCTTTAGAACCCCCATAAATCCAAAGAGTAAGATACCAGGCCCAAGCTAGTAGTCACTTGCCTCTTGCCCATTTGGATAGGTGGAATTCTTTGTCTGTTTGTAGCCTGTGTTTGTATAAAAAAAAATAAAAAGAGAAAGAAAAAAAACCCACTCACATTTCCTGTTTGTCTTCACATTTCCAAGGTATGCAGGTTTGAGGTAATGTGCGAAATTTGGCCTCAATTACAGTAAATTGCTATAAAGAGTTCTTAGTTCTTGGCAGATTTGGAGCTAACGTCAAAGATTTTCTAAACTGATTCTTGTTTCAACTACTGTAGATGCTCTGACTCGAGAGCTTGTTACGTTGTAGATTTCCTTTTAAGTTCAGAAAGAATGTGTCAACATGTTTCTCGAAATATATTCATACATTTGAATATATAAATGATACTGTTACCTACCTCTACTCCGTTTCTCTCTGACAGGTATACTCACAAAACATATTTCGTTATAAATAAAATGTTGATATAAATATCTAAAGAAAAATACTAATCAGAGAATACATTGAGCAGACTTACTGATCTTGTATACCTGGAAAGGAATTTTCAAACACAGTCTGTCAGTTCAGCCTTGGCATTTCTTGTCAAACAAAAGCATGCCTAAAGATATGTTTCACAAGCAGACAATGCAGCACTTGCTAACCTGTAGAAAATCGAAAAGGATCAGGGAGAGAGAGAATACAAACAGAATAGGTAAGTATTAAGAAATGGAACACAGTTCTAAAGAGATATTTCAGAGAGCCAAATATGTTTAAAGAATCCATCATAAATAATTTAACATGAATAAGTAAAATTCAGTATACTTTTTTTTTTTTTAACCTCTCCTGTATTGTCTTAAGATTTGTAAATGTAGAAATGGAATAATTGATTCAATATCAGCACGGAGCAAGATCAGGTTGAAAAATTATTGCCAAGAGACAAGACTTGGCCTGAGAGCCGAACTTTTGTTAATGGCAAATACACACTTTCCACAGTATTTGCCCATTTCAGTCATATGAAAATTTGGGTCAGGTATCTGAATTGACAGCAGCTATCTCACAAAAAGATGTTTTCTTTTAATGTGACCTTTTCTATCTGCTGTGTCACATTTACGCCACTCATGTTGCTTATATTGTGTCACATTGTACAGTGATTTGATGCTACATAACACAACATGACACCAGCTGCAATTGACTGCTAACTGCGGCTTCATTTTCTTCGTCGTTTTTTTTCTCTCTCTTCCTTATTCCTTTGGTTTTCTCTACAGTTTTTTTTTTGGAAAGTTATGTATTTTTTTTCTTAGTCTCTTTTAAGATTGGGAACATGACTTCCAAAGACTCCCAAATGCATTTTTCATGATGCACAACACAAACCTCAGCTCCTTCAATCATTTAAGAGTATTTATTGGACCTAATTTCAAGATGACTATGGTTCTTTCTTTGCCCACAGCAAAAATCTTTAGTGACACGGCCTTCTTCGGTCGTTTGAACATGTTGTCAATATAGGAATAAGAATATATATATATATATATATAAAAAAATAGATACTGAGAATTTGGATGAATAACTGTATCCCTCCCAGTTATACCACAGTACAAAGATGGAAATATCATCAAAAATGAGCCATACCTTTCTTATATATATTTTTTTATCAACTCATTCCCGCTTTGTACTGGTGGCCACTTATTATGTGACGTGTTGGAACAGCAAACACAGTTTTCTAGAAAAGCTAAAGTTTGTCAGCAGGTGACCTGAAGGTACTAGCATTAATTCACTTCATAATAACATTAAGACATGATCATAATAGCTTCCAGGAGAAGGGATAACATATCTGACAAGGTCAAGAATAGACAAAGTGTCTGTAGAAGCACCAGTTTCTATGTCAACATCTGTGAAGAACCATAAAACATCATTTACAACTGGATTTAACTCTCAATGTTATAGTCATCTCAGATGATCTGGTAAGGTCCATTGTGTGGCGTTAGGTGCATGAATAGTACTCAGAACTGGACGAAGTAATCGCGAGCTTCGAGTATTCTGAGTAGGAGAGACAGGGGAGGAACAAAGGCCAATGAGTAAACATGGACAATAGAGGTTTGAGCACTGTGAGAGTCTGATTGGAGACAGTATTGAATGTAGTAAAACGTGAATAAAGATAAAGTGCATGCCAGGAAGTCAGCAACAGACAATACATGAATAAAGGGAAATGAAAGAAGGAAAAAGAAGACAAGAAGCATATATTGGAGAAGATATTTAACCATACCCCATTAGTGTATTTAAAGCTGGAATTTGCAAGTCTCACTTAAGAAATGACGTAAGATGACCAGTAATGTCACAACATGGATCTTAATCTTTAATCCCTGCCATGGTCATCTCCTCCATAACTGGCCAATAATGGAGTTTTAATGTAGTGTTCTTTACCGAAATTCTCCTTATAAATAAATGATTAAGCTAAAGTAAGAGCTATTAAGCAAGACTTAACTTGCCTCTAGTTGGCCCAAGGACTTTTTATCTATGCTTCATCTTACTTCTTGTTCAACCAATTCCTTAATGTACTTTGTGCACCATACGAAGGTAAAAAGGAATAGTCTGTAGCGGACTTGAAGTAAACCCTTGATTTACATGATGTTTATACTTCTGATACATTGCAAAACATCATGCATCATATCATGGTACATGGGAAACCATTATTTAACGTGATCTGCGGTCAATATGAGTTAGGAAGGTGAGTGAATCAACAAAATGTATCCACAAGCACACCATCTTGAATGCAGGTATATGCACATACCATTAGGAAGATTTACTTATGCTCTATTCACTAAACTGTGGTACTGGTCAATCCCTGGTGACTTTTTTCCCCCTTAGACTTGCAGGGGAAAGAACAAGTCTTGTAAGGGAACAGTTTATACATGCAAGCATTTCAGTAAGCAGAGGTGCAGTCACTATAGCTATATACATTTAGTGACTATTTCTAAGTGTGTACAATCAAAGCAAAAATATCTACACACTGGTTGGATTACGGAATGGAGCATCCTCTATCTTGGCATTGTGGCCCTTTTTTGAAACCTTTTCCAATTTCCGGGAAGGGGAATCATTTAGACTGTCACAGTCACACCCAACGTTTTTTGGGGCAAACATGGAAATACTAGAGGTGAATGAAGTTGTTTTTCCAACATCTTTACAAATACAGGAAGAATTATCTTGGGAAAGGATTTGGGGGAAACTTGTGGACAGTACATGTCAATGAAAGACCATCAAAAAGTATGACTTGTACGGCACTGCTATGGAGTTTACGGATTTGTATCTCTTTCTTAGAAGCGTCCAGATCGGCCCATCAGGAACAAATCATTTGCAAATGTTACAAACACTAATAACGATCAAAGTGTGTATTTGACACCACTCTGCATAACTTGCATGCATTGGACAGTGGTAACCAAGGAAGCACAGTCATGGTGCTAAGACATGTTGCGTTCTGTCTGAACTATTCGGCATAGCCTACACAATGCACAGTACTTCATCGCTCAGCGATAGCAGCATGGCTTTAGCAGGCCTGTACACAGCACCCTGTGCACAGCGTCGATTAAAAAAAAAAAAAGGGTTTTCAAGAATATCCTGTAATTACAAATAAATAAAACTCCTCTGGTATCCCAAAGAAAAGGTCAGCTGGAATAACTACAAGAACATAGCACTTTGCAATCTGGAAAATGTTCACCGAAACTCTCCAGTAATTGCCAACAAGCAGCACTGCACCTCTGCGAGAATACTAATATAAACAAAATAATAAAAAAATAAAAAATCCTTTCAACATGTTTTTTTTTTTGTGTCGAGATGATGTCATTACCTGACTCTATTGCCACCTTTCACCTCCAGCCATCATAATCTGTTAGATGTCACTAACAGGGAAAGTGATGAACTTGTTTTGCAGGGATTTGTTGACTCCTGCTCCGGAGCAGCTGAGAGATTTGTCAAATGACAGGAAGACACTTATATTCGCAAGGTGTGATTGCCTAAGTGTTTGCCTGCGTCTAATTAGCTTGTCTTTGCTGGTTGGTAGCTCCGCAGTCAGAAGCAGATTGACTCTGCAGGGTTTAAGCTGAGAGGTATGATTGGTGTTATCATTTGTTTATTTAACCCTCCTGCTGGATATAAAATTCATCTTCTTTGGAATATGCCAAACTATGTTTCATTGATACAGCTATGTATTGTATTTAGAGAGTATTGAATGCACAATAACCTCTTTGGTAAATTAACTAGAAGCCCGTACCAAAGCTTTTCACGGTATGATGGGAACTGTAAATAATAATCAGCTGCCTCATGGAGCCCCCTATTTCCAAAATTTTGCAGTCACCATCTGAGCCTATTTCCTTTATTTTCTAAGTTACAAACAATCTCTGAATCGTCATTTGCATGTTTTGTGTTGCTGCTGTAGAGTCAAGTAAATATATTGTTGGTGTCTACAATTTAAAATATATACCCTGCCTTCTTCTCTTTATTATAGATTAAAATTTGGCTGATCTGTGGACGGAACTTATGGCAGTCCCCTACTTCCTGGTCGGCTTTTCGCCTAGCAGAGTCTTATTTCGGAGTATAATTTTTGTGTTGAGTCACAATTAGCAGTATGACATCCAATGGTGTATGTTGGCCTAGGCCATGAAACAAGCTGTTTGTGGACAAAGATTGCAGTGCTAAGTTGTCTGGGGACAAAAGATGGCACTGGTAAGTTTTTTTGAAGATTGATTGGGGTGCGTCACAATTGTCAGACATAGAGACCTAGAACAGCACAAAACCTAAATAAACTTGAATCTAAATTCGACATGTGAAGGAATTATTAATATTGGTTTTATAGCAGGAAAGTAGGCAGAATCAAGGGGGAAACAGGAAGTACCTACAAGCAGTTGCACAACCATTCTGGCAGTCAAAGTGTTTCATTTATTCAATGTGTTAATTTCTACCTTTTGGTACTTGGGATGCATGTTGGCACAATGGCCAGGAACCTGTCATTCTTTAGGGACTACTCAGTAAAGAGATAATTGCAGGGAATTAGGATGGGAATTTCAATCTTTAGGCCAAAGACCCTCATATATATTTGGCATGCATTCTGTAAGTTGTATACAATTCTATATGGAGTCTGATTAGCTAATTGTCACAGACAGGATCCAGGTGACATAGCACCCATTGCACCTATTGGTGTTGAGCATTAATTCAGATGCAGATAATGGAGACACAGGGCCTGATGCAGGGTATCCACCCCCCTCCCCCCTTGAGGCTTTAGGCCCCAGGTTGGTGTGACCACATTCTAGATCACTGTGACAGCTGCTGAATCCAGTATATACAGGACAGGAACTGATGGAACCCTGTAGTTATCCTGGAGCAAGCATGGAACATAACCTTGAACAGGATTAGCAGGCTGCTGCAGTCTTACACAAACAGAATAGCCAAGCAGAGTGGTAGCAAACACAGAGAAAGCAGTCCAGGGCTACAGAATAGACTAAAGATCTAAAACATACATGGGCATCATAAAGCATAAGACAATACTACAGAAGTAAGGAGACATACACAGGCAAAGCCATAACATAAAACAAACAGAGTACAGGGCTATGGAATAGGGAGCATGAAGGATGAAATGAGGAGCTGGAAATTTGCTTCGTAAGGGGAAACCAAACTGGGATATAGGGAGAGGACAACGGAGCTGGAATTCTCACGTACTTCAGAGAAAAAAGATGAGGGAACATAGAAACATACAGACATAAATACAGGAAATAGCCTAATACACTGAGATGGTAATGATGAGGGTTAAGTTCACCTGCTGGCCAAAAGATGTAAGCTTGCCAACCAGTGTCAACGGCAAGTTCCCAACACTAAGATTAATAACTGAAACTAGTAACTGAATTACACAGAAACACAGACACCAACACATAGATACATACCTGTAGCAGGACTGACTAAGGAATGAGAGAAACTGAAGAAACTGGTGGAGCATATTTATATAGAGACAAAGTAACAAGAAAGAAGCAAACAGAAAAAAACAGTTTTTTGGTGGATATTCTCTGACATTAATCAGGCATTTTTTGGTGCCTGATCCTTTATACATCAGTTGAGCTAGTGCAATGAGAGAGACTCGGAACTATGAAACCGGTGATGGTGGCACACACCAAAAATTTCGTAGGAGTCTGATTTCTATTTAGGTGCACATGCCAGAAGTGCCAGTATTTGCCGCTATCTGCGTGTGCGCCAAGTTTATACATGGCACCCAATGTATCTAACACCTCAGTGGTCATATATGGTAGTGCAGGGTAAAAAAGAGCCATCCAGATTTTTAAAGTCAGTAAAGCCAAGGAGTTTTGTCATCCACTAGCCAATTATCTGCCAGCATCTGGTCTGTTGTTGAGGCTTGCAATCCCAAGAATTGCATTCAGTAGCTGTTAACATCAGACACTGTAACGTCTAACTAACAAGCACAAGATTCAATCTCCTGCTGCTGCTCAGCCCATTCAACGCCACTCAACTGAGCAATACTTTCCCTCTGTCACTCAAATTTTAAATACAAGATTTGTTTATATATATATAATTTTACTTTTCTGGTTTTCAAACAGGAGAAATCCTACCAGCAGATTGTCATTTGTTCCCATTTACAACACTGGAGTAATCAGACACCTCGGTTTTTTGCACTGCTTTGCCAGTCTGCCTTGAATTTTCACACTTAATTGGCTTATTTTTCAGCAACATTATGCCCAGGACATGTCTCGTTAGCAATAATCCTTCTGCCCGAGCTGGCAAAATTGAAATTGCAGCTATGGCATGGTAGGTAATTCTACACCGCTACTTCACAGACCTACCCACCAGACTATGCGTACTTATGGATTTGCACTGTTTGGGGGTAGTTCCCAAAAAAATATTGCTAACTTTATCGTGTGAAAATACTACTTAAAAAGTGAGTAAACGCAAATTTAAACGTGTCATTTGAATGGTTCAGTAATTCTGCGAAATGAGAGACTAGCTTGTTTCCATCTCACAGAGCGTGACTGCAGAGAAAGGCTGTTGCGACGCTCTCTGTGATTGGTGTGTGTGTGCATCAGTCACACGCCACACAACCAATAAGTGGGGAGGAGATGGTAGTCAGGCAAAAGATTCCTTCTGTATGATTAAAATATTGGTTGGTAGGTTTAGTCCTTCTTTAATGACTCAATAAGAACAGTGAAGGCCCTTCTCCATAGGACGTGTGTTCCGTAATTAGATTATTCCATATACCTGTAATACTGTTATATCATTCAGTATGCAGTGTAGTGACTATCCAAAGAGCACTCAACCTGTGTATTTCTGTTCTGCTCTAATCACAATATGTAGTTTCTCTCTCTGTGGATTTTTATGAACTTATTCATGAATTAATATGATAGCACGCGCACAGCCAGATACACTGGGGATAATAAATGCATTTCTTGCAGTGTGTCAATTATATAATGCGATTGGTTTCTGCTTACGATATGCCCTAGGCCAATAACAGCTCAATCCCAAATTATAAAGATTACTATCTATGTATTAGTAACCCCATCGTCACTGGACTTTTTGACAATTTTTTGTTGTTTTAACATTTTTGAAAATACTATTATTTTGATTATATTATATAATTTACTATTCAAAAATAATGATTTTTTTTCTCTAACTTTTACTTGAAAAACCTTTTATAAAATTCTAATGAAAAAAAGTGCTAAATTGATTGTAATATTATTCCTGCATTTTGGAGTACCCCAAGTTTTTTTAAAACTTGTTTTGCAAGTTGTCAGGCAAAAAGTACAAGTAGCGCATTGCTTTTTCCTAACTATTTTTTAATAATTACTTATAGTTCCATTTTTGCCATAGCCCTAAGCCATATCTCTAAAAATCTTGTTTTTATTTTATTTTAAGAAAATTCTGGGGGTTGGGCATATGGCAAGGCTGCCGTTACTGTAATTAGCCTGTGCATGCCCATTGGCTGTCACAGCAACTGGATGTGACAGAAGTGGGCGTCTGTACTTAGCCATGTCTATTACAGCCTGATAGCGGTATGTCAGTGGGCATATCATGATCCCAATTGCAGGATGTATCTGTCACATCCATTGTCGTAAACGCATGACACAGTAGTGTCACATGTATATTGTCGTGTGGTTTTTCAGTAAATCTAGATGCATGCATTTTCATCCTTCATAGTTCCTACTGGAGCTTTAGGATTTTAAATAATTTCAACATATATTATTGAATGTTATTCCTAGTAGCTTACATACTTAGCTATGTTGAACCTCTAATGCAATATCTATTTTACATTCATATCAAAGAAATGAGTAGACACAATCTCTCATGTTATTTGTTAATCACCTGCTGGTAATACTTCTCTATGCCATCTTCTTTTACCTTTGATGGCAACTAATTACTGGGCCATCAAACTACTAATTAGGCTGTTAGTCTTTGCAGAGCTAAACACACACTTGTCTTTTCAGCCTGACTGAGACTGACTGTGCTAAAATAGCTACATCTTAGGGATGCTTGGGGTGGTACCCACTTGGGAGCCACTGGCATACTTTTTAAACTTACTTGACCCAATACATAGGAAATTTTTTTTTTTTTTTTTATTGAACATTACATTTACTTGACTGTACATGTTATTATCCTAGGATATTCATATTTTTTATTATTTTTAAATTATTTTTCAGGTATGCTATGTTATTTGGTAGCTACTGCAGAAGACGGAGCATCATTTTATGGACCATTCTAAATAGAGTAGTTCCTGGAATTCTATTCTTTCACTCTCTGGATTTAGAGTATGAACATAAAACTTGGATGATTTTCCAAAGGAAGACATCTTCATAATGCTGCCAGTTACACACCACAATCAATCCACATGTAAAATGTTAGGGGCACACTTGCCGATTCAGGGACGCACGGTTGCAGATGGGAAACGGTTTGCAGTTTTTCATGCTGAATCGGTCACATCTGCAACATTGTCTCACTGAGCGAGAGCCATTGCACTCCGCACCACCAGCGCTCAGCATGCATCTTGTCATTGCTACATCAGCGCGCTTTGGGAATTATTTTTAATGCTGGATTCTTGCTACACCATACAACCTTGGTTCTGCCAGTGGTAGAGCTTTACTCCGCACTCCAGTGTCTTATTACCACAATGCAGTGTTTAGGATATGATTTGAACAGACAAGCCCATGGTACTCAAAAAAAGTTCATCTTAAGGTACACTCCCAAGTTGCCTACAATAGCAGATGCATTACAGAGTTACTGTGAATGGATAGAATAAAAAGTTATTGAAAATTTTCTATACATTGTGTTGCAATGCAAGCAAATGCTTAAATTAGGAGAAAAATGTGTTTCTAATGTGTCTGTGGACTCTCCTGCTTATGACATCACCTGTGGCCTAATATGCAAATTACCAATTTGCCATTGATACTGACATGCCAGTTCATTTGCATATTAGGCCACAGGTGATGTAATAAACAGGAGACTCACCAGTCAGCATGACATTCTCAGATCTCTATTACTAGCGAACTTTTACTGGCTCCCAAAATAACCAGACTGAATTGGTCTGTTTGGCTCATAAAAAGGACAAATATTTGTAGCGTCACACATGCCTTCGCTGTATTAACTTTTAACCCTTTAACTGGAAAGCTGGTCTGTGCATCCACCACCCTGTCACTAATGTAATACTTTTTGTTATTACTTTTAAACCGCAGACCCTAATTTAGGACCTCATATATAACATTGTGTTTATGTGTGTATATAAATATATAAATATGTAATATATAATGACATGTAAAATATTGTATGTGCTGTGGGGCATACACTAGAAAGTGATATGGGGGAGTATGGTACAGTGGAAAGTGATGTGGGGGAATATGGTACAGTGGAAAGTGATGTGAGGGAAAAGAGCACTGTGGAAAGTGATGTGGGGTTGTAAATGGCAATGTGGAAAGTGATTTGGGGAATATGGCTATGTCTAATTAGAAAAAAGTTGGAACCTATAGATGAAGAGGTAGTTCCCATAGAAAATGGGTATTGCTTTGAAAAGAGTGATTAAAATAATCAGTTTGTAAAGGGGAGGAGTTATTTATTAAACCATACTCACGTAGAGAGCACCAAAAAAAATTCCTGCACCCATAAGTCAGTGTCCCAAGTCTTGACCCTGCTAGTAAGTATGACACTGTAGTAAGAGGGAGCAGGCAGAAAGTGAGACAGAGACAAGATGTTGGTACTGTAGTAGAAGATGATAAGCCAAACATACTAAAAAATATATAGGTTAACATTTTCAGAGGAAACCCATGACTAATAATAATAATCTATACAATATCCGACACCTTTGAATATAGAAACCCAGACCATAAAAAAAAGTTAGATCCAATAATAATAAAAAAATAATAAAAACAAATCAACCAAACAAATGAAAGTTTTAGAGACAACTACAGAAAAATGCAACTAAACAATTCAACAGGATTAAGGGCAACATGTATAAATCATTAGTCATATATCAATAAATGCATCAAAGGTACTGCACACCCACCTGCTAGTGGGGACACTTCATGCAATATGTATTAGAGGCTGGAGATCAAATTTGGAAGGAAAAATAAAAATGCAGTGCCATTTGAGTTTTTCATTTCAACCATAGGGGACTGACATTGGGACTAACACAGTAAAGGAAGAGAGCAAATTTAAACAAAGAAAAACTGTTGCAACAAAAATATTACTTTACTGAGCGGGTAGTGAATACATGGAATAGCCTTCCAGTGGAAGTGGTAGAAGTTAGCATATGTTTAAGCATCCATGGAAGAGGCACAATGCTATCCTAGATAAATAAAAGTATTTAGAAAATTGGGCAGCCTAGGAGGGCAGAATTGTTCTTATCTGCCGACACATTCTATGTTTCTATGGCTGACGGTGTCTAGGTGGTATATCCGTCTGAATGTTTTTTTCCCTGCCCCTACCCCTGCTGAGTTGGGGGACATGGTCCAATACTTCATATCTCACCAATTTAGCTATACATTTGGAAGGACAAGGCTGGCAAGTTTCCGAAGATAAGCAAACTCCTCTGGTTTGTCCCTGCACAATGTAAAGCTTGGTAACATGAAATGTTTTTCTCACCTCAACTCATCTTTTACTGAATAGCCCCTAGAATGTAGGTTAATGTGCAACCTCATGAATCATAATCTCACCTGTTACAAAGAAGACTCCTGACAGATGTAGGAAGTTTGCACCGCCTCCGCCAGTCCTGCACTTCTGGGTTACACCGGTGCTCAGATGGCATCACAGCCCACGTATAAGGAATTAGGCATTGAACAGCGACTGGTTAGTGTTGGACAACCTCCACCAAACTCTGTTTATGACCCCACACTACAAACTTCAGAAGGGTGTGTGAAGCCTCCTTTGGCATTGAAAGAGTTAGAGAAAACATCAATAAAGGGGAGGTAATAAACAGAGGCCAGCCAATCCAAGGAAAAGAAAGTGAATGGGAGAGAGGTCAGTAGGATGAACAGTGGAATCTAAGAGAAGCCGCCCAATCTGGTGAAAGGTAGGCAGGAGACAGCAGTAATGGCCATTGGGGTTAAAGAAAGGAGACAGAGTTAACGACCAATACAATGAAGGCGGAACAATGGTAGTCGGAAGAAGCTAAGGGAACATTTTATAATGTGTCAAGTGTTGGCCTGAAAAACGTAACGCATTTTTAAAATTTAATTAGCTATGAACATACAGAATATAGCTTTTATCTTGTAATTTAAATGCACTAATATATATATATTTATGGGAATAGCATTATCTATGCCAATTACATGCCTGGATTTTAAGGCTCTGTTAAATGAGTGCTTGTTCGCTGGGGTTTTTTTTTGCATCACTTACCTTACTAGCAGACTATACTATCTTTTGCACTATTTTTTGTTTTCTGTCAGTGGACATTAGAAAACAAAACTCTGATTATTAAAGATAAGTCTATTTTGTTTATAAGGTTGGTGCACCCTCACCAATTATTGCACTAATTGCTTTTTACTGGTGATATACATGAAGGGTTTACCACAGGACTGGTACATGCACAAGAGCACTCATTCCACATCTTCTATTATATTCACTTAATGTTTATCTAAATGTGTTGTTTCACCTTTTGGTAACAAAATGGTCAAGAGAGTGAAAATAAGTATTACCAATCACTATGAAAATAGTGCTTTATTATAATGCGTGTAGAATATTATTCTGCGTATAGTATTTATATTCTTAGTCTCTTGGACAATGAGGCTCTATGCGTCACTTACAGAGCAGGGAGCATTAAGCTGATGCTATTTTAGAGCTGATATTGTACAGCTTTGACATGTTGTCAGAATGTCATCTTTCTGCTTTTTCTTGACTTGTTTTTTTTTTTATATATATATATATTTTATCCTAGTGGTTGGCGTATGTTGCTTCTAATCTAGTCCATCCTGATAAAAATTATACATCAAACATTAATTAGAAAGACAAAAATATTCAACCTCTTATCAAAGATTACGAGCAGCCCATAATAGGAGGGCGTGATGGTAGCCAGAAATAGGTCAACGCTTTTAATTGTTAGACTTTAACAATTAATTTGATGCCATTAGAAAAGAAAAAAAAAAAGAAAGAAAAAGAGAGCAAATGCCGCAGGTATAAATTCGTTGTTAAAAGGCTAAGTATTTTTACGGTGAGTGACAGTCGATGTCTTCTTGTTCTGACTTTTCCCAGAGCTCTGTAAATGTCACTGTTTCTCAAGCTTTTAAGGACGCTTTTTCTCCAAGTCCAAATTAATAAAATGAAGCCTGTTCACTGGGTACATTTTTCTGTGCTGCACGGCAGGTAACCTATAAAAAAAAAAAAATATATATATATATATATATTGCGCTAACATTAGGTGCCTGCAGACAGTTCAGATTGGAGATGAAAGAGGACTATCTTCCTAATCATCTTGTAACAGGTGACTATTCCTTTTAATGCAGTCTTTATTATATGACTTTAAAACTGAAGTACAGAGGGTGACGAGAATTTCCTGTGTAATGTTAACATGCCTGGTTTAGTTTTTGCTTTCAGGATCTATCATGGTCCTCCTACTGGGATCTCTATTACAATTTAGATAAAATAAAAGTCATTAGAAAAAATTAATTATTACTGAAATTTTAAGGGTCATCTCACATAGCTGCGATTTTACATGAGAAAGTGTAATGGGGAAGGTCTGCCTCACACCTTTCAGAATACAAAGATGTCAAGCATACTCTTAGGAAATCCTAATAATTTAAACATCAGAAAGGTTGATTAGTGCATAACGTTCTACATGCCTGTAACGCATGGAATGACCATGTGTCCTTTTTCCTAAAATGTGGCAAAATATTAGGTGATCATAAAAATGTGCTATTTTTAAAGGACACAAAAAGAGTACAATAATGTGGTTCCATATGCACTGTCACCATTGAGGGATCTTGAGTGCAAGTCTTAGCACAAATCATACAGGCACACACTGGAAAGGTCACGACTCTATCTGTGATTAATTAGCACCTATACATTCAGCAACAAAATCTGCAAACGGTGCAACATTTTCTTACAGATTCACAAACACATTTGCTAAGCAAACATGTATAGATTTGCACATCTACAAAAATATATACCTATGAGTGAGCCAAGGCATCAGTTCTTATTGCTATATTTGTGCACCAGGGGTTCTCACATCGGTGTAAATGTTCGAAGCGTGTAAGTGTTTGATGCTCTTTTAAAAATAATTTTATTGCATGATCTTTTTCAAAAGCCCTTTAATAATCAGGCCATTTTATAGATGGTAGGCAATAAACAAACAGCTATTAATAAACAATTAGGATTTAGAAATAACACTATATATTTATGAGCCTAGAAGGTACTCAGTGTCTATCTCAGATTCCTGGGAACATGTCAAGTTTGAGGCTCTGGGTTTTTAAGCTGCCTAAACTTTCTAAAGTTCAAGACTCCACTCTCGTTATTGACTAGTCCGACCTTCTGTCATCCGGAGTCATCCCCTTCCTGCCCCAAAGGGAAGTGACTCTCCAGACCACTGAGACATTAATATAAACTTTGGGGTCTGCTAAATAAAGAGAGAATTTCAGGGAACTGAGGTGGGAATTTCAAACTTTCAATGGAGCTGAATGTGAGATTTTTTTTTCAACCCAGTTACTTGGCCTTACGTTTGAAATTCCCATCTCAATTCTCTCTTTTGTGATACTTCAAACAGAGAAATGGGTTCTCGAATACCTGCTTCATTTTAGAATTAGAGTACTCATCATGGGACACTGTGACTGTATGAGGCAGTTGGATGGAATAATTAGCTGTATATGGTTTGACAGTTGGAGTGAACACTGGCTTATATGGCTATGGACAAATTTAAGCCATGTTTAAACTTGTCTGTGGTGTCACCTGCTTATGACATCACCAGTGACTTGATATGCAAATTACACATTTCCCATGGAAAAGTAGTTAATTTGCATATCAAGCCCCTGGTGATATCATAAACAAGAGACACCATATCCATGTTTAAAACATTTTTCTATAATTTTATGCATTTAATTAAATGTTAAAAATGTTTCCTCATTTTTTTTAAATTTACACTCCCAGTATGAGCAACTTTTAGGTTGACAGTGTCCCTTTTAATGTGCTGGTATGCTTTCAAATCCTGACTTGTTGAGCAAGTTTTGAGGTTGCGAGATCTGCGAATTAATGTCAATTTACAACTCACACTCGTCCATCTGCTCATTTTAAGTTAAATTTTTGTTTCAACATTGTGTCTTTAATTGTGTCAAAGAATAAAACATATTTAAAAAAAATGATAGCAGCACTTGCAGCATAATGTAGGCCTGAGAGGACTGGGTAATTGCAAGAAATCTAAGTTGGAATTTTACCTTTGGTTATAAGAAAATATCAGGTGTATTTCCTGGTATTTTAAATCATATTTAATTCATAGTTAAGTGTAACGGAATGCCAAGTTAGAACTATGAATGAATTATAACCCTTTTAGTGACTTGCTCAAGGTCATCATAATGGGTCATGAATCCACAGCTACCTGGCAGTTTACAGTCCATTGGTTCAGCAGTTATACAGTTAGCTCTTAGTGACTTAAAGCAGCTTTTTGTTTAATGGCAAACAATTTTGGAATTTAAAGAAATGTGAAGGAAAAGAAAACAGCTTTGCAGGTAAAATGGCTCTTTCCGAACTTGTTTTTATCCTCGCTGAGAATAAGTTTATGTTTTTTAGCTTTTCATGCAATTCGAAACATGCAGATATTTTAATGTTATAATAAATGTGGAAATATTTTATATAAAAAGTGCTCTGGATGGAGCTATGTTGCTTTTTTAGTTGGCTACATAAATATAGTGCTTAGCCTGATAAATATGGTGGTTTATATTTGGAACATATTGGAACACCGATCAGCCATAACATTATGACCACCTGCCTAATATTGTGTGGGTCCCCTTTTGATGCCAAAACAACCCTGACCCATAGAGGCATGGACTCCACTAAACTTCTGAAGATGTGCTGTGGTATCTGGCAACCAAGACATTAGCAGCAGGTCTTTTATGTCCTATAAGTTGTGAGGTGGGGCTTCCATGGATTGGACTTGTTTGTCCAGCACATCCCACAGATGCTCGATTGGATCGAGATCTGGGAAATTTGGAGGCCAAGGCAACACCTTGAACTCGTTGTTGTGTTCCTCAAACCATTCCTGAACCATTCTTGCTTTGTGGTAGGGCACTTTTTCCTGATTAAAGAGGCCAATGCCATTAGGGAATACCATTTCCATGAAAGGGTGTACATGGTCTGTAACAATGCTTAGGTAGGTGGTACATGTCAAAGTAACATCCACATGAATGGCAGGACCCAAGGTTTCCCAGCAGAACATTGCCCAAAGCATCACACTGCCTCCAGCTTGCCACCTGTTAGTGGTCATAATGTTATGATTGATTGGTGTAAGAATTAAAGAGAAAGTAAATCATAATTTTTTTTTAGAAAATGCTTCTATGCTCCTTATGCTTTTCTTTTATCCTAATTTGTTGGAACAGGCAACTTACCTATGAATATGCAGCTCCGCTACATTATGTTATAGGGCTGTCAGGGTGGTGTGGTCAAAATCAGAAAAGACCAGATCAGTTAACCCAAAGGGAAATTTCACATTTTAAAATAAACACAGTTCTAATTATAAGTTTGGTCTAAAAGGTTAAACCCACAATGTTAAGAATATACTTTATTGTATATATTCCTTTAGCTTTTTAAGCAAATATTTGTTTGTGTTTTAAATTGACACTATTAAAACAAAACAACTGACCTTCAGTATAAGTGACAACTTTGTAAAATTAATTTTAAAATCATATGTTTGCATTTTTTAAACTGGTTTTATTCTACCAAATCCTGGGAAAGAAAAAAAAATTGGATTTGCTTTTTTTTTTTAACCTGTACTCCTTTAAATCTGTCACTATTAATACCCTTATTTAAAATCCCCAACATGCTCTATCATGAAGGAATAAACTGCAGTGGTCATTATTCAGAAGCCTCTGTAAATAATTCCTAGATTGAGCATACAGATCTCACCCTTCTGTATGTCAGGATTAATAGATTGCATATCCTGCAACCAATTCAAAAACATCATTTTCATTCGGAGGCAACATATTAAACTTGTTACAGGCTCTGCATTGTGAAACATCTCTTGTTTATTCATTGTGGTCCAAAGGGATTGCTTATTCAAAGGAAACAGAGTGATTTACTGAGCTTGCTTTCCATCATAGCACGGGTTTATTGATTTTCTATAAGAAGAGGCCATCAAGGATACTATTTAGAGTTGCTTTATCATTCAAGAGACAGTTAACACACTTGTTCCCCTCTGCGATATCTTCAACATGTATTTAAAGAGCTATCCATTTGGGATTGATGCTTCAACAGAGTAAGTTACTAATTAAGGGTCTACTCAATAACGAGAGAATGGCAGGGAATTGATTTGGGAATTTCAAGATTTTGGCCAATGTAGTCGAGTTGGGAAAATTCTCCAATGCAGAGAATTTTCCCAACTCTGTTACTTTCACCTTATGTATTAAATTCTCATCTCAGGTCCCTGCAATTCTCTTTGTTTTATTGAGTAGCCCCTACTGACTCTTTCCAAAAGTGTGTAGCAGAATTGTATTTTTTTTTTTAATCTCAGTTTTATCAGAATATTTTTTTTTTTATTATTATTTTTCTATACAGCTCCGATCGCCCTAGTATTTTAACATCTATATAATATATAAGAGGGAGCAAATTATATTTATCGGAAACCTTTTACATGAATTTGATGATGAATAATTTTTAGACTATTTACAATACTATTTCCCCTCAAGCTCAGCATAAGCAGCGCAGAGATTGATTTTTTTTTTAGTGTTCGGGTAAAATATAAATTTCCGATTTTTTTCAGTTGTGATGTTGGAAAACAGACATGATAAAATAATTATAAAAACATTTCCAAGTCGTCTTCTTAAGAATTTCTGCGCGCCACTCTCTTGGGAAGCATTCATATCTACTACACTGTAACGTATCAAAGGATTTCTGCGGTTTGAGAAAACCACATGTATTGATTTATTTTTTTTTATAATCTGAAGTTTGCAGTGGCTTAAGTACTAAGCAACAGCTGCATCTGTGTTGGGCAGGAGGTTGTTTTATATTCCATCTTAATATATGATTTGAATTTACAAAACACTCCTTGCTGATACAATCACACCTGTCAATGGAAAACCCAGTGGATCCTGAATATAAAGTTCCCTTTCATCTATTCTTAAAAATAAGGGATAGCAAAGGAAAAATATCGCAAAGGAACAGAAGTATTTGATTGTTTTTATATAGAAAAGTAAATAAGAATACAAACACATATTTCTGAATTATATATATAACCTGCATTATATATTCCCAAACATTTTTTTTTTTTTTACTTAGAAACCACTAGACATATGCAGAGATCAGTTAAACATTATTTACTTGTAAAAGGTGAAGAAATTTGAAAATATAATTACCATCAATTCAGAAACCAGACGTTACCTTTAGAAACACAATGGCTAAGGGCAAGGTTGCAAGATTGTGCCTCTCACTGATTATAGCACAAAAAGGTGGAAAGTTTAGAAATATTTATGAATTTCTAAAACTAAATTCTGTTTCATATATTTTTGTTTAAAAGATCACTCTTGCAAACCTAACCTTTTTTCCAGACAACATCTAAGTATAATAATTATCAATATGTATGTGTTTATCTGTATTCTAAGTATGTTTAATTTACTACCAAATGTCAAGTTTTGTGTTGGTACCGCTCTTCTGTCTAGCATTTGGTTGAAGCATGAGAGTTAAAAAAACAACAATCAAAGTGTCCATTTGTTGCAGCCTGTACAGAGAATACCACATACCACTGTATGCTTAGAATGCTTCAGATACGGGCAGTGGGTGGAGTTAAGGCAAGATCTTTCTGGGTTAACATTGCCCATATTGCAAAGTTCCTTTTCTAAAATATCGGTGGGTGAGGGGTTTGCTCACATATTTAGTATTATTGCAATCAAGAAGGTCATTTGAACTATGTTTTATGTAGAGAGAAACCTGGAGTCATTAACTTTCTTTCTGAAGTTATTTTAAATGCAACACTCAGCAGTTTGATCACTGTTGAGTATTGTCTCTTGGTTTATGTATATATAAAAGCCCAGGTGCTTATATATATATATATATATATATTGCCAGAAAATATAATGGTCACTTCTAGCAAAAGGCGCACTTCTCCACTCCCATTGAGAGACTAGAATTTCAGTTATGTACAATCTATCAGAAACACTTTAGAACAATATATACAGGAGCACAAGTGAATATGGCAAGGGTCATAGTATGAGAATTAAAATGGTATTCAGTTTTTAAAATAACTGCCCTTTTATCTCTGACCAGCAGCCTCCATGCCTCCCCCATGGAGAGATCCGCACTTTAAAACTGTTGTCAGTAAAGGGGATCTTAAATAGGTACCTTCTAATGATTAGATAGGAAGATACCACAACTAGAGGACATAGTCTTAAATTAGAGGGGCAACGATTTAAAAGTAATATCAGGAAGTATTACTTTACTGAGAGGGTAGTGGATGTATGGAATAGCCTTCGAGCAGAAGTGGTAGAGGTAAACACAGTCAAGGATTTTAAGCATACGTGGGATAGACACAAGGCTATCCTAGCTATAAGTCCGGGAATGGGGGACTAATAAAAGTACTCAAAAAATAATTGGGCAGACTAGATGGACCGAATGGTTCTTATCTGCCGACACATTCTATGTTTCTATGTTTCTATGTTTCTATGAGGGTCTCTCTCACCCGGCAAAAGGGAGATAGTGATGGTCTGCCTAGATCACACCCCATCGGATGCAAGCAAAGGGTCCTGCTTGGATTGGCTTAAAAATACATCACATCTGCTTCATTACAGTGGCTCTTTACAGTAGCCCCGATTGAGTTTTCTTATTAAAGAACTAGCCAAAATATGGTGAATCATAACCATGACAAAGAAACTTGTTGTAAAGGATACCTCAATTACAGGAATACAACGTTAAAGAAGTCATATGACAAAAGGTAACATTTTAATATTTAAAATAAGTAACGGGTATATAAAAAAATTAAAACACACAATAACTCCCATCTCACAAAATCCACTCACCCAATATGTTACTTTTTTTTTTTTTTAAAGTCCAACCATTACATTGTTATTTGCAGAAAGGAGTAGGATTATCTACCCTACAGGAATTGATGGTTCCATGTCAGTTTTAAATCAGCAATGTGCCAAAAATATCATTTGCATGCTTTTTAATTTGTCATATATCACACAATGTAAATGGATAAAATTGGGTTTAATCAACACAGCATATTGGTCTGACCTTATGTTTCTCAGGGGCTGAAAACAGGCCAGGTTTTGTCACATCCCTGCATGAGGCCAATTTACAACTCTAAACCATGTAATTTCTTCTTTTACCACAGGGGATACTATTTATATCTGCAAAACAAACACAAAAAATATATAGCGTAAGGTATAAAAAAATACCCTGTACACAATGTATAGTACACACCAGGTGACCAATATAATAATGTTTCAACTCTCCACCAACAATAACAATCAACTTGTATTCACATGTACCAATCACATTTGCGTCCAAGGCCAGTGTGTACAATTCTTGGGAGTATTTAATTTATATCCAATGTAAGAATAATTTTTCCTGAAAAACACATAACATTTTTAAATTCATTTGATCTCTTGCAAGAAAAAACAATATATATGAAGCATAAATACAAATACTTAGCTGGACCCGTGTTTCCTTCATATATCTCATAAAGTCATCTTTGTAGCCATTATTGTTGATGAGTCTCAAAGTGTGTCCACTGTTGATGATCAGGGCAACAAATAGCTTTCAAAAGCGTAATTGTATCAACAATGTATTTAATCTATTAAAACTATGAAAAACAACATTATGCAGCAATGCAATTTTTTTTATTTTTTTTTAGATTTAAATGAAAATGGACATTATAAGGATTTTTTAGATATGTTATTCATTTATTCACTCATGTTCAAGTCCTGGGTTGCACCACCAATACATTGTTAGACTTTTGAACATAAAAAAACTCAAATATGTCGTGGAAAGAAAGGAGGGCCCATTGTTTTTTATTTAAATGAGGCTTGGAGGCATAGTGCCCCCAGATCCTATGGGGCCCAATATTATATCATAATCAGGCTGTAGGCACATGCCGGCCTGAGGCCGGTGAGGGCCTTTGATTTTATTACATTTGGTCTAGGGACTTGCAGCAGGATCTCACCTGTCAGATGAGGCCGCTTTGAGTGGCCTCAGACTGACAGAAAAAATGTAGCCAATGCTCAAAGCGAGCACCGTGCCCCAGCTTCCGTGTTCGGGCATGCCTCCGTGACATCACAAGTGACGTAGGGAAGTCTCGCATTGCTTTTTTGGCAGAGACCCACCTTGTGATTGCATTATGTTTACATGCTTTTGTAACGGACACTTTATGCGTGTGAAACGCGTCAGGTATTCTACTTCACTCTCTAGAATGCATGTCCTGGTGCAGTTAATAAATCAGTTGTGAAGTAAGTAACTGGACTCCCATCATTTGAAGGGAAGTGTGCTTTCTAAGGCATAGCAGAGACTCATTTGCAAAGAGGGGTTGCTGTTAGACGCTGCCATAAGAGAATTACTGAGTAGTAGAATAGCTCCCACCAGCCATGGCTTGATTTGACTAGATACTAGGAAACATTCGAAAAATAAAAAAATTGAGGGTTTGTCACTATTGAGATCATTTGCAACTTTATCTATAATAAATAGTATTAGTCAGCTTTTTAGTTAGAAGCTTAGCCTGGAAGGGGGGGGGGGGGGGGGCTAACATTATTATTGGCTCAGACCAGATTTTATTTTTTTGTCAAGCTGCTTGCACTATAGATAGAAGATAAAATATATCCTTACATACTTTGCATGCCACACTGTTTACAAAGCTATAAAGTAGCTTTTACTACTAGTTCTTTAAGGTTACTCCAGGTGTCCACTAATCTTTCTGTAAAATTATATTTTATCACATTTCCCCTCAGCTTTCCATTCGCTAACTCCAAACTGTGCCCTGTTTAGGTAATGCATTAATATCCCCAGTAAATTGTTTTTAATGCACACATTTTTTCTAGTTTATAGTCAATAGTTAAAAAAAAAAAAAAAAAATCAGCGTTCCACGCGGTATTGAGCTGTATCTAAAATGTTTTAGTGCTTCTCCTTTCTTCATCATAAAATGTAATGTTCTGTTGAGTAGCATTTTTTTTTCCCCTTTTCATTTTCATATTTCTACTTTTGTAGGAATGTCTAGTATGATTATTCAGAGGCTTGTACAATACCCTGCCCAGCTCTAATGCTGCTTGTTAGTGCTTACTTTGGGAGTGTTAACATCAGCTCAAATATTCAGACTGAATGAGAGACCTGATTTAAGTCCTTAGGAGAAGTTTAAAAAAAAGGCTATTAACAAGCTCAGGCCATGAAAAAACATCTGTTTCAGTCATAGTGCTGTTTTTATTAGTTCTCCAAATCTACAACAAAGATCGGCTCTCCAGAGAGTGGGAAAAGATAGAGCACTATGATACACTGTGGCACAATTTCTATAGTCTTCGTTAACCTGAAGATGTTGATTCATAAATATTTATGAACCACTACTATCTCCACATACGCCAAACTTACCCTGTATTATATATTTCCTTCCTTTACCTTTCCTTGAAATGTAATTTTCTGTAAAAGCTTTAAAATCTAACTGCTTAATAAGAGATGAAATATGTGGCCTTTTCTCTTGCCAAATCCCCTTAGTACAATTATTCCCGATATGTAAAGGGCTGCATTGTAAACAATTGGTGGTTCTCCGCATTTAATAAGTAATTTGACTTTAAGAAATGGTTGGTGGATGATTAAGTTGAATATTCAATGTTTTATGTATTGATTGTGCTTCAGACGCACAATTTGGTTCTTGTTGAAACATTTTCTCTAGTGTTTTGCTACAAAATAACAGGTTTCTGAGGAAAAGGGGGGGGAAAAAAAGAGAAACAATGTATGGACTATCTTCTGCCGTATGCAGTCCCCGATGGAAAAGGTAAGATATGAGATATGGCCAAACAAACTAAAAATTCAAATTGGAACATGTTTGGTTGTGTTACAAATTGAATTTCAGGTCTGTTTTTCATTCTGTTAAATGATTGGTCCCGTAATGTATAAAATTATAACTTCAGATTAGACTCACCTTGTTGTGGTTCATTAATATTGCATCATGTGATGCTATAGTATGCATTAAAATGTACATTTATATTTGTATTTGTGAGATTTTTAATAAAAGTGGTATTTTATGAGTGTACCTATGTTTATAGCTTGCTGCATGAGCACTGCATACAGGATTGTGTATTTAGTAAAATAAGAGCTACAAAAACAAAACAGTTTTGGGGTATTACATTATCTCTTCCCTTCGGCAGATGGCCATATTTTATCATCTATTGTTATTTGATTAATGGAGTAACAGAGCAAAAGCATGTTGCTTAGAGTCTTGGGTCAGATGCATGCAGATCAGATCTTCATGGTGCTTTATTTGTATTCTTTCATTGACGTATTTATATGTAAAATACCTACACTTGATGCAATCTTTCAATTGAACATAACTGAATTTTTTCCCATTTTGTCCTTTAACGTAATGCAAGTACTTGTACAATGATGCAGTTTCTGTAATGAAAGTATGCCTTTATTCTTATTATGTCATGTGCTACAAAGTTTGATTTAGAAGTCTGACAATATGCCATTTTCCCCGCCCCATAACTTCTTCCACACAGGTCCATCTTTGGACTAATGGTGCTTTTATATGCTTCTAGACCAAACTAGTTTATTATTATTTGTATATCATTAAAAGTCACTTTGAAACCTTAACATGCGTCCATTGTAGAAATGGACTTTTTTGTTTTGTTTTGCTAAATTGAACTTTAGCTCCAATTGCCCATCGTAATTCAGTATCTGCCTCTACCTTCAAAGGATGCTCAGAATTATAATAATTTGTTGTTCAAACTCTGTCTGTTATGTGGTCCATATTTTCACTACTTTTGTCTTTCAGTGCCACTGTGCCCCTTAACTGAGAGAAAGGGTATGTAGCTGCCCCTCAATACAAAAAATATTGAGTATCACCAGCACGGTGCAGGGATTCTCGACCAAAAATACTTTACAGAATTCTGCGACTACAAATCACATGATTCTCCACCATATTAAGGTACAAAAAAGTGCTTTATTCCTTTTTTTTATTAGTATTTTCATCACTTAAAAAAGTTAATATAAAGAGATATATAAAAAAAAGATATCAAGAAATTACACAGGGATATAATCAACAAATGTGCAATTAAGTGCAAATCTTACGTATAAATAATGTATAATAATACATGAATTTTATATTATACAAACATAATTAATATATATAATTATAATTAATATATAATAATTAATCTTTTTTTTATAATAATATTATGCAAAATAATATTATTTATAAATATACTTAATATATTAATAATTAATATTATTGTATAGTAATGTATTCAATACCCCCATCAAATATCACTGTCAAGCAGAAAGAAAACAGGTTAATAACTTAGCTATATCTCCCACCAATGCTCAAACACACACTCACCCATACAAGATGTAGTACTCAGGGGTCCCAATATTGAAGTCCAGTGGCTTAATCCAATGAGGCTCAAACGCTGATCAATGTGTCTCAAAACGGAAGGCGAAAAACTGGCCAAACCAATCATGCCTCACTTGGAACTTGACCGGCGTAAATGTTCCAAAGGGCCCATGTTGCCGGAGAATTCCCTCTATTATCGGAGACGGAAGAGAAAACGTACTTTATTTCAAATACTGATTTCCTTTTCACCTTGAAACAGAGTTGCGGGGTACTTTTAAAAAAACTTTCAGGCAGCCCAAACTCCAGAGCTCACATAGTAAAGAAAATAGGGCTTTACAAAAACAAATATTTTTTTACCACGTGGTAGTAGTTGTGAAGTAAATATGTCCCGCTGCTCTGATCTTACATCCTGTCACATTAATGTTTCAGAGCACTCAATATAAATATTAAAACTAATAGCTTGGCTCCTCCACTATTACGCCATTATTCCTTGAAATCATCATTAAACATTCAAAGCCTTTTAGAACATTTACACACTTGAATCTGATGGTGGGGAAAAGAGACTAACAGTGTGCAGCTCCCGACCTTAAATAATAGTGGAAAGCTGCTTATGGAGTAGGTTTTATTTATTCATCATTTGAAGTAAGTTTCCGTTTTGATTGAGGAAAAAAAAAAAAAAATCAAAGTATAGCTGTCAGGGGAGAAGTCCAGAGTATTGCTTTTCTAAACCTAAGACTTACTTGGAGGAAAAAAAAAAAGAGCTAAGCCTATGAGAATCTCAGTCCAAGGTCAATCAATCCTAGGACTCTGGGTATGTAAACAGCTAATGGATTGTAAAAGACACATACTGGTGTTATGAATTTTTAAAGCGTAACTCTGCTGCCCCCATCCCCTATAAATCAATGATGACTTTATTAGATGGATCAATTATGCAAACTTTAAAAACATTTAATGACAGGTAATGAACAAGCCTCGGGAGCCCACTGCTCAGTTATTCTGCCGTTATAAATACAATTAATTGAGTAAAATGTATAGAAGGAGATATTCAACCCATGTAATTAAAAAAGAACACGGCGGTTTGGAATGTTTAGAAAGCTAAAAGAGGCTGATTACATTTCTTTCGTGACAGGAGTTGATTACCTAGTATATCCTAAACATACTTTACCTATTTTCTAAGTGTTGGTTTTAAATCCCATCCAGCTTTGTGGGGATTTTTCAGTTGTTGTTTTATTGAAAATTGGAATGCAGGGGAATTTTGTTGCCTTGTATAGTTTAATTGCATTTCAAATCCTATGTAATATTGTCTTATTGTTAAAATGTTGGATGCAGACAACTTCAGTTTTGTTTTCTCCATCCATAAAATTAAGATATGTAGTTGGGCGTTGACTGATTCAGTGGCACACCTACTTATATATAAGTTATATACAATCTGCCACAACACATATTCTAAATCGAGAAGCTGTAGTCAGTTGTGTAACACTGGATTTTTTTCAACAATGGAAACAAAGGCATTGTTGTGTATCTGTTCAACTTGTGCTATGACAAATAGACTGTTTATAAGTACTTGGATGGAGGGTGGGGGGCTGAGTCAGGAAGGCACAGTAACAAGTTGAGCCTTAAAAATATAAATACATAAACACTAATATTGTAATACAGTTGAAAAAATGTGATCTTCGGTGAAAGGTAAGTATTGCACTCGTAAACGGATGAAAAAATGGAGCTTCAACATTATGGCTGACTGTAAGAACAGACTTTAATCAGTGGGAACATAAAAACAGACATAGGCAGGACAAGATGGAACATGGATCTGACCCCCTCTGGAATCACACATACAAAGTGCAGAAATAACAGTGCGCATATATAAAAGTCCACAAATATACCGAGCCGAATGAAGTAAAAGACAGCAGGAGCTGGAGAACAAACATAGGTAAAAAATACACTGGATAAAAAAACTTGACGCGTTTCGCTGGAGCAGCAGTCACACCTTCCTCAGGAGATAAAATGTGACACATGTTTATATTCATATTTTTAAGGCTCAACTTGTCACGGCGCCTTACTGATTCCACCCCCCCCCCCCCCACATCTCTGTATATTTTAGCACTTGGGCTGCTTGCAAGTTGTTTATCAAGTATCTTACTGTTATTTGCATGGTTTGTTCACACACATCCTTTTTTTGTTTATGTATAATTGCCTGGACACAGCATCCAGAATGAGAAGCTTTTGGTATTGATGGGTCTGTTCCCCTTTTAGAGGGATAGAGAGATATAGAAGGTCATGTTTAATGCCTTAATCATCGGCCTCAATAGAGACAGTGAATTTATCTCCAGATATAATCTTACTAATTAATAATCTTTTTTTAAAAGCCCCGAATTGCTGCAGTGGACTTATTTCAAACATTTGACACCTTCATTAATCAGGCATGTGTCTAATTGTTTTATGTCCCCTTCGCCCCCTCAACCAGGGAGTGGAGGGATCAGAGATGCTCTGACTGAACTGATGTTATCTTTTGGATCTTTGTAAAACTGTTTGATTTACTTCAAAAAATCTCTAAAATCTCTAATTATACATGTACATTTGGTTATATTTGTATATATACATATGTATATCACATTACATAGATAGATAGACAGAGGATAGTATAGTCTACAATATTATAACATCTATCTTGCTGACTGTGAGCAGCTCAGAACCAATTCCACAGTCAATTTCGATAAATGGTACTGCAAGGTGACTGCTGAGATTTTAACAATTCATAATACCCATAAACATTGAAACCACTGTGGGATAGACAACAGAATTGAAGGAGAAACTGCACATGTACCCCCTTGAGTACTACACCTGTGATAGCTGCCTTGCTCACCTCGATAGTAACAATCCTGGGAGAGAGCTTGAGGCTTGCAAGTCACTTGAAAATATTCTGCAAGGGAGCATTCCAAGCAGAACACATTCCTGGCCAGCTGTTATGTATATGATTGTAATGAACAATGAAGACTAGTTCTAATATTATAGTCTTCTGCACTATTCAATGCACACACTAAATGAACGGAACACAAAACAGATATTTGTATTGCACTTAATGGTGAATCCATTGCATCTGCAAACCCCTGTTCGTTTTTCTGATGATGCCTTGCAAGGTAATGGCATTAATTGGATTCATCTTTTTTTTTTTTTTTTGAGCCAAGGAACTCAAGTGACTAAACCGGATCCAGATGTTTTATTTTGCCTTCGGGATGCCTCCTGTATTCAACTCTCCGCATTTACCCAGCGCCTTATTCCCACAAATATCCTAACATGATTAATTCAAGATCTGTATTTATTTCCTTGCAATCGGACGTTTATTTATAAACAGTTTGCAAACACAACACATGGAATGAGCTCTAAAAGCTTCCAAATGATGGTACAAATGAGCTGGCAACAAAATTTAATATCACAGCACAAATACTTAGCGAACCTTCCCCCCCAAAACATACAATAATATGAACATATTTTTACACTTTCTGGTATGTGAACTCAAGATTTTATAATAATCTGTGGAGAAGAATAAAAAAAAATGCATACTTAAGTTAAATGGAGCTTTCTCCTGTAGCTCCATCAGCTTCTTTTTAAAGAGAAACACATCAAAATGTACGTCAACTTACTTTTTGCGGAAACACAACTAGATGTGGTTCAGCATGCAGTTTTATATATATATATATATACTGGAGGGGGGGGGGGTTTAAGGAACTGGGTAAATTGGAAATGCAATGGGTCCATGAATTTAAGACCCTGACCCCCAATGACCTTAACGCTGATTTCGATCTTTTTAATTTTCTTTAATCAATTTTCAATTTTTGATATCAATTTTTAAAACATTTAAAAAAAAAAAGAAAGGGTCTTTCATGAATATTTTTAATATGACACCACGACCTTCACATATTGTAATCTACTTTTTATTACTGTGTTTTAGACTGGAATATTTATGTTTTAGGACACATCTTTATTATGGCAGGTTTTTGGTTTTTTTAATAAATGTATTTACTATTTATTTGTATTATGAGGAGGTTCTGGTTGTTATATTTTGCCCAACAATCAGCCCTCTGACACCCTTATAATTAAACCTGATACCTCATTGATATTCTCCTATCTGAGTAAAAATAACCTAAAGGAAGAAGAAAGGGTTAGAAATCCTCAGCACAGACGGAGTATCTGCAGATGCGTCTGGACGGAGAGACGCATACTGCAGAGTGAAGCCGGATGAATGACGACACTACACGCGACGCTCGCTAGTCGCACAAGGCGGGAGATTTAAAAATGGAAACTGCAAACTGAGAGAGCACACTTGAAAAAGCCCTTTGAAAGGGAGAAACGCATTGTGGAAGGAAGGGGACTTTTATCTGAGGACTTATTGGGACATTTGGACTTACTTTAATCTCTGTACTGTACCTGATGACTCCTGCTGATTCCTGATATCTTTAATGTAAGATATTTTATTTTATTTACCTGTGAATAAATTTACATATACTAAAAGTCTTCCACCTTTTTGCTCTCTTGCCGTCTCCTGGACAACGACTGGATCATTAACCCTATGTGGGCTCCCACAAGGCTTTATACACTGAGCAGAAATCTGCTCAGGGAAATGGGAGTGAATTCACATTTACATTTATTTATATACACTTTCACGAATTATATGAAAATACTACACTATATTATTACGTGTTCATTTTTTTCCCCTTCTATATCGAGTGGATTTCCTCATATTTAAGGGTAATCCCTATTTATATTTCTTTGGAGTGTTGGGCTACAGCGCACAATATCACTTGTTTTGTTTTTATATATATATATATATATGCCAATTTGATTTCACATGGTTTTTTTTGGATCTGGGGGTTTGTTACAATATTCCCCACAATTTTCTTGGTATACTGATTTATACAGTTCAAAATGTTGCTTTTGTGACAGGTCACATTATCTTGCTGAAAGAGGCCACTGCAATCAGGGAATCTGTTTCACAATACAATACTGTTTCCATTAAACATAGAAACATAGAATGTGTCGGCAGATAAGAACCATTCGGTCCATCTAGTCTGCCCAATTTTTTTTGAGTACTTTTATTAGTCCCCCGTTCCCGGTCTTATAGCTAGGATAGCCTTGTGTCTGAAAGGGTGTACATGGTCTGTAACAATGCTTAGGTAGGTGGTACATGTCAAAGTAGCATCCACAAGAATGGTAGGACCCAAGCTTCCCAGGAGAATATTGCCCAAAGCTTCGCAGTGCCTCCACTGGCATGCCAACCGTCAGTAGTCATAACTTGGTGTATTTGAAATTAGTGGACTCTATTCCACTCAACAGTGAGACTAACAAGTGAACTGCAAAAATCAGGCACTTATAGCCGAGTTGAAAAGAAAGGCAAGCTTGAGAATTCTTCCATTGTAAGAAATATAGGGTGCCTTTATAAACAATGTTATTTTATATCTAATACATAGATATCTGCTTTTGGTGGGGTGGGCGTGTAATCTGGTTTCACAATGGAAGGTCATTTGCAGATCAGAAGGGGTTGTAAACAAAGTTACAGAGATGACTTCTTTAGCTTGTAAAAACAAGCCTTTTCAGTTCTTTCCAGCTTTTACTTACTAATAAGTGTGACAAAGTGGGTTGCATTTATTACATAGACCATATCTCTCCAAACTAGGTTGAACTGGTTCTTAAACTTTCTGGGAGGTAACGGAGGGATTTTGGGATACTTCGTTGAGTGAACTTCTTTTTGCTAGCTAGTCTTGTCTGTTCCTGTATGAGGAGGGCTAGCTAGTCTTGTTTGTTCCTGTGTGAGGAGTGAGTTCGAGTGAGTCTTGTCTGTTCCTGTGTGAGGAGGGCTAGCTAGTCTTGTTTGTTCCTGTGTGAGGAGGGCTAGCTAGTCTCGTCTGTTCCTGTGTGAGGAGGGCTAGCTAGTCTTGTTTGTTCCTGTGTGAGGAGTGAGTTCGAGTGAGTCTTGTCTGTTCCTGTGTGAGGAGGGCTAGCTAGTCTTGTCTGTTGCTGTGTGAGGAGGGCTAGCTAGTCTTGTTTGTTCCTGTGTGAGGAGTGAGTTCGAGTGAGTCTTGTCTGTTCCTGTGTGAGGAGGGCTAGCTAGTCTTGTCTATTCCTGTGTGAGGAGGGCTAGCTAGTCTTGTCTGTTCCTGTGTGAGGAGGGCTAGCTAGTCTTGTTTGTTCCTGTGTGAGGAGTGAGTTCGAGTGAGTCTTGTCTGTTCCTGTGTGAGGAGGGCTAGCTAGTCTTGTCTGTTCCTGTGTGAGGAGGGCTAGCTAGTCTTGTCTGTTCCTGTGTGAGGAGGGCTAGCTAGTCTTGTCTGTTCCTGTGTGAGGAGGGCTAGATAGTCTTGTCTGTTCCTGTGTGAGGAGGGCTAGCTAGTCTTGTCTGTTCCTGTGTGAGGAGGGCTAGCTAGTCTTGTCTGTTCCTGTGTGAGGAGGGAGGGCTAGTCTTGTCTGTTCCAGGCATGAGGAAAGGACAGCCAACAGAAGACCCAAGATGAAGGCACAAGAAGATCTCCACTAATTAATAATTACACCATTTTTCTGTTACCTGTTAATTATGAACCAGTTATGTGTAATGTGCACACTGTGTATTTCCTGGATAACCTGTAACAGTATCTCAGTTTAATAACAATATACATTTTTATATACACTTGTCTCTGTGCTTCATTCGTCACACATTCCCTAAAAGAATAACCCCTGTAGGAGGGTGTAACAATTTCTTGTTGACTATTATAATCTGACTTTTGCAGCTCCTTTGTCAGTTTTCTATAGTTTGATTTTTAGTGTATAGGCCCAAGAGGGAATTGTACAACTGAGGAGTTCAAGTACACAGGCAGATCATTTGTACAGTCAATATTTAGATTGGATTCCAAAGGTGGGGGACAGGATAATTTGGGATATAATGACCGATCCATATTTAAAAAAGGCCAATACCGAGACAAAGTTCTAGAAGCAGTAACCATGGAAACCAAGGGAATGTTCCTGCTGATTAGAACACTATTAGAACTTTGCCTCGGAATTGTCTTTTACAAGTATCCCCCAAAGTCTTCTAAGATCTGACTGTCAGAAGTATAGGTGAAAAACTTTTACTGAAAAGAATCAAGCTTGTGGTGTGCACACTCTGCTCATATTGAAGTCAAGTCTATTTGTACAATGCATTGCAAGGCACCATAATGAGAATGGCTGCTCTCATTAGCCTTGCTTTCTCCCAGTACCTGTAACTGATTCCTTTGGAGCCACAGGGCCTGCTGTTTAACAATCTGGCGCGACACTTCCGTGACTTTTCTAATTGCTAAGTACCAATTGTCATTAAGAATCAGTACATTGCCTTCTCGGGTTATCGCTCAATATCACATGAACTACCTTGTTTTGGCCTTTTACCCTCTGCAGCTAGTAAGGTTATTTAATATGCTCTGTGTGAACAAAACTAGAAATCTCCCAGACCTCATCTATAATAAACAGAATAAAATGTCTTACAAATATCGTTCACACTTCACTTTCACTATGATTGTCTCGTTATACCTGTATTTTTTATAAAATATGCTACTTGGGTATAAATGGAGTAATTACCATGTCAATCAACCTGTCATATAATAAAACACACACATATCACATAATACACTTAATAAACCCTATAAAAGTTGGGGAATTGCCCTGTATCCATATGTACATACATTAACATACATAATTTAGCACACCACAATAAAAGTGGTGTGTTAAATTATATATGTTAATGCATGTACATGTAGACAAGTGGTAATTCCCTAATTTTTATAGGGTTTATTAAGTGGCATATGGAATACGTGTGTTTGGTTTTATGTATGTTCTTTGTTAAATGATGTATACTTCTGTTACGTATTATTTGTAATATATGGTTATATTTATTACTTTATATTGTTGTATTTATATGTCATTCATATTTGATATATTTATACTTATTTTTGTATTTATATAATGTTTTTATATTATTATTATGATTTAATTGTATATAGTATATGATTTTTTAATGTTTTTAATTATATCATGTTATGTATACTATGATAATCTATATAACATTAAGATATATATTTATATATTTATTATTATTATTTTTATTTTACTTACATTCTTTAAATTTTATTTTAATAGAGTTTTCTTTTCTACTTACTTCAGGGGAATTTTAGGAGAATATGGAAACATTTTGGCTATTTTGGCAGTAGCCAAACTCCTCTCGTAAACTTCCACAGGAGTGTTTGAGGTGACCAATGCGGTTGGCAGAACTTTGTTGGCTCCGAAGTCAGCCATTTTGTCCAATCCAAAAAAACTATTCCAAGGGTTCTTTTGGATCACCAACATGATCCAAATTTGGGGTCCTGTTTTCGCTGTGAAAGTTTGAACTACCTAAATAAACCCCCATGTATGGAAAATGTATGTCAAGTTTTAGATCCAGCACCTGATGGCATCTGCTTGAGTAGCCGTGACCTCAAGTAAGTATTTCTTACTTACCAGTGGTCAGTCTAAAACGTTTTGTTAGAATTTTGGCCCATGTGTGCTTAGACTTTTTCTTACCACTGTAACAAAAAACATGTTACCTGAGGTTAAGTGACCAGTAACTCCTGAGGTGTTCCCCTCTCACCCCTTTAGATCTATCTAATAAAGCACACACCTCATTCTAATTATAAACTTTATTTGGACTGATTAAATCCACTTACTTTAAATTTGAACTGCCTTTTAAATAATCTTTTTTTATACATCTTATCGTTTCAAAGGTAAGCACACTTAATCAACACAACACAGCAATCTCATTAGGTATCTAGAGAAGGATTTGTGATTCACAAGCCTTTTCTCTATAATACACAGTACAATCGAGAGTCTACCTGCTGAAAAAAGTCTCTTATTATGAGATCCTGTCAGGTAGACATAAGGTCTCCACATATCGGTGGCCAAAAAAATCTTGTTTGTGTTGGGTAGGGGTGTTTGTTCTTTCACTCCAAAACTTTGCGGATCTTGAATTTTGACACTAAGGAAGCAAACTTTAATGTGCCAGGTTGTATCGCAATCACATTTCTAGAATTAAGATGCAATACTTAAAATGTTTAGAGGGACTCTGAAACCTAAACATTGTTTACCCTGTCTCTTTAAACATGTGAATATTGATCGATTGTTTAATTCTGCACCTTAGCAAGCACCTAAACAGACTAATAAAAACATGTCTCCATTCTTTTTGCAAATATTTTCACATATATTTAATAGTAATAACAAGATTTCATCTTGAAATAGTTTTATACCTTTTTTTTTTTTTTTTTAGCTTGCAATCGTTCTACACATATACTTGTTCTAGCCCACGTTAGCTGAAAGTCAGAATTTTTCCAGCTCTGCAATAAAGCCCACTCTATATGATACTGCTTGGTATGTACCCTTTAGTGATTCTTTAACAGCTGAGAGGCTGTCAAGTGTGTCTTGACATTTAACACTGATTTGGTATTATATATGAACTATTCCATGAGTGAAAATGTAAATCGCTTGGAAATTGTAAGCTTGTGCTTAACGGTTATTTATATGCCAAGGTTAACAAGTCATCAGCTTTCTATACAACGTCGGTTGTCTTAAAGGTTGCATTAAAGTGGAAGGATCAATAAAAATGAAACCTTCATTATATGTAGGTCTCCCTGCTGAGAATAATCCAGCACTCGGAGGCTTGTTACAGTCATATTACCTCCAATTCTGAATTTATGTTTATTCTCTGAGGGGTTTTACTGGCTGATGCGATTACAAAAAAAAAACTAAACGCAGTGGGATCTAGTCACTCAAGTCCGAGTTTGGAGATCGAGAATAGAGCCAGTCTTGAACTTCAAGTTCGGCCAGGTTTGCTCCCACTTGTAGGTCCCCATTTCGACCTCGCAAAGTGCTATTCAAAAAGCTTTTCTTGCGAGTTTGAGATGTGGCGAATTATCCAATATGACTGCTGAACAAGATGGGCCAAGAATCTCCATTCAGAGATACGACATGTCTCTCAGGGGCAGGCAGAAGAGAGTAGAAGATGCTTTTAAACAGCGTAGAGTAGCTGTGTAAATAGCTATATGTAAAACATCTGAGGTAAAGGTATTCACATCACCATATCTGCACATAACCACATTACTTAACTTATACAGCTGTACACAGCGGTCTATGGGTTACTAAGGGGAAAAGATTTAAGAGTGGCCAACAGTGGTAGTGTAACCATAAACGTGAATTAGGAAGTTGATTTGTAGCGCACCAACAGCACCTAACTAAGTGGAGACAGTTATGGAAAGGGGCAAACAGCTGATGTGAGGGCCTCCATCTGATGATTTGCTTAGGGGTCCTTCCTCCACTTCGTTTCACCTTTTCTTATTGTCCCCACATCCCTTGCCATAGCACGTACTTGCACACCCAGGACTTAGCCCACCATCCCTGGAAATTACACACCCAGAACTTACCCCAGCACCACATTGTACACCCAGAAATTACCCCAGCACCTCATTATACACATAGAACTTGCCCCAGCACCCACACTGTAAACTGTGTACACCTATCTGTATACCTAATTATCCAGCACCCACATTGTACATCCAGGACTTAACCCAGCACCCAAGGACATGCCCCATCACCCACATTGCACCCACAGGACTTACCCCGGGACATGCCCCTTGTGGGGAGTGTGGGGAGTGTGAGAGGCAGCATGGTAGCAAGTCTATGAGCCTGGGCAGCACTCAGGCACCATGCTTTTTAAAACATTTTTTAAGAGGGCCGGGTGTATCGCGTATCACCCCCTGATGGGGGACCTGGCCCCACAAATCTAGAACCACCCAGTTATCAGTCAATAAAAGGACTAGGGAATAACATTGTAATAAATCTGTAACAGTCACCCATAGTTGAGTAGATCCTTGTATGGGAGAACTTTATTAGTGAGGTGCTTAGAGCGGAATCAGCGGTATAAAACTATGTTTTAGAACCTCACCACTGATCAGCTTGTTTGTTCTGATATATTCACATGTTACATTTACATTGCAATGTGGATGCCAGATGATTTATCTTCTTCTTTTCTTAAGAAAACAACATTCCAGAAACCAATATACTCATGTTAGCTGCTGCGAACTGATATCATCTACTTTATTTGGTTATTCTTTGTAAATTGAATTCAGAATAGACTTGTGTTTGTAAATCAAGTGTTTCCTTGGTATTTTATTGCATTGCCCTCACCAGAAATTCAATTAAAAAGAAGCTGTGAGACCCTGGGCTGTTCAAACACTTGCTGAACACACAATCAGATCAGATAAAATTCGGTTATCAGATAGAAATCAAGCTCCACCAAAATCTCATAATCACGTAGACAGCGTTTTCGCATTACTCACATCCAGAAACAGGTTTCAGATTAAATAGACCAAGGGGTGTCCAGGCATTTTCGGAAATGGGCCAAATTTCCAGAAATGTGTCTTTATATGTTTGTGTCCATGATAAATGTTGATCTGTAGCCTGTTTACCATGGGGAAATATGCCATTTTAAAGAAATAAAATAAAAAAAAGCGACAAAACTGTTTCAATTAACTTTATTCAAACAGAACAGGGATAATCAAGTATGAAACACATTCCCCAAAGAGGGCGCTATGTCTGTCTTTAGCAGACCAACTGGATTCTAATTTAGGACTGAGTATGCTCGGTTCCCTGAGATGTGGATGTCACCAACAGCTCTCTATTGGAATTCGGTCAACTCTACTGTGGAGGGTCTATGTTTTCTCGTAGAGCTGAGTTATGAGACAAGGTTTACGTCTGTCGGGATGAGTATTTATAAATTAGTTGTTTTGCCACTGGGTTATGTTTTTGGTTAGTCTATTTCTTGTGAGTTTGATTATAATTAACCCCTTCGTGACGCAAGGTGCTTGCATCCCAAACGACGCAAGTACCCAAAAAAACGTCACGATTAGTTCCTGGCCACCGATCACAAGGTGATCGGTAGCCAGGAACACTCTCGCAGAGACCCGATCAGGGTCTTAACAGACCCTGTGGGTCCCTGCAAAAAAAATGCGAGACCTTCGGAAGTCACGTGTGACGTCACGGAGGCGTGCCCGAACGCGGAAGTTCGGGCACGGAGCGATTTGGAGAAATGTAGCCGGTGCTCGGTTTGAGCACCGGCTACATTTCCCCTGTCCGACTGAAGCCACTCAAAGTGGCCTCAGATGACAGGTGGGATCCCCCTGCATTCAGCGGGATCCGAAAACAGCTCATTGCGGGGAGAGCTGATTTAATACAGGACGTACTATGCCGCCCCAACTACTTTAAGGCACTTAAAATCAGGACGGCATAGTACGTCCTAACGTCGGGAAGGGGCTAAACATTTGTAAGATATCTCTGTGGTACTACACTATTATTATTCTTGGCTCCACATGTCCATCTCCACAAAGAGAGCCTTTAAGGCTCGGTTTGGGTTTCTTCTGGTTTAAAAAAACCAGCTATTCTTTTGCCTACTTTTGGCTCAGGGGTTAAGGAATTCTCATGGAGGGAAGGACACACTGCTGTGGAAATATTTGATTATAAAAAGAAAAAAGTTATCTTTAAAGTTTTGCGGTTCTTTCAGCAAATATATTCAAGGGTAGATCACTAATTGAGTTGTGCATTTTCGCTGTCTTTTTTTTAGCAGAGCACATGCATCTGTATAGAAAGCCATATAGATAACATACATGCCAACCTTCTGTTTGAGGCTCACGGGACAAAAAGAGGGCAGAGTTACGCGACCCAGCATAACCGTCATGGCATGTTTCAGTCTCAAGGGACAAAATCAGGGAGAGCTCCAAGTTACCAGGTGTCTGGTGTGCCTTTACTGGCGTTTAGTAATTACTTATTGAATCGACCCTAAATATGTTTATCTACAATTTAAAAGAAAAAAAAATAAACATCCCTCCAGCTGCATGTTTGGAAAAATTAGTATTTTGAATCGAATATTTTCCAAAGCATTTTTACAAAGGAATAAATAATGTTGGATCCGATCACAACAGGGGAAAGAAAAGAAAAGAAAAATAAATGCACAGGAACTGTTAGGAAACTTCTGTATAAATGTAATGGACTGTAGGAAAATCCTGAGTTTGACTGATGTGAGATGTGGGACTTAATCCAGGTAAGAATTCACGCTGCAATGAGCACAGATATGGCAGCTGACCCAGAGTCGGGCCAAACTGTTTACCAGCAGATGTGTTTTTGAAAATCTTTCTTAACTGGTCATGGCAGCGTAAAATACCCTGCTGTTTAACGCATCTGCAGTGCACGGCTCTCCCAATCCACCTACAAAAAGACTGACCTTTAAAGAAATGATGGAGTAGCTGGTGCTTTTCGTTCCGTTGCATTGAAGCTCTGTCTATTATAGGCTTCGAGGCAATGGCAGTCCTTTTGCTCCCTATTTCTCATCACTTTTAAGTCTTGCTCTGGCCACTGCAAACCCTTCAGCACTTCTTCGTGTGCAATCACTCGAGTTGAGATCTGTGATTTATGATTCGCAAATGACATGTACATTTTTGGGCTGACGGCTGTTAAGACAGTTTGGGAACCTAAGGCGATAAACTGCAAGGATGCACTTGGTGCGGCTGCTGTTTGCATCACATTATCATGCAAATGAACAACATATTTGCTGTTATTTTCAATACTGTCAGAATCACTTGATTCTTTCCTATTGAAAAAAAAGGAACAAACTATACTTTTGGGTTCGTGGCATCGTGTGAGTGTCATTTTTCCCCTGCCTTAGTTAGGGAGACACATTTGATATGTCAGATGCTCCTTTACAATCCCAGAAAATACCGCATGTGATGGAGTTGAGCAAACCAAGATTTAGCTGCAGAATTAGCTGCATGATGCACAGAAGGATCCTAGGCTAGTGCTAGCACATAAGATATATATTTCACTGATACAGTTACAATAGACTGGCAATTGATTTTTGTTATTTTCCATGGGATCTCTACAATGAAACACCAAATAGTTAGTAAATAGAGTAGTAGATCCTTGGAATAAAGTTCAGTGAAAAAAGTAAAAGGCTAAAACTATCAAGGAATTCCGGAATGTGTAGGTTGTATATAAGACTATCATAAAGAACAAATAAGATCATATATCTAAACTAGGAAAGACTATCAATTCCAATCAGCTATCACAATAAAAACCACATTGGTACGTCAATTTATAAAGTTTTTTGCAAACAATGACTTTGCTTTTCTGAGCCATCTTTTATAATATAGAAATGTTAAATATATTTTAACAAAATCACTTTGTGCATGTTTTAATTGTCCTGTTTTATCATTTTATTATTTAATTATGTTTAATTAAATTGCTTTACTTAAGTTTTAAATTCCCTACTTATTTTCCTACAATCCCTTCTTTCATCAGTAAACCTTTGAGACTCCACTGTCTATTTTGAATCGATAGATCAGTTTCACACCTGAAAGAAAACCTGTAAATAAAAAAAAAAACTAGATTATCATCCTATGTGCATAAGACTTTTTTATTCTACATAGAAATAGAGTAACCCTCCAACTTATAAAAGGAGCTCACCGGGCAGTCAGGTGCTGCTAATTACCAGCTTCCACTGTGAACATCAGAACAAAAAAAAGCCTGAGAATAATACTTAGCGCAATTTAAAATGACTGGCAAGATATGAGCGCACTCCAAAATGACTGGCAAGATATGAGCGCACTGCAAAATGACTGGGAAGATGTGAACGCATTATAAAATGACTGACAAGATATGAGCGCAATCCAACATGACTGGCAAGATATGAGCGCACTGCAAAATGACTGGGAAGATGTGAACGCATTCTAAAATGACTGACAAGATATGAGCACACTCCAAAATGACTGGAAATATATGAGCGCACTGCAAAATGACTGGGAAGATATTAGAGCACTCCAAAATGACTGATAAAGTGTAAGTAAATTCCATAATCTCACGCATTTCACCTTAAAAGGCATAATCGTAGACAAACACCAATAATACAGTACACATTTATATAGAAACACATGACCAAAAAGGGGCAGATACTGCTTGATTAAGAAATAACCTGGCTGGTAAGAGCAGCACTTTGCATGTTAATTACACATGATTCATTATTACTCTATCCGTCTACACAAAAAGAAAAAATGTTAAACATTGATAATGAAATAATATAAAATGAGTCTTTGGATCAGTGTCCTGTCGCATGACCCAATTTCAACCAAGCTTTAGCTGTCGGACAGATGGCCTCACATTTCACTCTAGTATTTGGTATTTGGTATACAAAGGAGTTCATGGTCAACTCAATGACTGCAAGGTTCATGGTCAACTCAATGACTGCCAGGTTCATGGTCAACTCAATGACTGTAAGGTTCATGGTCAACTCAATGACTGTAAGCTTCCCAGGTCCTGTGGCTGAAAAACAAGCCCAAATCATCACCCCACCACTGTGCTTGACAGTTGCTATGAGCATGGTAGTATGATGTGTTTGGTTTTTGCAAACGTGGTGTTGTGCATGGCGAAACATCCACTCTTGGGAAGAATGGCAAATGTCTTGAAAAATCGTTATCACTGTAGAATGATGGACTTTAAATTGTTTGGAAATTGCCTTTTAACCCATCCGGGGGGGGGGGGGGGGGGGGGTGTAGCAATAATTGCTTCTCTAAGATCATTGCTGATGTCTTTTCCTGGCAATGTGTTAAAACACACCTGAATGCTCCAAACCAGCAAACTGCTAGACCGTTTATAGAGGTGGTCACCCTTGCTGATGATCAATTAATCAAGGGATTTGATTATCCTCACCTGTGTGCAACTTAGCCTCTTAAATATTATGGAAGCAGTAAGTTTTTCACGCATGGCTTTGAAATTTTGGCTATATTTTTGTTAAATAAATTATGACACAGTGTATTATGTCATGTGTTGCTGTTGGAGGTTTTATTTACCTTCTTTTAAGATCTGCTAAGGAACAGATGATTGCTAGTATGTCCTGATTTTTAAAACCGTAGAATTAAAGAGGGTGGACTTTTTTTCCCCCATGACTGTATATATTACGCTCTCAACGCTTCTTGTGCCATTTCATCATTTCCGAGTTGTTTGTCTATCATTTACATTTTTATTTTACTTTATATGAATTTTGTGTAGTTGTTTTTGTTTAAAATACATTGCTGTTTTTTAACTGATACAACAATTTTCTGTGATAATTATATCTATTTTTTTAATCATCCCACATGCATAAACATGCACCTAAATAGAACTCGCCATATCACTTTCCAAAAATACTAAGAAACATACATATTTTCATTATCTTTATATCTGTGGGAGGATATTTTTTTTCAAGTAAATGTGAACAGTTGCTGAATATATGTCAGCCAAGAGAACTATCTTTGACTGCCAAACTTTCCTGTCATTTGAAAGTTATCTCAAATGACTATATGCTGTAATGGCTTAATGAGATTGCTTTCTGCCTGATGAGATAAAGTCCAGCATGGTATAAAAAATGCATTTTGCACACATTTCCATTTTATTCCAGCACGGAGAGGAAGTGTTCGGTGGTCCGGCTCTTCCTACATCTATGCAAATTTTATAAACTTGTCTCTCAAAAATCTTTCTCAAATAAAGCTTTGGACACTTTCCGCATGGGATTTTTTTTTTATAAGCAGAAGACAGTGATCAATGGTAAAAGGGCAAAGAAATTATTGATGTGTCTGCATTCTGAATACAGAACCTGTCGCTCTGTACCATTACAGCACGCACCAACAACTGTGCCGTCTGTTTCTTTTTTACATCCCCTTTTACAATCCACATCTAAGACTGGCAGATGATTATATATTATTATACTTTTAGACTGCTAGATTCATTTTCAATTTGAACCTTGCCTGCTATGGTAGTGGAAAGTCTCTGAGTGGCTTGCTATTAAGTAACTAACTTTAAACATAAAGCAGCCCAACATGACTTGGAGGAAAATGTAGCAACAATAGTCATTCCTCTTATGCAAAAGAATCTCTTGCAGCATTTACATTTTAGTATATATTTAGTATGTTTAGAGTGTTAAGTATGTGTCAGTTACAGTTGTTATCACTCTCTCTCCTATATAGTATACATTATACTGTCTAGACTGGTTGGGTGTTTTCAGTAATGTTTGAGACCATCCTTCAACCGTTGAACTGCACCTTTAGCTCATTCCACTAAATCTGCATCATCTGTCACAGTTTGGTGCTAAGAATTTATTTTGTACTTTATGCAGCGCTGTCTTGAACTTACCTTTCACAGGCTATCTCCTAGGGTTAGATCCTCCCATGATTACTTCCTCCATAAAAATCTATACAGAATGCCCCACCAAACGTTTACAATCTATCCAGCATGCTCCACCAAATGAATAACAACTATACATCATGCCCCACCAAATGCATAAAATCTATTCATTATGCTCCATCAAATGCATAACATCTACACAACATGCCCCACCAAACGCATACAATCTATCCAGTATGCTCCACCAAATGCATAACATCTATCCAGCATTCCCCACCAAATGCATAAAATCTATAAAGCATGCTCCACCAAATGCATAACATCTATACAACATGCCCCACCAAACGCATAAAATGTATACATTATGCTCCACCAAATGCAGAACATCTATACATCATGCCCCACCAAACTCTTACAATCTACACAGCATTCTCCACCAAATGCATAACATCGATACAGAATCCTCCACCAAATGCATACAATCGATACAGCATTCCCCACAAAATGCATAAAATCTATACAGCATGACCCACTAAACACATAAAGTCTATACAGTATGCGCCACCAAATGCATAAAATCCATACAGCATGCTCCACCAAATGCATACAATCGATATAGCATGCCCCACCAAACGCATATAATCGATATAGCATGCCCCACCAAACGCATAAAACGTTGTGTGGATTTCAGTGGACCAGTCAGTGAAGAGCAAGTGGGCAGCATTATTTTGAGTGTGCACAGTGCACTCTAGGAAAACTAGAACATGATGTGAATCTGAGTTTATCACAACGGAGAAATTGAGAGCATGATATCAGCATGGATCGCTGTAAGTAGATTACTGGCTGCAGTTAGACATGAATCCAAGCAGAGGTTTAATTTATAAGATTGGACAGTTCATATGTTCCAAGGCCTTAATATTTCTCCCTACTAAATTCCCCACATTCCATTTGTCAGCCAGATATAAAGTTTGTCACAAACAGATGAAGTAAAAGACCTAAGCAGCGACGAAAACTGCACAAGACATTGAATGCAGGAAGTATGAATTGTTTTCTTCACACAAAGCAAGAGTACACAGCATGCACCCAGACTGTGTGACAATTTTGATTAAAAATACAATTTTTATGTTTACACATATAATTATCCCCAACACATACAGAAATCTGTGGAAAGCATGGAATGTCATAACTTTCCGGGTAGCTAGGATACTGGCACACTCTTTATGTAGATCTATACATACTGATATATTGAGAGGAGATGATGTGGCCACCCACTAGCAAAAAAGCAGACTTCAAATCGGAGCCAAGTATGCCATGTTTTGTTTTAATATTTTTATGTTCGCAAAGCAGAGACTTAAATGTTCTCAATGACCGATTAGGGGGCCTACTCGATAAGGAGAGCATTGCAGGGAATTGAGAGGGGAGTTTCAAACTTAACGATCATACACCCCCACCCCCTTCATGGGAAAATGGGAAACCTTATTGGGTAGAACGTTTTCCCTTCAACAATGGTAGAGGGTTTTTCACCTCACTCATCAAGCATCAATGTCAACTTAATTCTGGGAAACTGCTTCCGAGTTACGCTTCGGCCTCCGGTGAGCCAGGGACCCACGTCTGGGCACACCCCAATAACTCACGGAGACAAACAACAAAATGTGAGCCACACTCTGCCCATCCGCTCTGAATATAATGGAAAAGGAAAAAATTCTGCTTCCACCACATACTCTTTTATATACCGATACTTGAGGCTGACCCTAGGTTTACGTAAGCAACATTTACTCATTGCAATCATAATATGGTTATGATTTGTATGTAAAACTGTAATATAAAATATGCTATACCATCCTTTCTCCCTAAACCCCATCTAATGCACAAACCCTAATTCTTTCTAATACCCAACACCCAGTTCCCTTTACAACCCCCACCTTTGCTTTGTCATAATTATATTTTTAAAAATGCAATAATATTCCATTGAAACTAAAAAGAATCAAAAACGTCAGCTATAAAGATAAGCTTTCCAAATCGGGACTGATTTCTACAAGAGTATATGACACAAGGATGTCCAATGGCAATACAAAGACCTATCTGGAGACTTAATCATAAATCGATCTTTTCAGAAAACATGGAAACATAGCGGGACTAAACCCTTAATGAGACAGAAGGGGCTTTAATTTCCTTACATGAAACTGGAACCAGTTATTGCCCATTGACATACACAACATTTGTGTTTAGTCAACCTCTGCTGAGAGGTGTTGAGGAATCCTGTAGAGGTAACAATTATTAACCCCCCCATGTGCAGAGTTTACTAAGTAACAATCAAAAGCATAAATTGTTACACAAATCAACACCTGTATGGAAGAGAATATAACACCACTCAAGGCTATGCTTAAGCATAAATATAACTATACAAAATTATGATGACAGGTACCCATTGACAATGATGACACCTTGAACAGGTGTTGTTTTCTTTACTTTGCTCTTAACTCAATAAAAGGAAGAAAATCAAAAAGCAACATATCCCATGGCACGTATATACTTATCTATATAAATGTATGTTTTATGTATGGGATGACTGGGAGGTTATTATGGGCTTCTCACACCTTATAGCTTCATGGTAAGGATTATATACTCTCTTTTTATTGAAAAAATGGATTTAACCCGAGAAGGGAATTGAACTGATTATATAGTTGCCTCAATAGCCCACTGATCATCCAGGTCAGCTTACATGTATACAAAAAAAATAAGTGTGCAAACTGTTGAGACAAGGGCTATGTCATGACACAAGGCCTCGTAGCCCCACCATGATGAATCATTTCTGGTTCTTCAGAGTTAGAATTTTTATCTAAACTCTGTTTATACTCTACTCTACTCTCCAGACATTGTGACATTCAGATGGTTATTTGTTTGCTGTTTGCTATTTAGGTACCCTGGCTGTTCCACAAGTTACTTTACTTCGTATTACCCAATTCTTTCCTATATATATATATATATTTATTTATTAGCTCTTTGCCTTCTCTTTCATTCGGCACCCGAGTTTGACATAGAAAATAATCCAGGCTCGATTCTTCCCCACTGAAAACAATGGGAGGCTATCGAAGGATCAAAGCTATTTTTGAGATTAAATCAAACTCGGATGTCTCACAATGCAAGTCAACCTCCAAAGTCAAATTTTGGTTAATAGAGCCATCAGAGTAATCTACAAAAGGATATACCTTTTTGTCATTCCAGCACAGTATCCAGGTGAACCTGGAATGTTAGGGTCTTGTGCCTGGGCAGCACACAGACATCCAGCTGTCCACCACTAGACAAAACAGCTGGGGTAAATGCTGGGTGCGCAATCTGGGTCATGTTTTGGGTGTGCAATCTTGGTGCTGGCTGGGGCTTGTCTTGGGAGGGCAAACTGGGTGCTGGGCCATATCCTGGGTGTGCAATATGTTTGCTGGCTGAGGCCTATCCTGGGAGTGCATATTTTCTATGGGGCCAGGTTAAGCAGGTGCCCCCCTTGGCACAGTCTTGAAATTTTCATCTAGGTGGAAGATTTTCATATTTTAAGCAATGCAAAATGTAAAATATGCATTGTAAAGTAGTTTTAATGTACTTTAATATGCATTAACATTTGGAAGATGCATTTTGGTCACCAGACAGTCCCTTTAAGTAAAGTAATGTATATGACGACGATCCAGTAAGTTTTTTTTTAAATTCTTATTATCCCTGATTTACAGAGTTGACCCTTCATTTTCATTTTTTTTATACTTATTTGCCATAAAAAATATATTCTTGTAATACAGTATCATGGAAAGATTAAAAAGAAATGTAATTTTATACATGTTTGAGTATATGGGATATAGGAGGCATGGAGGAAGAATTAAATTTTTTTTTGCTTTACAGGGAAACAGAGTACAGTTCGTATCTTGTAATCAGGAAACACAGATTTGTCTTGCTTCTAACAAACGCAGTCTATTTAATCTCCTGCAGTGTGGGAAATTATGTTCCAGCTTACTGTGCGATAGTGTCCATGATAACTTATGCATGTAGCGACAAGTATATGCCATAAGGTCTCAGGATTATGTCTGCAATGTGTTGCTGCTGACTGTTGATCAAAATAGGCTTGGAGAAAAATATTATTTCAGGTGTGAAAAACTGTCACCTTTATCAGATAATTTCCCTGCATTTCCCCGTAGCCGCGGAAACCTATTTAAACTCCGAAGGTTAAGTTTATAGCATTCATTATTACTGAAAATTTTGTTCACAGGATTGTGATGCTCTCTTCAATGAGTGTTACTTTGGAACACTATTAAAAGACACATTTTAAGGACGGTCATTTGTAAATTGCACAACAAGTTACTACTTATTTCCACATTTTTTTTCTTCCAAAAATATATTCTTTTATGCCCATTTCTATTTAAAGTGGCGCTAAGAATTACAACAACAGAAAAGTTTTCATCTTTAATGGAAGCAAAAGTTAAAATTACTTTTCCATTTCAACAGAGTAGACTGGGCATCACCAGTGTATTTAGGTTTTGTGTTGTTCCCCAACCCTCATTTGTTGCACCCCTTCCAAAGGTAACCTTTCGACTACAACAGATTGCCCCCACATATATATCCAACAGTGCCAGATTGTTTCACATCATTACTGTCCAAAGTGCCAGATTGCCCCCACATCCCTTTTCACTGCACTGATCAGATGTCAGTTCAGGCAGCACAAGGCAATGAGGGAGTATGTACCACCAACATTGGTAGCACTGGCTCTACTATTGGCCTCTTCAGATTGTTTCACATCATTACTGTCCAAAGTGCCAGATTGCCCCCACATCCCTTTTCACTGCACTGATCAGATGTCAGTGCAGGCAGCACAAGGCAATGAGGGAGTATTTACCACCTACATTGGTAGCACTGGCTCTACTATTGGCCTCTTCAGCTGCTGCCCCCTCCAACCTACTACCCTATTGAGTATGCATCTCTGCATGGGTTTACACTGATTACCTTTCAGTCCATCAGAGTAGTCGTTTGTCATGCTTATCTTCCAGCATCTTGGGTCTAAATCTTTTGATATATATATATACATACACAGACATATTATTGGGTGCTTCTATATGTGGGTTTACACTTATTACCTTTAAATTCCATCAGAAGAGTCGCTTACCACTCCTATCTTTCAGTGTCTTAAGTCTGGCTCATAGTAAAACTATCAGTAGTGTTCAGTGAGCTGTAGGTTTTTGTCTCTTCATCATTGTTGCATACATGCCACAGCAGGTTTGCACATGCTGAAGGTGAGGTATGGTGATATGAATTCATATACCACACTCTGGTCTGATTAATTCTATATAGGATGTGATTGACCCTGAAGAGCTGTTCAAAAGGTGCCTCACCGTCTATACTGCTCTCTAACAACAAGTAACAGGAAAACAGTCACCGACCGGATTCGCAGGCATTCTTCACAGTATAGCACGCTTGCCGTATCCCTGAGAATAAAATAATTTATACTTTTATCCCCCTACTAGGATGACTGTGTTTTCTTTTTTTACTTCTGTGATAGAAGCAAAAGCTGGGAGAAAAAAAAAAAGTTAGTTATGCTTGCCTGGATCTATTTTAAATGCTGTTAAATGTAAAATACATATCACAATGATGCCACATTAATATTATTTTGCAGTTTTGGTACATTCCACCTCGTTGCACCAATATGTTACAGAGCAATTGCATAAAGGAAAATGTATAGTTAGTGTCTCATTGGAAGAAATATGATTATGTACAAGAAGAGCTAACAGACCTCCTGGCCATTTACTATGTATAGAGATAAAAGATGGTTATTAAAGTCTTCAGTGAAGCTCCCAGGAAGTCACTTAACTAAAATCTCAGGGAGAGGATTGGTTACTTCCATGCTGGATGTGACCCAAGGAGATGATAGAAATAAATCAAGCTTCACTTGCTTTCTTAGCAGTGGTCCACAACAGTAAGTGCCTGAGTGACATAAGGGAATGAATGCAAACTACCATCAAATACAGCTGATATCTTTATTTTAGCTGTGTTTTGCTAACTGCAGTGCAAAAGTAAAATACATTAACTGCAATGAAAGATTTTTTCATAGTCACATCATGCATTGAGTGAATTTATTTTTTATAAAGGGTCCTAATTTAAAGGGAATGTATGATTTTTTTTTTAATAAACGGAAAATGTTTGAAATCAAACAGCGGATGTAAAGTGGTCTGAATCGTTTTAAAAACAGGGAAGAGCAAAGCTAAGGCTGTTACCTAGCCAGTGTTTTACTGGCAGGCTGGTAACTAATTGGCTTGAGTCCAATGTCAGAGGCCGTAGCATGGGCAGTATTTGTTTGAAAAAGAAAGTGGTACATTTAGCCAGGGCCATTGATGGGGGACCATATCTTTGTGCCTGGTCTGCTGCTTATAATACTGTTCTATTTATGGAACCTCTCCACAAACAGCCCCTTGTCCAACCTGCATCACAAAAAGAAATCCAGTAGCCAAGGGAACAACAGGTTCGAGATTTCTCTTGTGACTGGACCTACATCCATGACCAAGTGCTCAACCAGTCAGTCTACCACTATGTGTAACATTCCCTAGCGCTCGCTATAAACATCTACATGAAAAGTCTTCACAACTGATTTAGGGATAATCTTGCATTTTACTCCAAACTCCGCACTGTGGCCATTAAGTGAAATGTATAAAGACATAGACATAAACTCTATCAATCATGAGTAGTCCAATTGGCCTTTGCGTCTCTGCTCACCAGGTTTTTCTGTTTCTGGATCCCACCCATGAAGCATGACATGTTTGGGAAAGTCGATAGGAATATAAATGAGGGGCCAGTAATTACAACAGATCAGTGAGGTTGGTGGGCTGAAAATATAGTAACATGGCAGGGCTGTAAAATAAGAATTTATGACACAAGCAAATTAAATTCAATAGATAAGATAGTCACAACAAAGAAAGGAGTGAACAATGAAATAAAGTAGGGGTGTTGGGAAATTAGAGAGAGAGAGAGAGAGAGAGAGAGAGAGAGAGAGAGAGAGAGAGAGAGAGAGAGAGAGAGAGAGAGAGAGAGAGGAATTAGAAAAAAATTATCTGGGCTTTAGAGAAAGAATGAAGAGATAATGTATCCAGTTAAAAGGGAGATTTTAAAGGTGGAAAACAAATCTTATTTCACCAATAATATTGTTTTATGCTAAAATTATCAAGAAATGTTACAGAAAAAGTCCAGGCCTCCTGTGGTCTGCTAATTTTGGGGAAGGTCATTACATAGCAAGACATTATCCATAGAACATCAATATATTGTCCATCACAAAGTCAGGCAGAGAATGGACATTGTCTCAAACATATTATATTGATGTTCTACCGACTATCGCAGCCCTGGCCTCGGACACGTTTCCCTATCCCTATTAAACGGTATTCTTGGGAATAGTACCAGCCGCTGGGCTCACGATCCCTTTTAAGAGCGTAGATATATTTATGACAAATGCGAACGCCTAATTTTAATCGCGAAAAACCGGCTCAAAAAAAAGAGACGGAGGATGCCATTAATAATAAACATTCTATAACAGTATTATTAGCAACTGTACGAATAAGCGCATATGACTGGGAAACCGCCAGCCCTTAATCGCCACGAATAAATGTAGAACAAAAGAGGCATTTCTGTTCCCTATTATGCTCTTTTTAACAAAGCAAGTGACAAATGTTCAAATTGTATAAGAAGTGAAATGCTTCCAGAAACGGCATGTTCACAATGAACTTGAGAAGGTTAGATATTTCTTTTAATCTCGTCTTACAGATTACTTCCTTAAGTAAAAATTTCCATAATACGTTCTCATTCTAATGTGAAGATGGTGACCTTTTTATGTTTCAATATTAATAGCACTTAGGCTTAAATGATCATCTGAATGTGTAGTAAGTACTATGCTATGTGCACATAAGCACTGTTTGAAATAACCAGGAGAGACAGATAAAGTCATTTAGTATTTAAGTGGAGGAAATACTGTACTGTTCTCCAAAGATCCTTGTTCTAGAGACATCATGTAAAATACCTGAAGGGACATTTGTGTAGCAACATAAATCCTTCTTTGGAAACAGAGAAGGGATTCTTTAACAGTTCTGAATTGTGCATCATCACATATATTCATTATGGAAGCATAATTCAATCTGTTGATTTAGTTTCAGCAGAGAATTCTTTGCAGCAATTTTTTTTTTTTTTCATCCTTCCACTCTATTGCACTGATGGTGGAAAAGCTTTTTTTTCATGGTTTATTTAGCAGAAAGTCATTTTGATTAGCAAGATGAGTAATACTTTACAGCTGTTTGCTGTTACTGCATCTGTTCTATCAACGGGTGAAACTTATTGGATTATATATTGACAAAAGCACAAAATTAATTGTAAAGAAAAAAAAGAAAAGCCCAAATTTGTAAAAACATGCACATAAAATACTATGGGAAAATAAGGGCAAAATTAAGGTTGAAACATGTGCTTAGTGGTATTGGTCAAACAAGCCCTAATGATATTTACTGGTTTATGACACATGTACAGAGGTTTCCCATCAATTCTCATAACTAGTAAAGCAACTTTATCCTGGGCAAAATTCCATGCCGCCAAACATGCCTAGCCCCAGATAGTCTCATGTCAGACTAATAAGAGGGTGATCTTGGGCATTCAATTGTTGGTCTAGCAAAAAAAATTGGTGTGGCACATTAGGTTACAGGGCTTGGGTTAGGCCTAACGGTCAGTTAACTTGTGACCCTTCCCTATCTCTCCCCTCATGTAAATCTCTCTCTTCCCTCCCCAAGTCTGCTATCTATCTCCTCTCCCCCATGAAAATCTCTCTCTCGCCTTCCCCGAGTCTGCTGTCTCTCTCCTCTCCCCCAAGTCTGCTGTCTCTCTCACTCACCCCATGTCTGGTATCTCTCTAATCCCCCCCCCTGTCTAGTATCTTTCTGCCGCCCCAAATGTTTTACTCCCACGTGTAGTGTATTTCTGATGCTCTGAATCATCACTATACACAGGGAGAAAGAGCAGCACTGACAAGCTGATGCTGCCTCCTTGCCTTCATGGGGGCAGTGTGGCACTCCTGCTCACTTCTGCACCAGTCTGACCCCCTTGATAGTTCGCCTATTGGTAGTGCCAGCACTGCCTCTGCCTGAGCCGCATTGTCACTCTTTTACTCCCTGCATGTCCAAAATCTCAGATTCCTTACTTACTGTCTCTCTCTGTAAAGAGGAAGCAGATCGAAGTTCGTTCAGTTTCTGAGCTCCTCATATATGTGTCTAAACCCCCCCAAAAATTAATGCCTCCCAACTTCTAATAACAGAATGTGCCTGTTATTAGCTTACAAAATTCTTGTAAAAAAATGTATTCTATTACATTTTGTGTATAGTTTTTAATTGTATGCGTATTTAACATTGTAAGTTGTTAGAGAGGAGTATTTTTTGGGGTCTAGTATAAACAGTCTTAATGTGTTCAGCATATACGTATATTAAATAAAGTGTTTTAGCTAAAAGCCGTCCCCCTTTAATCAATATGGACGATTATCAGCTGCATGATCAAGCACTTTCAATAATGGAGAGAGGAAGAGTCATGCACCCGATGAAGATTCTCAGTGAAGTGTCCGTGATGACGTCACTACTTTATATGAAAGAGTATTAAATACTTCTCTCATTAATTCCGTGGTATGTACCTCTCCTCTCTCTGAGTTTCTTATGTGATCGTGGTCACGTAAGAGTCGCTCCTATCAGCTTTTATCCTACTAAGATTTGGCACCATGAATATACCACACTATATACTGCACTATATGAGTGCTTTTGTGCCTTCTTTTTTTTTGAGATTCTTCATTCTCAGTTGGAGTGAACACTAGTTGGGAAGTATAACTTCCTTTTTTTTTCCGATGTGCTCCACACCTCCACCTGTATCTTCTCTCCGCAACTTTCCAGGATGTATGTATGTACAGGTTGAGAATACCATATTCAAAATGCTCGGGAACGACAGCATTTCAAATAACGGATATTTTCAGTTAACAGATCATTTTGGCAACACCAGCACTGTAAATAATCTGCATTACCTAAATTCAGTGAGAGCAACTTGTATTTAGGTAACGTAGGTCATTTATAGCAGTGGAGCTGGTGAAATTACCTCCTCCGCGGTTCTGTCGGAGCGCGGTAGTCCCTCCCTCCCGTCGTGGCACCCTGGGAACTACATTTCCCATGCGCGCTGGCTCCAAATGTACGGCACCTGGGAGGGTGAAGCATAAAGTACAAATACCATAGAGTAGTGTAGCGTAAATACTAAGGCTTGTCAATTTACAAATCCGTTTGAAAGAAAATGATACTGTGTAGTCATTAGATTTAAAAAAAAGGAAGGCTGGTGTTTAGTTTGTTTTAAAATAATTGTGAAAGCCCGCGGACTTGGTGCCAGGTAAATACATTTCATTGTTCCACATCCCTATCACTTTACTGCCTTGGCTGTTAAATATTAGCATGGGACTTAAAAAGATTAATGCTTTTCACTTAGTAGTTAATCGTTGTTGTTTAAAATATGTAGATTTGATAGGTTTGGAATGGTTTGACATTATTGTAAATACCCGTTATTGGGCAATGTAAAATCTGAGAATTAGGTATTATAAAATATTATAACAGAAAATTTACAGAGATTTTAATATATGTTCACAGGAGTACTCTGAAAGTACTCTGAAATCATAAGCTAAAAGCTGCTAACACATTTATTGATATAAATGAAGAGCCTATATTTTTTTATTTTTTGTTCTGTTTTTTTTATATTTTTTTTATTGGATAGGAAACCCCAACGACTGATTCTGTCACTTAACAAATGTCCAACTTTGTTGTGATCCTAATGCCTTTGCTTTTCTATGACTGTCGACTGACCTCTTGTAAGTATTCCCCAATTACAAATGGATGACATTTAAAGCCAGCCCTTAAGCCTGGGACTGTTTTCTTATAACCTCACAGGGACTCTGTAACCTAAATATTGTTTATACAGTGAAGCTAAAAAAAACAAAACAAATGATCTGTATCCGTAGGGGAATCATACCTTGGTCTCCCTTGTGACAGGCTCACCACTAACTAACAAATTCACACCTAATGGCCAACTAAACTTTTTTTTTTTTTTTTACTTAGTGTAAAGTACAAAGTAAGTTCCCCTCACCCCAAAAATAAGTTAATTATTGACTCAGTCTCATTAAACACTGAGTTAAATAAAGTTTAGTTGTCCTTTAATATGTTTTAGCTACATCTGCCTTGTCTGATTTTCTGACATCACCTGTAGCTTGAAATGCAAATTAACTACTTGCAAGGAGAAATGTGTCATTTGCATATCAAGCCAAAGAGTGATGTCATAAGCAGACACCACGGACAAATTAAACCGTATTCTGCTGTTAATCTATGCATTTTCTTGCAATTCTGAACATTGTATAGATCATTTTTTTACCATTTCTTTGCTAAGATCTTAGTATAAAAAATGTTTAGGTGATTGTGCCACTTTTAAGGAACATAGAAACATAGAATGTGTCGACATATAAGAACCATTCGGTCCATCTAGTCTGCCCAATTTTTTTGAGTACTTTTATTAGTCCCCCGTTCCCGGTCTTATAGCTAGGATAGCCTTGTGTCTATCCCACGCATGCTTAAAATCCTTGACTGTGTTTACCTCTACCACTTCTGCTGGCAGGCTATTCCATACATCCACTACCCTCTCAGTAAAGTAATACTTCCTGATATTACTTTTAAATCGTTGCCCCTCTAATTTAAGACTATGTCCTCTAGTTGTGGTAGTTTTTCTTCTTTTAAATATACTCTCTTCCTTTACTGTGTTGATTCCCTTTATGTATTTAAATGTTTCTATCATATCCCCCATGTTACGTCTTTCCTCCAAGCTATACATGTTAAGATGCTTTAACCTTTCCTGGTAAGTTTTATCCTTCAACCCATGAACCAGTTTAGTAGCCCTTCTCTGAACTCTTAACTATAGTCATTAAGCATGTTACTTATAAATTCTCTATTTCTGTACCTTAGCATGCACCTAAACAGAGTAATGAAATTCTGAAGAAGTAGCTGCTGCTTCGAAGAGCTTACAATCTACGTGATTGTGTTCATTAACTATTAAAACCTACAGAAAAGCCCTACTTTTCCTTCCATGACCTGAAATAGAATAGAACTATAATATAGGTTATAATTAATTGTATAGGAATTATAGGGGATGTGTCACATAAATTAGATTAACATATACAGTAATGCAAACTTTTTGCATGAAAAATACTTGCCGAAAGAATAGGAGACCAGTGGAAAATCAAGGCAAAGCCATCAAGGCAAAGCCTTGATATTTGTGTTTATTGTAAAAATGTGTGCACAATTTGGAGGTCACAGTCTGACCTATCACATATAGTATACATCATTGCCAGCCACAGCACTTTGGAATTTTGGAACCGCAGGGGGGAATACATTTTTGCAAAGGGCAAAGACAAATGTAAAAAGTGAGTCCCAACCTTTCTGATGACATAATGATGATGGCATAATGGTGATGGGGTACAAAATAGCCCAAAAAAACCATACAAACGAGAATAAAAACAGTAGCCTTCTGTCTGGGAACAAGCAGTAAATTATATGGTCTGAGTCCAAATGTATTATTATAACATTAATAACAAGCCATATTACAGTCTGGCTGTTTGATGTGTAGGAAGTGTTATTGCTAATTGTACATTTAACAAATATTTAGATAAACAAGGAAATATGTGTTTGTTTGTCTGACAAGGTTCCATTCGGTAAGTAAAACTGGCCATTAGGAAAATAATTTTTTGATCTTCAACAACCAGGACGATTGAGCGAAACAGTGTGTGTTAATCTCGATTCATTTAAATTCTGGTGTGTAACACCCCAAGACCAACATAACTGATGGGGCTATATAATAAATTCACAATATAATGAAATAGTAGACTTGGGCATTCGTTTTTGGAAGAATGCCAATTGGGACAGAAATCCGTTTTTTTTTGCGTCCTTTCGCCCATAAGTCAGAAAACAAATGCAAAGCTGGACGAAAAAAAATGAATCGATGAATGCAGGATGAACGAAAACCATTCCTTCTTTCGCCTATTCACTTCATTGGTCCAGTCAGGCAGCTTTGATTTTCTCACTTTGATGATCTTAGTAGCCATTGAATTCAAGCTACTCTGACACCACCAAAGTGATCTCTAATCTGCAAGGAAATTGGTCAGATGGCTGATTTTCGCACAGATGAGATGGCCCGGGGATAAGATGAAATAATCTGGTGACAGACATTTTGGCAGACATTTCAATGCCCCTAAAATTAGCCGAAGACAGACATTTTGGCTGCTGGAATGGTCTTGAAATAAGCCTGGCTAATACAGAAATAAATATCTGAAGTCCTCCCATAGAAGTCAGTGAGAGTACTTTAGCAGTTTCCGTAATAGTCTCCATGCTCCCAAAATAATCCTTGGTCCTCCCCATAGAAGTCTTCTGGGAGGACTGTGGCTAAAATGTCAGCTGATTACATTTTTTGGCACAAAGTTAGTACAAATGGAATTCCCACAAAGATGTTAATGGACAGAACTTGTTTCGGACTAAACAAATTGTACTTTTCGTCGCGAAAAAGACAAAAACATAATGAAAAAAAATGGCGACTCCCAAGTTTATAATACAATGCCCTCTCTTCAGTTAGGAATGTGCCTGGTGGATGTCTAGATATACACATGTAATCACAGGCATGAAAGGTGACATTTGTAAAAATTTTTGCATAATGGGATATAGTCATCAAATTGTCTGTGCTAATTATGATATTGCTTGATATGCAAAATGAGCTATTTCAATGGAGAATGTGCAATTTGCATATGGAGCTGCAAGGTGATGTCATGAATGGGAGGCAACATAGACGCATAAAACTTTACATTTGTTTTCAATTTTGACAAAGTATAGATCCTGTGTGTTGGTGGTCCCATTTGCACCGTATCGACAAAGGAACCAATCCCTGTTTGCCTTTTGCACTACAAGAGTAAACGTTCCTTCTGCACATTACTTAATAACAATATTAATTAATAAAACAGCATCCTAAATAATTAATAGCAAATGGGCTTGGGTGATACATTACCATGTGTTTTAATCATTTATAATGTACTAAGTAATCTGGAGGTGGCATGATAATTGTTTCACATTTATCTTTATTAATATTTATTATAAATATTGCAGCTTCTTTGTTGCCTAAGGCAAGATGACTATTATCTATTTATCTAAATATCTATCTATCTAGCTGTGTCTGGCTGCCTGTTTATCTATCTATCTAACCAAACATCTATCTATCTCTTTAGTAAAATGGATGTGGGTACAGTTGCTTCATTCAGCAGTGCTATTTATTCTACTATGCAATAAATACATGACATCATGGACTGTGAACCATTATCCAACCTGACAGATTTAAGTGTTTGGCTATTGAATTCCAGAGGTACTTTACTAGTAACGTATACAATTAAACATCTCTATGTTGGCATGAGACAAAGGTCATTAAAGCAACTGATATAGAACGCTATGGTAGAACTATGAACACACATTTGTATGAAGACTCAACTCCCAATGTGAAGTCACTTCTACCTCACTGGCTATTAAGAAACAAAGAAACTGGCACTCCATGGAGGCATTCAAAATAGCAAAATTCTTTATACCAGAAGTCACGAACAAAGTAAAAGTGATGAGCGCTGGAAAAACAATTAAATACTTTACATGTATCCCATCTACTGACGCTTAATCATGAGTTGATTAAGCGTCAGTAGACGCGAAATGTGCAAAGTGAAACATAGAGATAGCCTAGTTTCTTGGCCGTGTGAAACCAATATTAAACTTCTATTCTACTCTGCAGAAAGCCAGCTTGTACCCAAGGGAAACAGGGGTGCACAGTTGGTATCCGTGTGTTGAGTGAAAGTCTGCTTCACAGACTGCTCCGAGGATGTACATTGTATCTTCTATCTTAGCAGACTGTTGAAGGGTCCAATAAGATTATTTGGTGCTTCTCTGCTGTGTGTGAGTATACTTATGGAACCGTTCATATAAACGTTGTGTCTCAAATCCTTCACAAGTCTCATATTTTATAATTCATGTATCTAGAACTGGGAAGCCTTTTTCCTTGGCTTGGGAATACCTTTCAAGGAAACAGCCCTCTGTAGTACCGAGTGAGGCAGACATCTTGCAAAACAATTGGTAAAGTTCCAAAGGTTTTACTAAGATACTGTCCCGGAATTACAAAAGACTTAAGGTTCTACTAAATAAAAAGAGAATTGCAGGGAACGGAGACAGGAATTTCCAACTTTAGGCCAAAGCAGCCAAGTTGCATCAATTCTCCCATTCAGCTGCATTGGAGAATTTTTCCCCAAAACTTTTTTTCAAATTATTTTCCAAACTTTAATCTAAAGTTTGAAATTCCCATCTCAATTCCCTCAGTTCTTTCTTTATTGAGTAATTGCAAACTTAAGGCCAAGGCGGCCGAGATGGAAACATTTCAGCTATACAAAAGACGTTTTTGGGTCATCAGTTTGCAATTCTCTTGTCAATTCCATCAAAGTTCAAGTTCAAAGTTCCCTCTTTCGTGAGTAAAGCTCTTACTTTACTTCTTCCCTCCCTATCCAGATGACTTCCAAATAATGCTTTATTAAGTTGTGTATTTCTAAGTAATGATGTGACAAGATGATTATAAATGACAGATGTTATGTTGGTTGCAAGGCCACGTAAAGACTAAGATCTCCTTGCGTGGACCTTAGGACAACTAGCACATTACCCTTGATTTTCTTCTATAGTACTGTCCTGTCACAGACAATATAATATTCATGTCTTACAATGATATTTGAATTCTACGGGTGAACATACGCCATCATTCTTTTTTTTTTTTTTTCTTCTGCCGCCAAACTTTTAAGTGTCATTTTTCTACATAAGGAAACTCTGCAGAAAACATCGGCATAATTCACTCAAGCCCTGAATCTGATTACACCTCATTATTATATTCTTTCAACATTTCTAGATATTTTTGGCAACCAAACCTTTTTTTGATCATATAATGATAAGATTTAAGTGAAACAAAAATGTGACACGTGTCAGTGGAATTCTGTTCTCTGAATTAACAATGTTGTACATCCTCACATCATCCTGCATCAGCCTCTCATTGCTAACCAAAAATATCCATCTCTTTTATGGGAATGACAAGACATCTACTATTGCCGATGACTATTCCTCTTTGGTGACAATTTTCTCAAACACATGATTCTATTTATTAGCTTTAGCCTCAAAAAGTACAAAATCTGAGGAATATCATGCCGTCGTCTTTAACAATAATATGGAATACTGTGAAAACCATGCTTTTTGATGTTTTGTGGGACCTGGTATAATTCTCTTCACCTGTTTATTGAATACAGCATCTCAGCACATAATAATGATAAGTTGCATACACTGTGCTGTTACATACAACTGGAACAAAAAGTTACACACATTGCATTTCTGAAAGTAGAGAAAGAATGAGTGAATGAATGAGAGGATGAAAGAAACAAACAAACAAAGAAAGACAAAATAAAAAGGCTGAAACGAGGAAAGGAAAGAAAAAAGCTATAAACAAGAAAATAAAGGAAACAGAAAAAAGAAGTGAAAACGGGGAAAGGAAAAAAACAAGGAAAGGAAAGTAACACAGAACGAAAGAAAGATAGATATACACAAGTAAATGAAAGAAAGAAATAAGGGAAAAAGAAAGCTATAAATAAGAAAATGAAAAAGAAAGAAAAATGAGAATTATAAACCAGTTAACGAAAGAAACACAGAAAAAAAAATAAGGAAAGCTATAAACAAGAAAACTATAGCAACAAGGAAAGAAAAAAGAAAGTTACAAACATGGAAAGAAAATACAAATGTCAAGAAAAAAAAAGAAAAATGGATAAACAAGGAAATGAAAGAAACACATAAGCAAAAAGAAAGATATAAATAAGAAAAGAGACAAAGAAGTAAATAATAGGAAAGTGATCAAATAAAAAGAAAATACAAATAAGAAAAGAAAAAAAAGAAAGTGAGCACAAGAGGGGAGAATATATATGCTGTGTGTAGTACACTAAATGTAGTAATAATAAGGAGGATAAGAATAACCAAGACGTTATCCATACAAAACCAAGACATTATCCATAAAAAACATATGGTTTGATGGAGGAGACATCATTTGACAAAATCATCCAGCACCCACTTATGACTTATGCTTAAATATGAGAGTCTCACATAGTGTGAGCCATGATAGATAATTCCCCAACAACAGTTTCAGATGATTGGTTGATGGCGCCACAGCAGGATGTTTGTGACACAAGTGAAGAAGTGGCATGTAATTAGTCAAGTTATGACTGACCCTTGGAATGGACGGAATCTAAAAATCTAGTTTAAAAAACTGTAAAGTTTATTTTTGAAGTTTAGTCACTTTTTAAGCTTCAGAACAGTTAGCTAAGTCATCAGTCAGTAACCTGAAAGCTGGCAGGTGTGCAATTATTTTAACACGTTGCATATAGTTGTCAGACAAAAAAGAATTGGTTCATGTTAATGGTAAATGTATTTAAAAAAAACTTAGAGAAAAGTGAGTAGGTTAGTAGTTGATACATAAAATAAATGTTCAGTAGAACTCCTGAAACAATACACATATTTGTACAAGAGTGTAACATTAAACGATTCTTTAAAACAACGTAAATACGAAAGAAAAAGAAAAAAAAACCTTCTCATTAATTCTCATTTTCTTCTTGCAGCCATTAAAAGGCCATCGTCAGATGTCTTCCCCTGTGCTATTGATTGTTTTTTTAGTAAAAATATCAATAGATTTGTATAGATCGGCACCTAAAAGTTCCTCAATTATTGAGTGCAAAAGAGCAGGTGTTAATTTCCTTTAAACATTTTAGACTTGCCTTAGAAAAAGCTTACGTGTATTGATTGAGTTATCATAACTTATTTGCATGATTACTTCTCCCTCTGCCCTGTCTGCAACTTTTCAAAATGTTCACCTAATATACAGACGATTTTAACATTATTGGTAAAAGCTAAATACAGAGAAATAATTCACTGCATTGAAATCGAATCTATTGTACAGCTTAGCAAAACAAGATGAATTTGGTCAGTTTCAAACTATACCACGCACATTCCATATGTGTTTATTTGGTTCTATAATTTGTTTCATTTTTTTTCTTAGTATTTCAGAAGCAATTGTTCTTTACTGTATTAGAACTACAATTCTAATCATATTATTTCCAGTATTAAAAAAATTAAGCCTGCACATTTTGAGCTGGAAAAAAAATCTAGCATAAATACTAAACACTATTGGCAGAAACATTAAAATCTATTGCGAAAGAACCAATTTGTTGTTGATTTTTTACTTTCCCGTGGATAGTCAAATCAATTAATTAGTCTAGGCAGATAATTACTCACTATATTTTTAGACCATCAAAATGATCGATAAAGCCAAATGTCTTATTTCATTTTTCAATTTTGTATTCTCTGAGGTTATTGAAAAAAATGTCATTGACCTTTGACAATTTGCATCTTAAAAATGAAAAGTGTTTTATCAGTATTCAACGACATGACCAAAATTTCTCTATTTCTTTGATTATAAGAAAGTATTTTTAAAGGGTAATTATATCCAGAGCATAAGGGGAGATTGTATTTTAAAAAAATGTAATTGCCTATGCCTATGACTAAGTTTAGGCATGAAACGCGTTAGGCATCTCTGTCCCGGTCATAGGGTCTCCTCCTGGTTTTGCAGCCTCACGTATATTGGATTAAACCTTCAAATGCATGCAGCACCAGTTTAGGTGCGAAATGCGTTAGGCACCTCATCTGTTCAGGTCACAGGGTCTCCTCCTGGTTTTGCAGCCTCACGTATATTGGATTAAACCATCAAATGCATGCAGGGCCAGTTTAGGCATGAAATGCGTTAGGCGTCTCATCTGTCCCGGTTGGAGGCTCTCCTCCTGGTTTTGTAGCCTCACACATATTGCATTAAACCAAATGTATGCAATGTATCCGGAGCTTTATTTCAAGTTGACTGACATGTGGATTACTAAGCCACTGGTTCCTGCTTGTCTTTTTACTTATCCTTCTGTGGAAGCACCAAGCGATCCCATCTGTCCTAGCACATAAATACCTAGTGTGCTGGTGGGCATCTAAATATTCCCTATTTAACATTGGTAATGACTGATAATATTTTTATTCCTATTTTTACAACAATTAGGCCACATTCTAGAAACTGGATAGTCATTGTACTTGTAACTTTACATAATTGCCTTTACTGGAGTTTGCTAATAATGTTTTAATCTGGATTGATATAGGACAGCATCTGGTTTGCCAAAGGCCATCAATCACTTATTTGAGGATGCAACTGAGCAAAACAGAAAGGGGAATGGGAGAGGGAGGAAATGGGGTCGAATAAGAAACAGAGCAAAATTGTGGAAACACCTGAAGGGCAGACGAGAGGTGGGAGAAAACAAATAGGATGAAGAGAAATAAATGAGTTTCAAATCGTTAGGTTATGGGCCTACACTGAGACCATCAGAGGGATTGTGTCCGCACTGCAGCAAGGCATGGGGTGGTTGTAGAGAAAGCGGGAGAGAGATAGCACGTGTATGCTCCTTGAGTAAAATGTATATACATTTGCATGTTATATCCTACAAAGCGCACTCACACAGCCCAACAAATGTTCAATTAATTTGAACAATGCGTTCTATCTCCTGTTTCCTCTTCTTATTTTTGTGAAAATTGTATACATTTTTTGTCTGCGCTTAAGTCAGTGACGTGAAACTGCAATGACTTAACGGCTAACAGAGAGTTTTGATTCCAAGCTTTCGAGGCTGAGTTGGAAGGTGTCAACCTTAATTATTAAGAGACTGAGCAACTTGGTTTTGGAAGCTTGCAATCAAACTCCCAACTAGCCCAAAAAGGGCATTATTTCCCCTCTATGCCCTGTATTTCCAGGGCTAAAACAGTACTATCCTTTCTCCTATTTTAATGCATTTATAAAAGCAGCAGAATTACCTCCGCTTACTTATCGAGTGATTTTTTTTATTTTATTTAATAAATAACACACATTAATTGCATGACTGAATTCTGCAAGGTGCAAACATAGCATTAAGAAAAATCCATGGTTTCCAACGGAAAGTTTTAGAAGTTTGCCAGTAAATTGCATCTCGCTTGCCTAGTGACACATACAGAAAGGACTGTGAGTCAATTAGCAATGCCCAAGTTAACGAACTGCATAAAAGGCTTTCCCTCCATTAAATACCTCTTCGCAATTGTCAATATTCTTAAAAAGTGTAATGATTTCGTATCAGCGCTTGAATGAACCGTAAAACCACCTTTTGAAATATTGACATTTCCCCCATTTTGAGCACAGTAAGTTTTTCTCGGTATATACAATCTGACGGGTCTTTACTTTTCCATAGTTCATTCTAAACGCACCAATCATAAAATTACCCACTGTGAAGTACTGGGTTAAAGTGGCTTTTATTCAACATGTTTTGACTGAGGATTTATTTGCTTCTTTGTTTTATGGAAGAAAAAAATATTAGTTATAAAGCAAAGTATGAATTTAAAGAGGTACCGGTAAAAAAAAAAAAAGGAGAAATTGTTAAAACAATTATATGCATTTTCTCAATTTTTTTGTTATAATATTATATTTTATAATTTCTCAAAGCTCTTTTTTTACTGACTATACCAAACCACTACACTAAGTCGGATTCAACTTATAGTTTTCATAAATTAAATTAACTTAGAAAGATAACTCTCTCTGCCTTGTAACTCCCCCAGCAATGGTTGCCTACTTAAAGAACAATTAAACTTATTTTTTAACCCTTGCTCCCTTCAAGTAAGTAAGGGGGTAAAATATATGTCCTGAAGCTTTCAAGTATACTTGGTCTTAATATTCTAGGCTGTGTCTAACAGCTAAGAGACAACAGGTCTGGTGGCTGGCGTGAGTTGACCCTGTCACTGTGCGACAGCCAATAAGAGTATGTAATCGTCCCACTCATCTGATCCGGGACTGCAGTGTGCAGGGGTGTTTCTCTGAGCTAGCAGAGAGAGTATTTTGTTTTTGCATGGGATCAGCAAAGAGGACCTAGTTAAAGGGACTGTCTTATGCCCAAAATGCATCCAACAAATGTTAATGTATATGAATGTGCTTTCAAAGTACTTTAAAATGCATGTCTTACGTTTAGCACTGCTTAAAATATAAAATACTTACAGGTGAGGAAGCGGGTGCCAAAAAATAAATAAACAAATAAAATATATATACATATAAACCTACAAATTGGGAACAGACAAATTAATAAAAAAAATGTAAAAAAATGACAGACTATAAATAGATAATATGCAGCAGACACGGATGTGGACCACCACAAACACACAATGTAAAAAGTGAAATATACAAAAAAAATACTTATCTCACACACTGGTGGAGAATATTTTGCCGGCTTGTCAGTGCATTCATAAAATGAAAAAAAAAACAACAAAAAATACAATGTGTGACACTGTAACAATTTGCAATGGTGATATATGCCCCCAAAAGAGATTCACTCACATTTACTAGAGCCATTATACTGGCTCTAGTGTAGGGGCGTAGTGGGACTACAATTCCCAATATCCCCAGATGGTGTAATACACTCTCCTCAGATGGTAATGTGTGATATTAAAAAACAAGCAAGATCTATAGGTCAGGAAGAGAGACGGACCACAGTGTAGTATCAAAAATACAATTTTAATAGCCCTCACAACCAGTTAGGCTTACAGGATAAAAAAAGTTAAAATCACTGTAATCATCAGTAAAACTTGCGTGCAGACATAGGGGATAAGGTCATAGCCAGAAAGAAAGTCCCCTTGGAACCAGTACGGTGTTTGGAGATCCTCCCAGCTGCAACACACAAAACTTCCGGATCCGCCCCCTGACGTCAAATTCCGGAAATATTGAGAATTGTAGTCCCACTACGTCCCGACACTAGAGCCAGTGAGTGAATCTCCTTTGGGGGCATATATCACCACTGCAAATTGTTACAGTGTCACATATTGTATTTTTTGTTGTTTTTTCATTTTATGTATGCACTGACAAGCCGGCTAAATATTGTCCACCAGTGTGTGAGATAAGTATTTCACTTTATTGTGCAACATGTTTTTGTATATTTTACAGTTAGATGAATTTGTGAAATTACAACAGTTTTTAAGAAACCAGGACTGCCCATACTGGAGTAAAATTTAATTTCCTCTTTTCTTTGCGGCAGTAACCAATATGAATAATGCCATTCAAAGGAATGAAATTTCCTTACTCTTTAGTAATGTGATCAGACAATGTGTTGCACTGTTGACAGATTCTACTGTTTCTATGTTTCTATGTGTACAAGAGCAAGCTTATTACATTCCACACAATGCATTCTATTCTAGCAGCACAAGAAGTGACTAACTGAAACAAATCTTTATATGCTCATTGTCTATATAATCAGTGCTGCAGCACCTCTAGTATACATGCAGAGTAATCACTAGGAAAGGGCTGGGGTAAAATATTAAAAATGTGAATTATGCAGATTGCCTGCATCAAATCACATTGGGGAAAAAAAAGCCTGAGCACTATACAAGCAGTATTCATCAACATGCACCAAAGTGAGTTTTGAGACTAGACTGTCCCTGTAAGGTCCTCTCTGCTGATCCCATACAAAAGCAAGGGTCATTCTCTGCACTAGCACAGAGAGACAGTCGCCGACCAGGCTGGCCCTTCTGCTTCCCAGGGAAGCATGGCAGCTGCCGGTCAGAGGATGAACTGGCATAAAGTTTAATTGTCCTTTAAAAGCTGTTTAAAAAAAAATATTGTACCAATTTCGAATGACCAATTTTCTCATCCTATTAGATCTCAGGGACCTCCATTAAGTACCTTTTTTAAGGGGTGGCGAGGCAAGTCGGATGACTTGAGTTTTTCTTGAGTATTTTAGAATTAAAATCGCTCTTTATAGAGATCTACAGTCCTGTGGTGCAGATCCCGTAATCAAAAATGTATTCAGAAGAAGCTATGGAACCCTTAGCAGTCTGCATCGGGCGGACACTTCTTCAGAATTCCCAAAAACTGCCCAAAGGGACATTCTTCATCATCCATTTATTCATCTTCATCTTGGACTTGATCATAATGCATTACCCCTTCCCATCATATCTGCCAGGTGGTTTATTTTTTTTTTATCCTTTATTTATTTCGCCTGTTGTGGATTCACATTTGGAATGATAGTGTATCGTCTGTTTATATATATGAATTGGACAGTCCGTTATATCTTTTTTTACATTTCCCTGTATTCATTTATATTTCATCTGCCGGAACCTCAAAGCTGTGTGTGTTCTTCTATATCTGTGTATGTTTACTGTGTGTGTAAGAGAGGATAATAGACTAACAGGGGTCTCAGGATCCCCATATCTTAACCTATCTTGATCAGACCCTCGTTTGAACTAGGATTTCTGGGTAGTGTAATAGAAGGAAATCCAGTCACATGGGGTTATATATAAAGCCTGAGACGTATGTTAAAGTCCATAAACATTGTTTACATTGTGAATCTATAGAATTAACAATGGCCTATACGCAGTGTCAGCAGAATTGCAAATCAATGCATACATTAAGAGAAGGCATTTTAAATGTGCCTGTGGTGTCTTCTGCTTATGACATCACTTGCGGCTTGATATGCAAATTAACTCCTTTCAGTGGTAAACTCATGAAATTCCATGATATGTTACATATTATAAGTTAACACTTATCAGTGGCTGTTTACTCCATCTTTTCATTTGCAGTCTATGGTATTACATGACCAGAGACAAATTATCTGAAGTCATGATATACAACTCCCTGTATTTATAATCTGGTCCTATGTAGCACCTCTTTATGATTTGCAGCCCACGAAAGTAAAAACTCTTCTAATTTTATTTGTAGTTTCATGAAATTCCGGATAACCCATCTTGCAAAAAAAAAATAATAGATGACACAGCTTTAAATCGAAGGCGTTAGTCCATCTGAGTCATTAATAGAAATGCAATTGGAAAAATAAAATAGATGCCATACATTTTCTATATTTGCTACTCATAAGCTATTTTTTTTATACTTTGGGGACTTTACATGAAAAATTAAATGTAATTTATTTTTGAAGTTAAAGTTAATAATTCTCTTTGCATGAAAAATAAATGCTCCCATTAGACTTGCAGATTTCTTGGTGATCTATCTGTACAAAATGATTTATTCTAATTTAATAATGGCATAGATTTTTAGAGCTTCAGTGTACACTTCCTCTCGTTAATGCTGTAAGGTATTTGTTACCACTCAGGAATTTGCCCGATCATTATTTTACAAAAGGAAAACCCATTTTGACAGATGAACTCAAGTCATTCTGAAATAAATCACTAGCACTCCATGTATTAGAGGCCTCCAAAGAAGCCAGCTTCAGCTTATTACTATGGTAACCAGAATCAAAAACTCTATTTTAGTGTTTTACAATGCAATGATGATTGTTTGTGATACCACTGGAACCATATTCCCCCACAGTTCAAGAAAAATGAGCTGACAGGAGAAAATGCCTTTATAGACATTCTTCAATGGCATATTTTCAAATTATCTGTTATTGGACAAACACTGGAGATGTGTTATACAAAACAAGGAAGGATAACTGGCAAATCGAAAGAAAGATATACACAACATAAAATACGTTTCATTCCCCATGAAAGAGGGATTGGCGAGGCCGGATTAAAAAAAAGGTTGATAAATTATTTCTGCCGTAGCGAGCGGGAAAACAGGACTATTATGTTTAAAGGCTTTTATATGAAGTCATAATGTAAGAAGAATATAATATATGAAGGCATGAAGGGTCTGGATAATGATATGAAGCAGGGATTATAGGATTATTAGTCAATCCTAACAAATAAATGAGTGAAAGTGCGGGTAGGCCTCAGTCTGTTCTTGTTTTTCTTACTTAGTGTGTAGTCCCTTTCTATGCCTTGTACCTAGCGCTACATAGATTTTTGGCACTATATAAATAAACGTTATTGTAATGTAATACATATACACTCAGGGAGCATTCTATTAATTGCACATATCTATACTAGTTTAGACCCCTTTTTGCCTCTCGGAAGGCCTACGTTTTTCACAGTTTAGATCCATTAAATTTCGGAAGAATTCCTCGAAGATCTTGCTCAGTGCCAACTCCGTAGCATCTCTAGCTCCTGCGGATTTAGAAGCCTCACTTTACTGTGATGACTACCCGCTCTGCTATGTAGGATTGAGATCTTCGGACTAAATGGAAGTTGTGAAGCCCGAGAAGTTTATAGAACCTGCTGGAGATAATGCTTTGTTTTCCATCCGGTGTATGTCAGCGTTAAACATTCCACTGTGGCATTCACAAGATGGTTAGTATTAGGGAGTCTAATGTTCTCCCCTTGTTATTATTTGTATATAAATTAACAGGATAGGTTACAGGCATTCCACATCCATTACTAGTACTACAATACTGCTGCCAGTCTGGCACAAACCTATCATTACTCTTGGTTGGGTGCTAAGTTCAGGGATAATGACATACCACGTGTGGCCCAGAGAAGGGGGGGCAAAAACAATTTAGTGGCCCATAGTGCAATTTTATTAGCCCAACCACTTTCACTGGGGAGAATGACACAAATACACAGGCAAAACAGATATATGATAGACATACAAAATAATTATATATAATGATTGAAAGTACAATGCTCTGGGGAATTTAGATGGAAAAAATGGCGCAGACCCAGCCCATTGAGTCAGGTTTAAGAGCAGCCCAAGGTGCAATTGCCACTGTGCCCCCATTGCCATGCAGCATCATAAATGAGAGTAATGGGGGTTATACAACAGTATGAGAAACATTTTCACTACAGCAGTTATGGCCCATCCTTCCACCGTAGAATTTGTACCAGTACACAGTAGCTAAGCTGTACTGCTGGCACCACATTGATTGCATACTGATGGTACTATACCTCCTGGGGCTGGCTAATTTTATACTGATGGTAGCAATACTGCAGCAGGCAAACGGAATTGAAAATATGCAATTATAAAAGAGACTGCATAATTGGTTAAGTACAATCAACATAACCCTAGGCCAAGAGTTGCCAGTCCTCCCATTTCATTATGCACATGTTTTATTGCCTAGAGTATACATTATAGTGTACAGCTATCAACAGTTCATGATTTTATCAGTCCCAGTATTTAGACAATGTACATAACAACAACTGCCAAAGTGCCACAGACATTTTAAAGTGTGAAACATGCATTGTTCATGTTCAGAGTAACAAAGTTGATACGCATTGTGGGCGGGGCCACATATTATGCGGACAGGAAGCATGAGTAACCAACAATTCAAAAATGGAAGACTTAATTCAGTTAATTCCTACCTGCTTAAGGGCCTGTGGCAATTTGCTAAATGCATGTTAGCTAAATGGTCCCATATAATGGATCAAACACTGTCAGCAGCTGTCAGATTGATGAGGGTATTAGCACATTTGTAGTCTCACTGGCAAGAATGGTAAACATTTTCACACATGGGAGGTGAGCAAACACGGTAATGAAAACATGAGAGGTTCCACTCAATAAAGAGAGAATTGCAGGGAACTGAGATGGGAATTTCAAATGTAGGCCTAAGGAGCCGAGTTGGCAGAAAAACTCCTGTGCAGCTGAAAGGGAGAATTTTTTCAAAATCAGTTTCTTTGGCCTTGAAAGGACAGTCTAGTTCCCAAACTCACTTTGGTGCAAGATGAAGATTACTGTTTTTATAGTGCACTGTTTTTTTTTCTAGTGTGATTTGATGCAGGCATTCTGCATAAATCACATTTTTAATATTTGACTCAAACCCTTCCCCACTGATTACTCTGCAAGTTCAGTAAACATGCACTTATTATAGACACTGACAATACAAAGATTTGTTTAATTTAGTCACTTCCTGTGCTCCTGGGATGTAATACATTATGTGGCCTCTGAGTGAGCTTGCTTTTGTACACAGCAGAGTAGGATCTGTTAGCAGTGCAACACATTGTCTGATCAATTCCCTAGAGAGACAGGAAATTCCATTAATTTGAATTACATCATTCTCTTTGAAATAGTCTAGGACCTAATTACTACAGACTGAACCTTGCTATCTGTATTAGATGGGCTTCTGGAAATCACTAAGTTAATTAAAGCTAACCATTTTATAACCTCCTATCATAGGAGAGTGGTGTTTGGAATTTCCCACTATGACACTGAACTCACCCTATTTCTCTGGGTGATCAATTTTACATAAGGTAGTTCATGAGGTTCCAGGATAGAATTTAGTTGAAATTGACATTTTTTTAATTTGGTGGACATCGGGCCCTGAACAATCATTTTCTTAATCAAAAAGGAAACCAGTTAAATAAAGGACATTTTGCTTGCTCTTTTCTATTCGTAAATTAAGTCAAAACAAAAAGCTCTGGCAATGACAGATCATTTACAGATTTTGTTTTCGTTCCCTTCTGATACTTGTCTAAGTGGCAGTTTTGCTTATTCCAATCCCGACAAGGTCAATTTATATAGTTATCCATTGGAGGAAATGAATACCAATTCCAATAAAATAGCAAGAAAAATGTGAAATTTGTCAAGGAGTCTCTGAGATCTTTATGTACGGAGTGCGACAAGTCATTACAAAGTGTGATGCATTCCTATTAGTTAAAGTCATAGACCTTGCTGTATGTTGCTACTGTACTAAGTGTTATGTGCAGACCACTGAGATATGACAGATGCAGCAAAGTGAATTCTCAACAAATGCCCTATGTAAATATATACACAAAAGTCTCATTTAGTATCTCGGAATCTTGACGTTGTCAGTGTTCTATTTTGATCATTCTAGAATTAGATTGCGCTTATTGTTTGGAGAATGATTATTTTGTGTGTGTGTGTGTGTGTGTGTGTGTGATCACAGGAAACAAAATCATAGTTTCACACCGTAAAAGATTGTGTGAGTTAGGTTACATGAGATATAAGCTAGCTATTCCCTTTTGATTTCCATGACACTTTTATGGTACTGAAACCGGTCCTCGTGGATTTGTATATACAAAAGTGATAACTATGCATAAAGAATCCAATAAATACATGTGTGTATATTAAAGCAAAGAGAGAGAAAAAAATTGTTAGGAACAAATCTCATTAAAATCATGATTTTACTATGATTTTACTATGTAATGAACTATTTGTTTACAGCACTGGAGTTCATATGTAGGCCTTTTTGTACGTTGATAACCATGTTAAAGCGTTCTTTTATTCTTTAGATTGCAGTTTAGATAATGCAGTCTTTACTTTGCAGAAATGCAAACACACTTAAACACACAGTCAGACTTACACACACACATGTTTACACACAGCTTACATTTTTTTACAAGAAAAAAAACTCTAGGTTGTTTGTCCCCCTCTCTGCTCATTTCCCTTACATTTGCAGGGAGGGGGTTGTTTCATCTGTGCGTGGCTCCATGTCTTCTGAGCCCCGGGATGTCACGGACATCCGGTGCTCTAAAATGCTCTGCGTTTGAGGGGCCGGAGATTTCCCCCCTCGCGCGACACAGGCAGATGCACCCAATGTCCGGGGGAATCTGCCTGTGTCAATGTCACGCGGAGCGCACCTCTGTGTCTAGAGGAACGCATGTTGGGCGCACCTGTACTATGCGATCTGTGCTGTACACAGGTAGTACAGGTAGCAGTTAGGATGTGCAAGGGCAGCGGGCCCACCGGGCAGCTGCCTTGGGCATCCCAGAAGTAAGTGGGCCTGGGGCAACTGCCCCATTTGCCGCGCATTACAGATGGCCCTGGGTTGCATAGGGAGAGGTATTAGCAGTAGAAAAAGGGAAGTGCTCATGCCATTGTACAGAGCACTGGTGAGACCTCCCTTGGAGTATTGTACGCAGTATTGGAGACCATATCTCCAGAAGGATATTGATTCTTTGGAGAAAGTTCGGTAAAGGGCTACTAAACTGGTTCATGGGTTGCAGGATAAAACTTACCAGGAAAGGTAAATAACATAAATAAGTTGGAGGAAAGACATAACATGATTTGATTGTATATTTAAAAGAAGAAAAACTACCTCAACTAGCGGATATAGTCTTAAATTAGAGGGGCAACGATTTAAAAGTAATATCAGGAAGAATTACTTTACAGAGAGGGTAGTGGATGTATGGAATAGCCTTAAACACAGTCAAGGATTTTAAGCATGCGTGCGATAGGAATAAGGCTATCCTAGATATAAGATAGGGAACTGGGGACTAATAAAATTATTTAGAAAATTGGGCGGACTAGATGGGCCAAATGCTTCTGATCTGCCTACACATTCTATGTTTCTATATTGCCAAATGCTGCCAGTTTGTGGTCCCGAGATCAGCTAAACTAGTCGATTTCTGATCAATCTCAGCCATACCGATTAGCCGACAGATGAAATATTAAATCAATCCTTAAGGAAGGCTTAATGCATAATGAAGTCAGTATTCAATAACTGGGTTACCAAGCGCATGAGCATATTCAGGTGGAACACATTGTAACACTGTTCAGATAACAGTGTAGTGCTCCGATAGCGCCAATCTTCTTATGAAGGGCAAACTGAAGGAGGATGTGCATCACTAGATGGCAATTCATAGGGGCCAACGAATCACATTGAGAGCCTGCTGTGGTGGCATACCAAACTGTTGTCAATGCTTTTAGTTGAACTTCTCCCGTACAACATTTGTCTTTTAATATGTTAATGAGGTCACACCTCCAGTGACCTCACAAGCCATTCGATATACCTGTGGAGGAACAATCTGAGTTCAGTCTCTCCCTGCATGCATCATGGATGCATGGGGCAATCTGTGATTTGTGATGCTTTATGTTGGGCCTTTTGGTTGAAAACTAGGATTAAGGTTAGCCTTGGGAATATGTTGCATTGTGTGTTGGGCTGTCACTAATTATTGTATGTTACTGTGTCTTTGTCTCTTATTAAATATCTGTTAAAGTAGACAGACCTATATATTTTATAAATTGGTGATACACCAAACCTGCTTATGTCGCACTGCGAGCCCTTAGCAGTGCAATGTAAGGGGTTTCGCCTGAACTATAACTTGATTTCCCCCAGGAAAGTATAGGATAATTGGTTACACTTCCACGCTGCCTATTTATATTTTTGAAATTTCAATTAACTTGTTCCCCGTTTTTATCTGCATACTCAACCAACATTGAAGCAGTCTATGCATTCACCCAAATCTCTTTAAAAGATGATTCCCCAAAACACTACACTAAAAAAATAAATACCAAAAAAATGGCTTGGACAAACCTATTGAAGTAAGACATTTTATAATTAAACTGTTTATTTTCTCGACAGAAAGTGAAACATTTGATTTTCTTTCAGGAGGAAAATAGACAGCTTCCCTGCTAAATTCAGAGAAATTATATATTTTATTTAAATACCTGGAGGAAAGTCTTCACTCTTTCTATTTCTATTATATTCGCGGTCATCACAGTTGAGTTGTTAAACGTATGTGATGCTGAAATTGCAACTGGTACTGCGCTGCCTTCTTAGTTGCTCCAAGCACTGCCACTATAAGTCAGACTTACAACACACATGATACAATGGAGTCTGCCAGGATCCTTGCTAACTGTCTCCATAAACTTATTTTTTGAAAAGTTACCTGTTAATGCCAATGACTGGGAAGGGTCATCTTTTTAGGCTACAGAATGGCAACATTCGAGACATTTGGTGTTCGCCATTGGCGAACAATTAATTGTAGGCCCAAATTAAAAGAGGGAAGGGAATGTGATACAACATACTCCAGTGATGCATGAAGACATACAGTACAATGGATTATATTGGTCTAGACACATACGGAAGCCATCTTGGGCAAAATGTGGGTACCATAATATAGAAGATGTTCTGTATTTTTACGCAAATGTTTTGTTTTGATGTTATAGCATTGTCTGTTGAAAAGTACACTGTGTACATCATTAATAAGTCATCAATAATACTACTTGTAAGTGTGCCTCAATAATAGATTAACTTTTAGCAAATCTGCCACATGAAAAACCAAGATAGTAAAGCAAGGCAAACGTGTTTTGAGACCTGAAAAAAAAAAAAAAATGATTTAAAATAAATCAAATTGTGACAAAAGTCAAGAAAATGTAAATGGAAGCCAATATATATTGGTAAACTTTCTGACAAATATCTGTGAGGAAATTCTTTAAGAAATCAACATTCACTTGTAGCATACTGTAGGATTGTTAGTCAATGGATCATTTTGTTAATATACTGGAATAACTCCATCCATGACAACACATTGAAAGAGCAGGTTATACAAAGTTAGTTATGTTTTACCAATGGAATTAAGCATGAACTGGCAAGGATAGAAAAGTAGGTCATTCTGTGGATTGGTAGGATGGACTGTTTGGGTCTATTCACTGAAAGGTGAGCTGCAGGTGAATTCAGGTGAGATGAACATCATCCCACCTTTTTTTAAGCCATATATTGTGCAGGTACAAACCTGGTGGGCTTCCCTCGCTAAGCAAACTCCCCAGGATTGTCCCTGCGCAATGTATAGCTAAACTGGTGAGATTAAATGTTCATCTCAGCTCAACTCATCTCGCCTCCAATTCACCATTTAGTGAAAACGGAACTATGTATAAAATATGTACACTCACAAATAGCACCACATAGTGATGCAAGGGCAGCATATGTCTATGTCTAATGCTAACTCCCGAAAGGTGTCAGACGTTAGTGCTACATGCTCCACCATGATCCTAACGCCATCCCTGTATTAGAAAGACAGGTTCTCAAAGATCCCTTGATTTAGGTTTAAACGATGAGCCATATGTTCTAGGCTTAGGGAATTATTATTTCCTTTGTCACCTTGTCAGTGAGTTGTGTATGTTTTATTTAAGTTATGATGCAGTATTTATACTTTACAGATGTAGCAGTAACTTGTGTTGCAGTAATTTAAAAAAAAAAAAAAAAAATCTGTAGACTTTAGAAAGATGCTTTACTCAAAAAAAAAGCCACCTCCATCTGCCAATTACAATAATCATTCAGTAAACCTAGGCATTGAAAAAAAAAAAATAATTTACATTCTAGTTTAGAGTTTCTTCCTGGTCACACATCTGTCTCTTAAATACATATCTATTTCTAAAGACATATGCCCTCTTCTTCACACTCCTTGTATCACCCTGTGGGCCACCTTGAAAAGTGCGCACTTGGTGATTAAGATGATTTATAGAAAATCTCTAAGTTATTCAAAGTAATTAAGCAAGTTATTTTAGTTGCCATAAAGCAATACTCTGTGACAGTGAGATGACATTGGAGATGACATTGAATCCCTTTTTTAAAAATCATTTTGAACACCTAGGACACTGGATGTAAGGAGTCTATGACTAAGTGACATGATCGGGCATGGAACGCGTAAGGGGTCTACTTGTAGCAGGGGTTGACCGTGCACTGCTTCACCACAATGGTATATAAATAAACTACTACTTATTCAGCAAGTTTAAGTGGTCCTAAAACTTACTTTGTGCCCGATCCTGCGATACCTTAAATGTAGTTTTTTAGTTGCCATAAAGTAATACTATGTGACAGTGAAGTTACATTAAATCCCTTTTTGTATTGTTCTGAGCAACTAGGATCTTGGATTTATTTATCTATGAATCATGTTGGGGGTCTATCCACTAAAGAGAGAATTTTGGTGGACTAACAACCAAATCACAAAACGTAAGCATTAAGAACCACGAATTATCCACGTTTCCGAGCTATTTTAGCTCAGCCATTAATGTTTCACCTTTTCAATTATTATCCGATAATCATAGCTCCCTATTTATTGAATATACTGTGTTTTCTTTATAATGCTACTAAATCTGACAGCTGCATACTGCAAAAAAAAAAAAAAAACAGTTAAGAATAATTTCGACTGTACCAGTAAAGAGTTTCTTTAAATATTATTGTCCTTGTGTAAACATTTTGTCCTTGTGTGATTTCCTTCATTCTGTCAATGACACCAAAACATAATAAAAAAATATTTTTAAACCACAGCAGTTTTGGCGAGTCGGTGTTACTTTTTAAACAGTCCTCTTCTTTTAACATGTGATGCATTATACATTCCATTGTATTTCAAAAGGTGATAATGCATAATGCTCGAGTGATGCTGAAATCTCAACAGCTAAATATATTGAAGGTTGTACAGTGGCCCTAGCTTAATTAAACATGCATGTGTATTTTCAAATGCAATCTTTTCTGCTTGTTAGCTTTTTTGACAAACCTCCAAACAGGTCCAGGTGGAACAAAGCATGTAAACATGCTTGTTAATGCAATCTTAAAACACTCAAATTAGCACCTCTTGACAGTTAATATGCAAGCAGTGGGACTGCTGTTATTGGTAATGTTTCTTAACCCCTTGTAATGACCACATACACAGAAGAGTCATGTCTTATTCTTGCAGACCTTCTGAATCAAAGCAGCTGATCCACAAAATGCATGGATGTTATTAACGTTAAAAACTACCAACACTCGCCCACAGCTGTTTGGGCCATAGTAGAAACGCTGGGCAGAGCCAAGTGAACCACTGGATTAAACTTGTTGGAATTTGGAAATTAAAGGAACCTGCAAGTTATTTCACTTCATTGTGAATTGGTATCTAGACATTGTGCTCAGTGTGAAAACCTGTTAAAAAAAAACATCTGAAAACATTATTGACTCCAAATACTGCAGGGGAAGGGTCTAGGACAGTTCTTCGCTGTGCTTTTCTTGCAGCAGTTTCAAGGCGGATGTTATATTTTTGACATTTTTCGGAGCTGAACTGTCAGTGCCGATACATAAACTGAACCCCTACCCCATTACCTAAAATAGCACTAACCATAAAAGTAATCCCTAACGATAAATCTAACCCCAATACTAACACTAACCCTAAACCAAACCTTAAGTTAATCACGTTGTGATGAATCTGCCACATGGAACTGTCAGATTCTTAAAGTCCCATGATGAAACTGCCATGACATAGTTGCCAACATCGGCCATGTTTCCAGGGACACATATTTGTTCCACATGCTGCAAAGAGACCATGCAAAGTGCAGCCCGGCAGTATGTAGGATGGATATACACACACAGACACAATCCAATTAATTAATCAGGGTGGCGATCTCATAGAACCTACCATGATTAATTAATTGGATTGTGTCTGTGCGTATATCCATCCTACATACTGCCAGGCTGCACTTTGCATGCTCTTTCTGCAGCATGTCGAACAAATATGTGTCCCTGGAAACATGGCCAATGTTGGCAACTATGCCATGAGGAAAGCACATTGAAGAACAAGGGGTTGGGTGGCGCTTCTTCAATGATGTTATTTGATGAGCACCTGTCAGGCACCTATTCACCAGATTCTACAGACACCGCCTAGTATCATTTGCTCAAAACCACTTGAGTTGTATAACTTCCCTTTTCATTACCTCTTCCATTCTTTGCAAATACAGCTGCAAAACCCGTTACCTCTCATAATTCTGTATTTTTCCCCTTTTCACACAGTTTAATGAGAAGCAGGACTAACTCCAGTGCAGGGGGTGTTACGCACAGCAGCCTGCCGGTAGGGGCCCCACCATGAAGGAAAAATTCTCCCTCATTGTTCCCTTCCAAGCTGCAATGTGAGTGCGTGAGTGGGGTGTGATACCACATCCTGCGCATGCTCTGTGTAAGAAGCAGAGGTTGCCACAAGACACAGGGGGTCTCAGGTCACAGCTCCCACTGTTATGCCCCCATGGAAGCAATGGATTACCAGCACTACATTACTTATTATTACTGAGCATCATGGGTTAAGTAGTCTGCACAGCTTTGGTGCCGAAATGTTGGGAGACCTCTGCACCAAGCCTCCCTGACTATTATTCATTGGGATTAACTATGTGTATGTGGCAGCTGTTTTACACTCTCAAAACCCATTGGCGCCAGGCTACTGCGGACGGTTGGAGTCCACCCCTCCCTTCAGCTGGTTGAGGTGTCAACTTTCAAACACGTAGGCATCCAAGTATGAAACATCCCCTGTGTGTTAACAATAAAGAACACCAAGCCATTCAATCCCCAATGTTCTAAAAGTACTTTAATGTCCGGCCCTGGTTTGGCACGAAAACACGGCACAAATTAGGACAAAGTTGCTAATGTCACCAATTAACGTGTCCTATTTTATTCACTCGAAGCTAAACCTTATCCCCGAAGAGAGACAGCGAGGTGGCGCGACTTACAGTGAACTGAAATAGTTTCTTACAGGTCACAATATTCTACTACAGCCATGACATATCACATTAAGCTGCTAAATCAACCCTAATACAGTCTGCTATGTTGAGGCACACATACACTTTGAAATCCAACCCGGTAGAAGCTGTCTTACTGATCTTTAATGGATTTCTAAACATGACAAGGAAGGAAATGGTGAAAAGACACATACAAAAAAAATATATAAAATATCCCTTAAGGAGCATTGTGAAGTAAATCAAGAGCAACTGAAAAGTGAACTGTTTTGAGCCCAGGGATATTTTAAAAATTTTCAGCCGGACACTTTCTGCAAATTCTTTCCCTGGACACCCTTCCTTTGGGCTTTGTTTGACATAGCAAGCCACAGAAAGCTGAACTACATCACCTGAAGTGCTGTCAGAGGGGCAGAAAATTGCTCCCATTGCTGAGCGTGCTGACTTTGCTTCTAAACTCATGCCCTATTACCACTTTTCCTAACCATTTATATATTCTAGCTTTAACTGCTAGGGACATTTCAGCTAGGTGGAAAAAAAAAAAAGTAAGAATTATAAAAAAAAAAAAATACAACAGCCTCCAATTTTATTTAACTGAGCTGCAGAATTTTCCAAAAGGTTAAAATTATTCAATTGTATATTTATATCTTTTTATGTATTTTTCAACTACAATTATATCTTTTGACAGTGCATGGGAACTTACTGGACAGTTTCGTCTGCAGGTTTTTTTAACCTCTAATTTAAATTATTCATATGGTCTTCAGAGAAATTTAGGAAACTGTGTTTAAAACGTCGGTAAGTTAAAAAAAAATCCATCACTGTTTTTTGTTTTTCATTATAGTAGTCCCATAGCTACTCGGAAGTCCTTAACAGGTGCAAGTTGCACAAATGCCCAGCTTTTGGGGGTGAGTTAATGTTTTATATTGGCGAACATTGTGACTTTTAAAACATTTTACTTTCATTATATGCATTTGCATGCTATGTTGCTAACACATAGTATAGATTATTTTCCAGCATTTTTACATTTTCTACATTTCACAGTATAGGCAATGATCAGGCTACACAATTAGGTGAAATCATCGGGTATGCCCCTTTTATACATAACCCTATCTTATCATTAACCCAGGCACTGATATATTATTTGATATTATGTTAGTCATTATCATAAACCTACCAACTTCTTCCTGAATTGTAACATCGGGAGGCGGAGCTTCAGTGGTCCAGAGTTAGTGCTACCGCGCAATGCTGCTTATGCACAGTATGCATTCTCTAGTGTCTTAGACGCCAGTTAATGAGCTTGGGACTGCAGGATTCAGGACTCTAATGCCCCACTTAACTCCACCTCTGTCCCAAAGAGCAGGGGCGTTGCTAGGTCTCCAAATGATCGGGGGCTAGAGCCCAGATGGGCTCTCACACACAAACACACACCTAAACTCTCACACACACTCCTTTTCTCTCTCTCACACACACACACACCTCTCTTTTTCTCACACACCCTTCTTTTTCTCACACACACACACCTCTCTCTCTCTCTCACACACACTCTCTCTTTCTCCCACACACACTCCCTCTCCTGCACACACACACACTCTCTCTCCCGCACACACACGCACTCTCTCTCCCGCATACACACTCACTCTCTCTCCCGCACACACACACACACACACACACTCTCTCCCCCTCACACACATACACACTCTGTCCCCCTCACACACACACATTCTCTCACACACTGTCTCTCTCACACACTGTCTCTCTCTCACACACTGTCTCTCTCTCTCACACTGTCTCTCTCTCACTCACACACACACACACACGCACACACACTGTCTCTCTGTCACACTGTCTCTCTCTCACACACATATAGACTGTCTCTGTCACACACACTCTTTCACTCACACACAATCTCTGTCACTAACACACACACACAATGTTGGGGGAAAGATTCTTACAGGCAAAAAATTGAACCTAGTAAAGTAACAGATCTTTATTGTGGTATAATACTGCATATACCCATCTCAGGAACAATGATTTTTTAGAAAAGGAAAAAAGTTAGATTGCAGAAATTATGCTACTTAGTGTTACCAGTAGTGACTAGGCTACCCAAAAAACTTTCTGGTAAATAATGGTGTTTGGTGGGTTGGACAGTATAGACATATCTGGTTCTATTGGCTGGAACTTACGTGCACTGATGACTTTACCCGAATTGTGAGTGTGACTTGATGGCCCACCTGTAGATTTTCCCAGTTGTTCTAGAGACATGGACAGATTCCCCCTATGACATTAGTGACTTGATAAAACCGAAAAAAACCTGTATCCATTTCCACTCTACTGTAATACATTTTCTACCTGAGACATGTATTTTCCAAATCTACCCGCATGTATGACTCCACCCCACAAGATTCTTAGTACAAAATAGCACCATTTGCTAGATTTTCATCAGTTTCAGTGCTGTATTAATCCGCTCCCACCTCCCTTTTATTTTTTATGTAGCCACCATTGCCTTTACGGGTTTTATTCCTATGTGAAAAAATGCATAAACACTTATTTTAAACTTATTTTAAAAAAAAATATTTCTCATGTGAGAAACTAATAATTAAGTCAGCTGCCAAAATAAAGGTTTACTTTCACTGACATTTCAATCCTAGCTCTGCAGTTTGAATGAATGTGCTTTTCAATACAAAAAATAATAATCACACACACAATCACACACCCAGACACTTTCAGACACACCCACCCACACTGTCAGACACACACAGACACCCTCACACAGACACACACACACACACACACACACACACACACAGTCAGACACACACAGACACCCACTGTCAGACACACAGACACCCACACTGTCAGACACACACAAACACCCACACTGTCAGACACACACAAACACTCGCACTGTCAGACACACACAAACACCCACACTGTCAGACACACACAAACACCCACACTGTCAGACACACACAAACACCCACACTGTCAGACACACACAAACACTCACACTGTCAGACACACACAAACACCCACCCTGTCAGACACACACAAACACTCACGCACACAGACACTCACTTTACCTTCCAGGGCACCCACCAGCAACCATCATTGGCATAGGATTGGCATAAGAAGCGGAGCCGGAAGTTCAGTAACATGCGTGCGGTCCAGGAGCAACACAGGACCGCACGCAAGAAGCAGAAAACCAAAAATTGCAGCGGCATGCCACTTCTTAACGTGCCGGCTCTGCTCTCAACCCCGCGAGAGCTTGAGCCTCCAATTCCGGGACCATGTCCCGGAAGGAGGAAGTCTCAGCGTGAACGGGGGAAAAACATTTACATTGATAGCCCTGGAGTCTCGGGGCTAAAGTATACTTTAGCCCCAGAGTCTCCATTCGGGGCTATGGAGGTGGGATTCGGGGCTATAGCCCCAGTAGCCCACCCCTAACGACGCCACTGCCAAAGAGTATATTGGTTGAAAGAGAACACCCTAAATTTCGAGCTACTCAGGTAGCCTCCATGATGTGCCCCCAAATACGTCTGCAATTCTGAAATCATAGGTGATTCCACATCATACCAAATACCAAAATCAATACCAAAATCAGCCAAAACACAGCTGACATTCACGATTCAACGTGGTAGATGCCGCATGCACTTATAATGCAGGGACTTCGACCCATTTCTGGAGAACCTCCAGTAGAAAAGTCAATGGGATGAAATAGCCAAAGTCCTCCTTATATGGTCCAAAGTATTATAAAATAAAAATAATACAAAATAATAAATACAAATAACATTACTCATTAATTAAATACATGGAAATAAAGTAAGTCAACATTAACTATAAAAATAACTTTTAATTGAAATTTAAAATTGCTTGTATTCATGTAAATGTACTATTATAGTATATAACATTAATATATAATGATTTTATATGCATATTTTTAGGTTTAACATACGTTTATTTTAATTCTTCTATACTTTTCTATTCTATTATCCAGCTAAAATAGAATAGAATTTATTTGTGCAAATTTCGTGTTTGTTCGAACAGTGTTCAAGGTTTTCAAATGATTCTGAAGTTTTTGTTTTTGAACGGCTTGGAAAATTGTTTATATATATATATATATATATATATATATATATTTATATATATATATATACACACACACACACACACACACACATTGACAAATGTCAATAATAGGTGGTACAGCAAACAGACTTCCCAAGAGAGCAGACATCAGAAATAGCTCATAGTGTAGTATGGTAATTAGAAATAGCTCATAGTGTAATATGGTAATTAGAAATAGATCATAGTGTAGTATGATAATTAGAAATAGCTCATTGTGTAGTATGGTAATTAGAAATAGATCATAGTGTAGTATGATAATTAGAAATAGCTCATAGTGTAGTACGGTAATTAGAAATAGCTCATAGTGTAATATGGTAATTAGAAATAGATCATAGTGTAGTATGATAATTAGAAATAGCTCATAGTGTAGTACGGTAATTAGAAATAGCTCATAGTGTAGTATGATAATTAGAAATGGCTCATAGTGTAGTATGTAATTAGAAATAGCTCATAGTGTAGTATGGTAATTACAGTGAAGGCTTTGTGTAAAAAGGAGAGACTTATATATATGTATTGAGCAATAACTGCTCAGTGTGTCAAGTACAAGACAACCCCTACTGCAACTTGCCAATGCCCCAAATAGATTTTTTTTTTAAATGGTGAGATGCTTATAACACCCGCTTAAGATGTTTTCCTGAGATGGTTGCAACTATCCTTAACCCAGTTAAATCGATATAAATCATGACTGCAGCCATGCCAATTACACATAACTGTATGCCAAAAATACAGTGCACAACAAGTTGTGGAACAGATGGTGCCTGCTGTAAACCTTGATATTAGCAGAGGGTTGTTCATGTACCCAGTTTAACATACGAAAATGTTATGAGCCCAGTGTAGCGTACAGAAAATATAATCCCTGTTACTTTTCCCATATACTGTGCATATTAAATGATATTCTGACAGTTCAGGTCCAATATAGATTATTACCTATACGGGCTAATTCAAAGTCCAATATGTATTGTTTAAGCAGAAGTACCTATGTAATAAAATCTGTGCTTGATGTTTTTACTCCTACCCTCTTCTAAAAATATCATATAATGTTATGTGTTATACTAATATATTTGTATGTGTTTTCTAATTTTGATAAATAAATGTAAAAAATTTAAAAAAATTACATTCTGGAGGTACCACACTACTTCAGTGTATCACATAAAACATGGCACAGCACTGTTCTTGTTTGGACTCAAGTCTTAATGTGCAAATGTTTTCAAAGTGAATTTGTACAAAATGCCACTAACAGTGTGATGTACTGTCACTTTAAATTTTGTATGTAATTACCTGGGATTGTTTAGTCACACCCATTGGTTGGTGGGATTTTGTATAAATTTCCTTTTGAATACATTTGCACATTAAGGCTTGAGAAAGACTCCTGTGAGTCGAAACATTGCCTGTAATGATGGATTAAATCCAAAGAGATCAGCGTACTCACCTCAAAGCTTTCCTTCTAACATAACAAAATTATTATGCTAAGCCCACCACTACGTCAAAGTACTACAATATTGGTGGCTCCTAACTACTGAGATTAAGCCCCATAAGCGACAGTATATACTAAAGTAATGTTACAAAATACAGACATAAATAAATAAAAGAAACACAGAGAATTTCCATATATATGTACATGTGCCTAAGTCTCCAAAAAACAATACAGCCACTATTGGGATGTGTTTCGTGAGTCTTCTTCAGCCAAAATGGCGTCCCCCAATTCAATAACCCACTCCTCAGCAAGCATGAAGAATTTCTGTACTTATCCTTCATATCAGCTGTATATACAATCTTATGGGCACATCGCTCTCTATATATGCTATCCCAAAAGAAAATATATGTGGGCGTGTAGTTTAAAGCTAATGTCTAACTCTATAGGCTGTAACTTTGCAAGCAATTCCTTTCCCACAATCCACAGAGCATTTTCGCCATTCTCTGTAACTGAGATCACAATTTCACTCTTACACTTTCCTGCTTCTCTAGTTTATTACGGAGAGATCACAGTCATACCATTATACCCTCCGCTACATTAATCTCTAAAATCTTTTCAGGTTTACTTATACTCAGACCCAGCCAAAAGCACAGGGCACGTCCGCTAATAGGATTGGTTAATACAGTTTTATTGGCGTTTACAGTTTGCAGAAATGACCGGTTTACTCAGGTATATTGACAGCTTTACTATAAAATATTCTGCTATTAAGGGTCAAAAAGAGACATTTTTTTCCCCCTCTTTGCACCCAAAAGAGAATAAATCTCAGAAACACTTCTCTAACAATAATTTATGAATTATGCACCGGCTCTGTTTGGATTGAGAAAGGCTTTCATATACTTTCCATTAGCTCAGATTAAGTTTTCATATAGATGCTGGGAAAACATGCTAGCAATCTCCTTAACTCATTTTAATGAAAATTTTATCAGTGCTTTTTCTTCTGTTCTACACTCCAATTGGGATGTCTCAGATTCTTCCGCTCGGCTCCAGACATGAACTTCTCTCAACCTAGCTGACTGCTGCCTCTAAAAGCTTCAATATTTTATAGACTCTGGCTAACTCAGCCGTATGATTGAAGCTGCAGAGATTTAACTCTAATGTAAAATCATGAACGGATGAAATCTGGAATGTCATAAGTAATACATCTACGAAGACAGGACGCAGTTACCATTTTAAAAGGGTTTTAAAATGAGAACAGAATTCTCTGCTATGTCTTTGTATCCCAAAATGAAAAGCCTTCAAGCTATTGAACCAGCTTTTTGTGCCTGTTCCTTTTTCAATTGCTGCTAATTGTTTTTTTCCTTTTTTGGGGGGGGGGGGCAGGAAGAGCATCTTTTGTTCACGTGAGTGCAACAAATGTCTGCCTTTTTTCAAGGAATGGGTGTCGCATGGCTTAATTTTTATAAGGCAAACCCATTAGCCATCTTCACTTTCCTCTCCAAACTGATTTTAAACATTTGGAAAATCTGTCTATTCATCTGGAGTGTGCCGATGCATTATCTACGAGAAACAGTGGGGTCATTTTTGATCAGGCGGTCGGACTTCATAGCTGCAATCTATCGTCCTTTCCCTGGAGTCTAACAGGGACTACCAAAGCAGAACAGCTCTGTAATGGCACAGATAACAATGTGCTTTTTTGTGTAAAAGAATCCAGGGGGAAGCGATAGAAGGTGCACTGGTCAAGAAATAGTTTTAGTGCTTGTTTTCTATGCCATTACGGACATTCCTTCCGCTCGATGGATTTTCTTGCCTGTAAAATAAACATTCCCATAAAACAGTTTTCAAGAACGACTAGGCTGAGTACACTCCCTTGACAGAATTATTGCAGGTTATTAGCACATTTGGGACTGAAATTTGTACAATATCTATTATTATTACGAGCGATTAAAGTAGCTATCTCACTGGATTATTTTTCTTGGTTCTCCTTCATTAGCTGGCATTAACATATTAATAAAAACACACTATATGCATTAAAAGGTAATCCGAGAATAAGAAATATAAATATCAGCTCTATAAACACCTAAATGTTTCTATAAAAATAAATTATTCATGTGCAAGGGGGTTATGTATCGACGTGTCACGTTGAGAAGAATGGTGACATTATGGATAGACACTCAACTGAAACGTGAAGAGTAAAAATCAGACATATCTAAGTCTTGTTGGAAAAACTCTTCAACTTGCTTATTTTTCTAATTCAGCAACTAAGTCAGTCAGTTCACTGAGTAGTAGACATGGGCATCCGTTTTTGGACAAATTTGGTTTTGGTCAAAAATCTGCATTTTCAGCCATTCGTCCAAAAACGAATGCAAAGTTGGATGGAAAAATGAATCATTCGCTTCATTCATTAGTCCACTCAGGAAGCTCTGCTTTTGTATGGGGAAAATTGTAGGTCTGAGTTTTTGACTCAATCAGATCACTTTGGTGATCTGAATAGCCCGTCAATGTGATATCTAATCATCTTTGTCCACTATGGATATGAAATGATACACATGGCGGGGATGGGACACTTCATCGCGGCTGCTTCCGCGCAGCCGCTTCACCACCGACTCTGCACCGCAAGACAGCTCATCGCTGGAGATTTCATCACGTGACATTTCATCGCTAAAGATAAGTATTTTAGCTATTTTAGTTTATTTTAGTAAGGGTGGTTAGAATTAGGGTTTAGGGGGTTAGAATTAGGGTTTAGGGGGTTAATTTTGGTATTAGCGTTTGGGGTTAATTTTAGTATTAGGGTTTAGGGGGTTAATTTTAGTATTAGGGTTCGGGGGTTAGAATTAGGGTTTAGGGGGTTAATTTTAGTATTAGGGTTTGGGGTTAATTTTGGTAATAGGGTTTAGGGGGTTAATTTTAGTATTAGGGTTCGGGGGTTAGTATTAGGGTTTAGGGGGTTAGTATTAGGGGTCAGGGGTTAGTATTAGGGTTTAGGGGGTTAGTTTTAGGGTTCGGGTGTTAGTATTAGGGTTAGTATTAGGGTTTAGGGGGTTAATTTTTAGGGGGTGTTAGTATTAGGGTTAGTATTAGGGTTTAGGGGGTTAATTTTAGTATTAGGGGTCGGGGGTTAGTATTAGGGTTTAGGGGGTTAGTATTAGGGGTCGGAGTTAGTATTAAGGTTTAGGGGGTTAGTATTAGGGGTCGGGAGTTAGTATTAGGGTTTAGGGGTTTAGTATTAGGGGTCTGGGTTTAGTATTTGGGTTCGGGGGTTAATTTTAGTATTGGCGTTTGGGAATCATTTATTAGGGGGGGGGTTATTTTCGTTTTACTTTTACATTTGTAAGAGCTGACAGTTCAGCGCTGAACTGTCAGCTCTTACATAGCCGTGGCCGCGATGAAACGGCAGCGTTATTCTTCATTGCTGACAGTTCAGCTTTCTAACTGCCGCGCAGAACTGTCAGCGATGAAGATGCGGCGCCGAAGTGTCCTAGACCCACACATGGCATGGTGGCGTGAGGGTACGTATGACCTAACAACTGTTGTTGGTCAACTGTTTGTATTGTCTCTTACTTATGACATCACCTTGTGCACCAAATGCAAACCAACTACCAAAATGCTGAATTATTAATCTGCACAAATGGTATAAACCGAAGACGGCACAAACCTATATATAGTTTTCCAATTTTAATTAATCTGCTAATCCGGCGTATACACATTCTTTTTATTATGCTTTACATTCCTGCAGTAAGTATGGTACTGTTTATAGAGTAAGATATTACAGGTTGAGTATGCCTTATCCAAAATGCTTTGAGACCAGAAGTGTTTTTGCTCATCGCGCAGACGTCCTCTGCTGCCCCGCTAGCCACCAGGGACAACTGGGCAGGGGGGGCACAGGGGGGAGAGAGAGACGAGGGGGGAGTCAAAGGGAGGGGGAGAGAGAGAGAGACAACACTAAGGTGGGGAGAGACAAAGTTGGGGGCAAGGGAAAGAGAGAGGCAGCATTGGCACATAAAAGGAAATAAAAACAAGAAATGCATTTTTTGATATAATTTTTTTAGTAAAAAAGCAATTTACATGTTAATATATACAAGTTGAACTTTTTTCCTATAGGGTAGTCTTATATTCAGGCTTTTAGTTTTTTTCCTACAGGAATATCCAAAGTTTGGGGGGTCGTCTTATAATCAGGGTCGTCTTATAATCGAGCAAATACGGTACTTGGCAGCTCCCTTTTTAAATAGAGACCTTTGTGATATAATTAAATAGGGTGAAGAACGAAAATATAGATATGTAGGTCTATGTACAGTATAATATTTCAAAATATCATTCCAGTCAATGCATTTGTTAATGTAGTGGCAACTTTAGGTTTTTGCACTTTGGCAATTTCTATATTCTTCTAAAACAAACTTAGAGAAAAAAAAACCTAATGACAGGATCTTAGTTTAGACTGTGATCTACGGCTGATTAGGGATTAAACTACCCAGACCATACATTAGCCATGATACCAATGTAAGCATTTCATTTATTTTTCAAGTAAAGTATGCACCTGGTTCAGTGAAATGGTGTTTAACATTGTTCAATATGCTTGCAGGGCATTTTAAAAAGATGGATGCTTTCTCTGAGGACTTAGAAATAGATCCTCAGTATGTGTATACTTTCCACAGAGACAAAAGTGTTAGTATATCTAGAAGCTTTCTCATGTATGATGTATAAATAAAACACATATCTCAATTAAAAGAAAAAAAAAATTATAATTACCGGGCGAAATAGAGCTGACATAATAATAAAACTGTATCTTGCAGACTGTACAATAATGTTTGCTGGAAGACTGGAGAAGGTAATTATCTCAAAAGCCATTAACAAAAATGAGTTATGTAGTCTCCACTGTATAAGCCACAAATTCTTCCAGAAACCAAGTCTATGAAGACCTGAAATGTATTCGTTTTTTGGGTGTAGAAATGAGCCTGCCACTAGTTATGCAAATATGTTTCAGTAAAATGTATGGATTAAACACAGGGCAAAATTACTTTTCATATTTATTGGTGAACTGTTTCATTTTGGGGAACAGATTCAAACATTTCTACTTGTAATCATACTGGGGGATTTGAAAATAAGTAAACACTAAGGTTGTAGGCCAGGCTAGTCAAAGGGTAGCTTCCACTCTGTGCTTTTGTACTACAATCCCTATGATTCTCAGCCAGCCTTTGCTCTTTCAAAAGCTGGCTGAGGAGCTTCAGAACTCTCGTATAGCCACCCCTGATGTGCTGCTACCTGTTGTCATTCCCTGTTATAGGTTATTTTTCTGCTGTGTTCTCTGTCACTCTTTTGAGAGGCTAATGGGGACCAGAATAGAATGGGTTAACATAGTGGTTGTGATGAACAAAAACCACAAGTTGGGCCACAATTTCCAGTCTCTGTGGGTCAAGTAACAATAAGAACAAGTATTATGAGGCCAAGTACAGGAGGATCAGAGTAGTCAAATCATACAGCCAAAGTCTAGTACTGCCAACACATGAATTAACATATGAAATCCATACCCTTCTCAAAAGGGAGATGACAACTGGGCAAAACTTAAAACCAGTTCAATAATCAATGTTAAACGTTGTGCTAAGACTAAAGTTTTTGTAGAATTTAGCTTTAAACCCTGAGTCTTCCAAGGCACAAATTCCACTGCTGTTGATTGTTGAATAAATTCACTAAAAGAATATTAGTGACAAAGTGATCGGCGCTATTATAAAAAATTTTGTGCAGCAAAAAAAACACTAGTGTGGCTTTTCCAAGGCCCACACAGACAATAGTGAATACAGAAATAAATAAAGTGTTGCACAAACAAAAAACAGTGTTATTATACTTTTCTTTGAATTGTAAATAACTCGGCAAAAAATCCATGTAAAACAGAAAAACAATAATAAAAACAATGTGCAGTACTGTAATATAGGTCTAGAGAGATATTTTCCCCCCCGCCACTCACAAAGTATAGAGCCCTCAAACCTGCTCTAAGTATATATGCAGGAAGGACTCCAACTCCTATAACTCTAGGTCAACCAAGGCAGAGATACTGTGGGAGTAGTGGACCAGTGCCACCTTTTCCTCACATACCGGCCATGCTATTCCTTACAAAGTCTTAGAAGGTGAACAAATGCAAATGAAAGAAATGAAAGTAATAATGGACTAATGATCTAGACTGGGGGGGATGTATATATGTGCCATGGGAATGTGAATCTGTACTGTGCTCTTTCACCTAGCCTCTGGGGAAGTTTGGACATCCTAATGAAACATGTAGAGTGAAGGTGACCGTTACAGGTTCAGAGACATTTTTTATGTTTTTTTACTTTTATTGATACCATAGGAGACATTGTAAAGGCATATTGCACTTTTCACTTCAGCCCGTGTAGAATCCTTACAAACGTTTGAGAAGTACTTTATCCAATCCTTCATCTGGATAAAAGAAGCAGTGGGACCACCGGCGGTGATGGGGAAACCCATCCTATTTCATGTATTGTTTGCACTACAGCTGGTCCTCAGTATTCATCATTTTTGTGAGTGTGCTGTTAATAATTTGGTCAATTGTTTTAAAATTGATTATGGTATTACGTTATATTTGCCCTATCCTTTTTTTTTCTACCCACATATGTCCACCACATCTCTTCGGAGACCTCCAGTCTGGTGTTGTAAAGAATCTACATTTATTCGATATTCTGTTTTTGTTGTTTGTGAAGTTTTGAGATTGGAGGATTTCTTACAGATATCTTCCAGTAAGGGGAGTATTGTTCTGGGTTTTTTTAATGTCTATATGTGCTTTCTTTACACTGGTCATTAAACACTACTGATTTATCCTGCAATTAAGATTGAAATGAGGATAAACATGGTGTTTCTTCCTTTTTTTTTTGTTGGAAAGAGGGGAAAAATGTAACAACAATAAACTGCAACCATTTTTGTAAATAAATGCATTCACAATAGTGCTCTTTCACTGTGCTCTGACAAACCCACTGTCGCATCTTGTCTTCGTCTTGTTAATCTACAAAGTAGGCAGATTATGCTGCTTGTTTTATGTCATATGGAGTTGTTTTGTATCAGAACGTGGACAGTATGTGTGTGCTAAGAACAAACACAAGAGCTTTTCCTTTTTTTTATTGCTTCTCTCTTTATTTTATCAAAGAAAGATTGCATATTGGGACTTTGAGCAGTGTGGTAAGCAGGGGGTGTTCACAATGCTTTCCGGAGGCAATATTTTACTTGTGTTTGAACTACTGTCTACAATAATAAAAACAACAAAAAGAGATATCAGCCAAGACTTGGATTTCAAACCGATTCAATGGATAATATTTAGAGGAGAAAGTTTGTTGGAACAAGAGGATAATGCTGTGTATTGTTATCATGCAGAGCAAACAAATAACTGTTTACCGTCTACACATATTCTTTCTGTGTGTACTTAAACAGTAGGATCTTCTATTTAGAATGCCAGGCAATAAATTCCCTACAATCTTTACTGTTAATCTGATGATTAGGGTGTTAAATGGTGATGATGAATGGTGACCCCCTCCACTCCCCCTGATGGTTTATCAAATTGAACATTTAGTTCTGAATATATAATCTTTGGGATTTGATTAAACTGTTGAATATCACAGTAAAACCTTCTATTAAACACCTCACTGTATCTATCAATGGGATTACAGTTTTTGCATGGGATCAGTAGAGGGGACCTAGTTAAGATCTCCTCTGCTGATCCCATGCAAAAATGAGGATCTTTCTCTGTGCTAGTAGAGGGAGCCGGTCGTCGACCAGACCGTGCTGTCTGCTTCTCAAGGAAGCATGGTAGCTTACAGTCATAGGATAAACTGATATGTACTGTCAAAAGTTAATTCTCAGACTCGAAACTACAGGGAGCGTAAGAGCAGGACGCTTGGTACTATTGAGACACAGGGAAATGCAAGAAAAGTAATGTAATCTTTAATGTTGATGTTAAAGAATTTGAAATGACACAGGATAATCCTTGAAAAGGTATTCTTTTATGAAATATGTTCAGGAGATCACATGAGACACCAAACAACCAGGTATGGTGCATAGTGCTCTGGAACCAAAGCCAATTAATCAATATGGATGAACTAGTTCATTAGTAATCTTCATGAATTGCGAAATCATTTTTTCTCCTTGTCAGTGATAATGATGGAGGAGAATGGCAGCCACAATAAGTAATGTTGAAACTTTTAAGATGTACTACTGATTTTTGTATTATTTGGTATTGTGTTATTGTAAGTCTGTATGATGTTCCCATATTATATATTAACATATAACACTTTTAGTCTACCAAAAACGTATATATTATTCACGCAATCTCTCATCCAGATCCATTAATAAGTATATGATTTTTTTTTTTCTCTGCCTGCCAATTTCTATTTTTTTTAACACATTTTTTTTTATTGGGCTCAAAGTCGGTACATGGATGTAATATATTCAAACATATATCGTCATCAGATAATAACAGATGATACATCCTGGTTAAGTACGTGTTTCAGCCCACTGGTTAAATCATCATTGTCTTATCTTAATTATCAGCATAGTGTGTTGGACAGTAAACAACAGTGTTTCTCTTATTTTTTTTCTCTTTCCTTTTTTTACAGATTTATTTGCAAGATTTTCTGTTTAATATTGTTAATACATTTTGTCCAGGTTTGGAAAAAGTTATTTTTTTGAAAAAAATAAATAAAAATTCAGATCAATGGAGAAAATAAAAAGATTGTTAACGTTTGTTAAAAAGCCAAATAAAAACTAATAATGTGAGCAAATTAAGGCTTCTTTGTATTTCCACAAAAAAAAAAAACTCCTTGTCCGTCAATCCCTTAAATCAGTAATTGCTGAGTATGTTTGGGGTTTTTTGTAGTGGAAACGATCTGATTAACAGTTTACCCTTCACGCAGAGTTTAATTAATCCTGATGATCTGCTGATGCACCATAACTGTTTGTTTCAATAATGTTCCTTAATTTAGAATGGGGCTGTCCCTCAGACAGCTGTCACGGAAAATGATTATTTGCGATGATGACAGTGGTAAGGAAATCGCTGTGATTGTGGCTTAAAATTCCCATGACTGCCTGTATCACGTGCATTGTGTTTGCAGGAAGATGCCTTGAAGCCTGTAGCGATTCTGCAAAAGACAAGGGGAATACGATCAAGTTTGTTAACAAAGATGCTACTTTCCATCACTATACAAATGCTAAGCATGACACATGAAGTGTGTTAATGGTACAGTGTGTTAATGGTACAGCCCATTGAACTATTTAGGTCAGTCCCTTGCAATGTTTAATTAGACTAATATATATGTTTGTAATTAACAGCAGATGTGACAAGATAATGTGTTCCGTGTACATATAAATTAACCTTTGCCCGTCAGCTGCGCAAATCTGTGAGAAAACTGCCATGTTTGCTTGTGTTCCAGTGAACCAAAATCAAATTAAAAGGTAATTACAAAAATGAATGCTAATGGAGTTTGCCTTTCATTTGAAGCATGATCCTCGGGATACTTTCTCAACCACACAAAGCTACTTTATACAATTAATACAAACAGATATTTTCACTCTTTTGGAAAATTTGCATGATGTTAATTCATTGGGGAAAATTAATTTGTAAATTATATTTCCCTCTGGAAGACGAAGTCATCTGTATCTCGGCTAGGAAGAGTATTTAAGATTTACATAGATTGCACAGTTTGCTTAAATTATGCATCATGCATATTGGAATTTTGCCATATTTGCAAAAGGAAAATAGAGATTCTCTTGGAGATAAGTATGTTCGTTTTTAATTCATTTTTTACATTTTTTTTTTTCATTTTAATATATTTATTTGCACTGTTTAATGGATTGAAAATCCACGCCTGTTCTTTCTTAGTAAACGACATAGAACATAGAAAATAAAAAAGTATATCAAATATAAAAAATAAGTAGAAATATAAAGTGGAAGACAGAAGCAGGCATTACATAATTATGTAAATATTATTAAAATATTTATAGAAGTAGTGGATAATTATAGTTAAAGGGACTCAGCCACATAAACATTGCTTGTACTGTGAATGGTGGACAAAAAATGAAAAGGAAATGGTGGATAATGATTTATATATTGTATGAGCAGAATTGCAAACAAATGCTGGAATTAGGTGAAAAATATGTTTTAAATGTGCCTGTGGCGTCTGCTGCTAATGACATCCTCTTGTGGCTTAACATGAAAATGACATATTTGCCAAAGAAAGCAGTTCATTTGCATAACAAGCCCCAGGTGATGTCATAAAAACGTGACACCACAGACACATTTAAAACACATTATCCTCTTAGTTTGTGTGTTTGCTGGTAACACAAGATATATATCATTTTTCATCATTTTTTAGTCTCTACAATTACTGGATAAACAACGTTTAAGTGACAGAGATCGGTGGACTGATTAAGTGTCTTAATTACCAAGGAATCGATCATGAGGCCTAGATCCTTTACTGCCTTGACAAGCCTCACATTGTGGATCATCACCAATTCCACAAGCCCACTTCCTTTCTCCATCTTAACATCCCGACAACCCATCCTCTAGCAACCCTTCCATTACATCATCTAGCAACCCTTCCAATACATCATCTAGCAACCCTTCCAACCCATCATCTAGCAACCCTTCCAATACATCATCTAGCACCCCTTCCAACCCATCATCTAGCAACCCTTCCAATACAGCATCTAGCAACCCTTCCAACCCATCATCTAGCAACCCTTCCAATGCAGCATCTAGCAACCCAGCATCTAGCAACCCTTCCAACCCATCATCTAGCAACCCTTCCAATACATCATCTAGCAACCTTTCCAACCCATCATCTAGCAACCCTTCCAATACATCATCTAGCACCCCTTCCAACCCATCATCTAGCAACCCTTCCAATACAGCATCTAGCAACCCTTCCAACCCATCATCTAGCAACCCTTCCAATACAGCATCTAGCAACCCTTCCAACCCATCATCTAGCAACCCTTCCAATACAGCATCTAGCAACCCTTCCAATACAGCATCTAGCAACCCTTCCAACCCATCATCTAGCAACCCTTCCACTACAGCATCTAGCAACCCTTCCAACCCATCATCTAGCAACCCTTCCAACCCATCATCTAGCAAACCTTCCAATACATCATCTATCAACCCTTCCAAATCATCATCTAGCAACCCTTCCAATACATCATCTAGCAACCCTTCCAACCCATCATCTAGCAACCCTTCCAATACAGCATCTAGCAACCCATCCAACCCATCATCTAGCAACCCTTCCAATACAGCATCTAGCAACCCTTCCAACCCATCATCTAGCAACCCTTCCAATACATCATCTAGCAACCCTTCCAACCCATCATCTAGCAACCCTTCCAACCCATCATCTAGCAAACCTTCCAATACATCATCTATCAACCCTTCCAAATCATCATCTAGCAACCCTTCCAATACATCATCTAGCAACCCTTCCAACCCATCATCTAGCAACCCTTCCAATACAGCATCTAGCAACCCTTCCAACCCATCATCTAGCAACCCTTCCAATACATCATCTAGCAACCCTTCCAATACAGCATCTAGCAACCCTTCCAACCCATCATCCAGCAACCCTTCCACTACAGCATCTAGCAACCCTTCCAATACATCAACAACCTATCTCTCATTCCAACTCCCAATCCTCTTCCTCTGCCTCAGCACCTTTTCCCACATCTCACAAACCACCTCCTCTTTTTCATAGAGCATTGCTATACTAGATTTTAGTTGGAGGTACTGGATTATTGCTATTGTTGTCTAAGGAGAGTTGTGCTAATGAGCAATGGCACTTTATGAAGCTACCACTAAATCTTCTATGATACAAAACTCATGCATAAGTTTCAATAGTTTGTACATCTAATAAATAGTACAGTAGCAGAATATTCTCTCACTGCTATGGCAAGGATAAGACACAGATGAGTACTGGTTTCTTCTTTAATACTGCTCAACCTATCAACACCCATTCACATAACCACCTTTCTCAGTGATACACCCAGTTATTGTAACGCACAGGATCCCTGAGCCCTGAGGAGGCAGCTGCTGTGTCCAGTATATCACGGCTAGGACTGGAGAAACCCTACAGACATCATGGAGCAGGCATGTATCATAACTTGTACAAAGAGCAGACTGGAGTACGTTAAATTAAAAACATACAATAATGGTGCAATATTGCTTAACCATATATCCAAAATGAGTAACTGCTGATAAATGCACTCACAAACGTACGTGAGTAGCGATCATTTCAGATGAAACTGTGTGTTTTCATTGAAAATATTTTAATCAGGTTCTGAAATAGATAAAAGCAACACAGCATGTGCAGGACCAGAAAGACAAAAGGAATACTGGCCCCTGCTACAAACAAACTCACGGACTGAAGATAAAAAATCGCCTGACTCCGAATGGACTCACATTGATGGAGCTGATCCAAGGTGGTGAAAAAGACAGTGCAAAGGAGCAGAATCTTGAAGAAGATGATAACCGCCCGTACCTCTACACGTTTCCCCAGAGCTATTGTCACGGCTTCCTCAGGAGAAGACGTCTGCCCTAGTACGAACGTGTAATGGGTTTCTGTGCTGGCAGCATAGTACTGATGACAACAGGGCATTTGTGACATAGCTCCTTTTGGCCCAATTGTCTCACCGTGGCTCCTCCTGGTGCTCACCGCTCAACCTATGATGTTTGTCTTGGGTTGCCACTCATGTCTAAGCCTGGAAGTAGCGACCAATCCATAAATTAGCTACTTCAGCCCTTTAAACAGCTGGCCAATCAGGACGTGAACGATGATTAGCTGAGCAGCAGCCAGTTCAAACAGTCCAACCAGGGTCTGAGTTACCGGGACGTGGAAAAGGGCCATAAGCCGCATTATTCTGGATGGTATTCCACAAGGTTCTTCACAAATTGTATATACTATATATGCTCATCTTTGTTTAATGTTTACATTTTGACTGCAGTTGTCTTTTAACATCATCATGAGAGTCATCACCACAGTCAGCATATTGGCATCCTTCTAGTAGGTATAAAAAGTTAAAGTTCTATATTAAGACACCTACAAATAGCAAGTTAATAACCTTTGAAATACTCCATAAGATCTGCCCTGACTATGACACCAGCATGTTTAACCTACAATACATTAATAATTGGATTATTGTCTCCACAAAGCTAGTTATATTGCAAGACGATTGTCGTAGCAATTAGATCAATGGAAAACAACAGGCACCTTGTATACGATGTCGCCTGGCAGGAGAACCTCTTAGCTCATCATGCTTGAAAGTCATTAACTTAATTGTGGAGATAACAAAATCTATTAACATATTCACTGGGTCTTTGTGGCATAATCTCTCTATCATGCTGTGACAACAGTGGTCTTATCATAGGAAGCCTTCTAATATAGATCAGCCACCTCAGGTGGTACTTCATCTGTCTTGCTGGCCAAGGTGATAGGCTCCTCTCTATTAGATGTTTTATGTGAAAGCAGCCGTAAAATAAAAGGCCAAACGATATTAAATGTCTACTTGAAATCCCATTTACATGTAGGGTCCTACGTTGTGTTCTAATGATGGTGGTTCATAGTATAGCCGACACAACGATAGCATTATGGTGGCTTGCCCCAGCCCCCACTTGTGATTAACAAATGCATCATTTTCAAAGTGTAAATCTTCTCACTTCTGACTAATACACTTCACTATTTTGTTGTGCCCACCAGTAGCATTACCAATATCCTAACTTTCTTGCCATGGCCTAAGACTCTTCCACATGCCCTTGGAGGTGTCACCCTAGACTGCTCAAAGTCTGCTAAATAAAATAAAATATAATTATTGATAATATAATTTGAATACCTTGCTAAAATTAACAGGATTCACCATGCCCTCAGATGACTTGATTAGATAACGGTGACATCGCCCAGTGGCGTGATCTCTCGGGGGCCTTGGTCTGGTGTGATCCTAGATATAAGTCAGATTTTAACCCGTGTAATAATTTGGAAAGGGTATGCCAGTCTTTATGGTTAATTCTCTATGGGTTAATTAATATTGGTGAATGCATGTTAGAAACACAGAATGTGTCGGCAGATAAGAACCATTTGGCCTATCTAGTGTGCCCAATTTCTTCCTAAAAATTAATCTGAATACTTTCATCAGTCTATGGCTTTATCTTATATCTAGAATGGCATTATGCATATTTCATGAAAACTTAAACTCCTTCATTGTATTAAGCTCTACCACTTCTTCCATGCATCCACTACTCTCCCAGTAATTTAATACTTCCTGATATTACTTTTGAACTTTTCCCCCTCTAATGTAATACTATGTCCTCTTGTTGTGGTAGTTTTTTTATTTGAAATATGTTATCCCTCTTTACTGTGTTGCTATCCTTTATGCATTTCACTGTTTCTATCATATCCTTTCAGCTCCACCATATATCCAAGCTATACATGTTATGATCCTTTAAGCTTTCCTGGTAAGTTTTATCCTGCAATCTAAGCACCAGTTTAGAGCCCCTTCTTTGAATTCTCTCCAAAGAGTCTACATACTTTTGTTTTGATTTGGGGCCAGAGCCATTATAAATTATATACTGGCAATGCAAAGCTGGTATTTTCTGTCCTGGAATCAGAGGATTCAGCTCTCACAGGGGAGAGAGACCGTCTTTGTGTGAGACAGGTTGTGTCTGTGTGTGACAGCTTGTGTCTGTGTGTGACAGCTTGTGTCTATGTGTGTGAGAGACAGCATGTGTGTGAGTGTGAGAGACAGCTTGTGTGGGAGAGACAGCATGTGGGTAAGTGCAAGAGACAGCTTGTGTGGGAGAGACAGCATGTGGGTAAGTGCGAGAGACAGCTTGTGTCTGTGTGTGACAGACACAGCAAGTGTGTGAGAGAGACAGCATCTGTGTGTGTGTGACAGCTTGGGTGTGTGTCTGCTCATTGCATGATATATGCAATTAGGTAGAACCATGCCAGTGTGTGTGTATATATGATATACAAATATTATGTATATATGATGTCAGTGAGAATCCATCCCACACATATGGCCGGCATTTTTTTGAGGAATTATTACTCCTAAATCTCTTTCCTCAGATGTTTAGATTAGCACTGTCTCAAATATTCTAAATCTGCCCTTGGGTTTTTACACCCACAGTGCATTATTTTGCATTTATTTTAAAAGTCAGTTGCCACATCTTTGACCATTTTTCTAGTTTACCTAAATCATTTGCCTTTGGTCTTTCCATCCAGAAACATCAATCCTGTTGCAAATCTTTGTATCATCAGCAAAAAGTCATATCCTCCCATCAAAACCTCTTGCATTGAATATACTTCATTGACTACAACTCTCTTTTATCTGTCACTTATTGATAAGTCTTCTACGTGGGACAATGTCAAAAGAGTAACTGAAATCTAGATTTAGTTTAGACACACAATAAAAAACAATTAATAAGATCTATTAACTCATTTTATTCTGATCTTGCAATCCATTTGATGTTAAACGTTCAACAATCCTGTCCTTTAACATAGTTTTCATTAATTTCCCCACTACTGATGAATGACTTACTAGCCTACAGTTCCCCGACTCCTCCCTACCACCTTTCTTGTTAATGGGCACAGCATTTGCTAATTTCCAATCCTATGGGAATTCTCCCGTTAACAATGATTGGTTAAATAAATCCATTAACGGATTTGCTAGTACACCACTAATTTCTTTTAATAACTTTGGGTGCGCCCCATCAGGCCTCATCGGCTTATTTGTCTTTACATTAGACAGCTGAAGTAGAATCTCATCCTCTGTAAACTCACATGTAATAAAAAAAATCACTCATTGGTCTTTTTTTTTTTCTAACTGAGGTCCTTTGCCTTCATTTTCATCTTTAAAATCTGACCAACAAAATGCTGGCCAATGTTGAGCTATTTTCTGAATTAGAGTAAACAGACCTCATTAATGTATATGTTATTTAGATCTCGCTAAATATACTAAATAAAACTCTTGGTAAACTATTTTTATGTATTTTTTTAGATATATTTTTTTTTCGAAAGGAATGAAAAACCCCATATGTGACTCCAAAGTTTCGGGGAGGTTTATTTGAAACTATTAAAACTGAATTGTATGATTGACTCTGGATTGATTAGAGCTTTCAGAAAATAACCAGATGAAAGGTCTAGGCTTTTTGTTCTGCTTGTTCTCCCACTTGTCCAAATAACATATAATAGCTTGCATTCTAAAAGCCTGTTTAGTTTGCTGTGTCATAACTACCAAACCAGGAAGAAAGGCCCACTGTCTTGCTGATGAGCTATTAACCCTTTGCAAAGAGTGCGATGCATGGCACTTGATGGGTTGCATTGTATTAATGTGAATTTCCAAGAAGGCTAAGCATAAGTGGACATTTCTTAAAGGACAACTGTAGCAAAAAATGAGGTTTAATTAAAGGATTCCATTAAGTTTTATATATTTCTATATAATTTTATATAGAATATTTCTATATAAGTGTATATCGAATTGCTTTAATGAAAGAATACAAATAAAGTACCTTATTGAGCCATCTTTACCCCATATAGCTCAACCAGGAGGCAGACATTTTGTTTAGAATTTCTTCATCTGAACCAAGGTGAGTGAAGATCTGACCCAAGATTCTAAACAAAATGTCTGCCCCTATGAGAACTATATGGAGTAAAGAAGGCTCAACAAGGAACTTTATTTGTATTATTTAATTTATAAATCATCTACACTTGATCCAATCTTTCAATTAAACATTAGTTAATTTTTTGCTACAGTTGTCCTTTAATGCACACCCACAGACGCTCTAGTGATTCAACATGACATTATAACGACAGTGAAATGAAACTCGTTTGTCCAGCCTGAACATTATTATAGACCTAATATATTATCAATTTTTTTTTTTTTGCTCAAATCTTACCCCATCTGGTATCTCAATTGATGCAAAATTGATGAAACTTCTAAGTGGAATTACATTGTCTGATCTTCACAGCCCTGGAATAACAGTGGCCTAAAGCTACAGTTTGTCTAAACTTGCTTTTGCACAAGAGTCTTAGGCGCTGTGGACGTATCGACACAGCGCACCCATGGAATGACATTAGGGGCTACTTAGAAGGAGTCAGAATAACAGGAGATTACGCATCAAGTGGTTCTGAAAATTACCTTTTCTTTTCTCTTCCAAACCTTACTGAAATATTACCTTTTTCTGCTGAATCTCACTCAAAAATTACCTTTTGCCAACCTAAGCTATCTCAAAGTGCCTTGATGTTAAGCAATATAGTTTTAAGTTGAAAATGTCAGAAGGCTATGAAAAGAAATTGATGGAAAATTTCAGGGTTCCTTGTTGATATTTGAAGCCAGCCTGTGGATTTTACTTCTTTAACATGGATAGTCTCTGCTGAGCTGACACTTTGATTTCTGTATTGCCAGAACCAGCATGTTTCTAGGCTTAATGGCTTCACAGAGAAAGAGTATGAAAGTGATTTCGTTATTGCTGCAGAGGTACAGACGCCAGGAGGAAATTGGTAAACACGTAGTTTTTCACTATTCTCTCCCATTTTTATTTAACGCGTGTTTTTTTTTTTTAAAAATTAGCTAAATCAAAAAGTTTGGTGCACTGTTGTCCAATGTTTTTAAGAACAGAAAGTAGTAAAAATGTAATAGCTTATGTGAAATTGATTCGGTTAAATAAAATCTCATCTTCTAGTTTTACAACCCAGGGACTGGCTGTGCACACAAAACTGTGTTTTGATTGGTTTGTGGGTGCAAGGTTAAACATTAAAGAATATTGTAATTTACACCAGGTAAATTAGAATTATGATCTGATGTACTTAACATCTCATGGCTGTGGTAGAATTTCTTATGAATGGGGACTCTATTTCGGTTTATAGAAAGCCAATAGCATTACATACAATGTAATCACCTAACCCCGAACTCCAACACGAACATACAGTGGAATGTCCGTGTTCGGGTCCGGGGTCCAAAAACCGTAATGTTCGGTACGAACCCGAACAGTGCGGTTCGGGTTCGCTCAACACTACTTGTGACCACTTCAAAAAGCGGTTGGACCCCAAGGTCCTGTAATACTTTATGTCATTTGCATTCAGGAAAGCTTACATTTAATATAATGCATTAAATCCTAGTAAAGAAAAAATCCAACTGTCTGTCTCCTAATGCATGTGGCATTTTCTATAACAACACACACTATATTGAATTCTTTGTACTGTCTTTTTTGCCAAACCATTGATTTGCCCTTTGATGTTGAGCACTAGATGGAGTCATTTTTGGGGACACATAAACAAAGCATAGTGAGAGAAGTAAAATGGCTTGTATTGTTTACCAAGAAAGGGTATTATCTGGTATTCAAGTTCCACCTAGGGAAATACATGATTTGCCAACAAAAGGCAATAAAAAAATGTACAATGCATTGAGTATGTCGTTTTTAGATAGGGGTTTCATTGAAAGTGGAATGCCCTTCATTGACCTTAGAATTTTAGCTCTGGTCACTGAATGCCATGGACTGCGATAGAATGATTAAAAAAGAAACAAAAACATTGATAAACCATCATCAGGTCACAGTATAGACCTCAATATCTATCTCCCGCTGTTTCTGGTAATGCATTTGTTCGCTCACGATCAATCCCGTGACTCCACCTATGGCCACTCCCCTAAGAGCTTTTTTTTATGTGAAGGTAAGTACATCCCTGATTATCACAATGCAGCAGACAATTTGAGACATACATACCAGCATTAAAGAAATCAATCATCTTGTTGTATTTTAGAACACGATTGTTCAGGGAATTGCCGTTTGCACATTTCGCATGTAAAGTACCAAAACATGACTTTTTGAAGCTGTTATATAGAATATAATACTGGATTTTCAAATGGATCTATATTTAATTTTATTTTTTTTCTACGAGACGTGGAAAAAGAAAACAAAATGTCACCTGTAATATATTTTTAATGAGATGTTCTACATTTCTGCTTCTAGATCTCAATTTTTTGTTTCTTTTTTTTTTTTTTTAATATTTAATAAATCGTTCCCAGGTTTGTGACAGATTTTAACCATAACATAAACAGCGGGAGGTGTAAACTCAACTCAATTCATATAGGCATATTATATCAGTGTCAACATCGCATTGCCCTGCAGGTATATTGGCAAAACAACCAATGGTTGCAAAGCTTTTTCCGACAAAGCTTCGAAAATAAAGTTCTCCCCTTTTATCCTACTAGAAATCAATTGGAAGCCTTACAGCAAAATCCTATAAAATGACTTCAAACACAACTTCTTAGTCTAAAAATTTGTATTATGGCTACACCTCTTTGAAGATTTATGACTGAAGTTTGGAGAAAAATGATTTAAGTGCTATCTGCTAGACATCAGAGTGTCAAAATTTTCTCTCAGTTTTTCTTGACACATAAATTGCAAGCTTTGGAATCTATTTTATGGATTTTGAATCCTATTTTATTTTTTTTAGCACCCCTTTCTGTTTTGAGTTTATGAATGCCATTTAACAACTGTTTGACCCTGGCGTCTTATTAACTTGTACAATTATAAGAAAGATAAATAACTAAAATAAAGTCAATAGCTTTTCTAACTTTTTTTTTATCCATTTGTTCATTGTAGATATTGGGCCTGACAATTAATTCGGAATGTGTTAACCTTTTAAATCTCTGTGGAATGTTTGGTTATCCTGTCAATGTTTTTGTTTTTACAGGTTCACGTCAGAAGAGGATAAGCGTGGACTAGGGGCTTTTATTAGTACACGTATACATGTCAAATTGAATAAGATATTAATGGAATCACCTGTGCTCATATGAAGATATCCTTCAAGAAACTGCATTGTGAGGGGCAGAGGGGCAATTTTGAGAAACTCCGACATATAGGATGAAAGTATTGAGTAAAATATTGATACAGTTTTACTAGCCTTTCCTCTGGTGATACCATATGGTGGTTTAAAATGTTATTTAACTTATGTTTTTCAGTCTTGAATCCACTGGATCAACTCCAGAGGATTTCCAGAAAGAACTAGAAGGAAATTCTGAAATACCTTTCGTGCCTACTTACAAATAAAGTCAAAAATACGTTTCTGATATTTAATCTCCCTTTACGTGTTATGGCTATTTTTTTTTATTCATGTGATTTGGCAAATCATAGTTCTGTGCTGGTTTGTCCAACAAAAGCAAATGGTAATCATTTCTGATTATCTTGCTTTGTGTTTCTTCTCATACATTTTTGCCATCTTGCTTTTTGTAATTTTTCTGTTGTCGCAAATCAAATTTCATAGACTCATTCAGCAGTAAATGCAGAATTATATGTAGGAAGTTTAATGTCTATTTTATTTCTATTCTTTGTTGTGTCATCCCTTCCATCTTATCCTTCATTAACCCCTTTGCAACAATGACACATCCTGTTCACGTAAACTGCTCTGATGGTGCTGCTCTATTGCTTCGATGTCAAGGCATTAGGCAGCACTTAAATCTCGTTTCTGGGTGCACCACAGAGTGAACGTGGGCGCCATATTGCTATGCCCTCTTGTCGGTAGAGCTTCAGAAGTGAAAAAATTCACTTCCAATGCTCTCATGCTGTTGCTTGACTGCCCCTAGAGGCAGTCACTAACGTTGCAATAAAATTACAAATAAAAAGACTTAATTAGCTAAAATCTAGGGTTAGGGTTAGAATAGTTGTTAGGGTTACAAGTAAATTAGAGTTAGCATAAGGGATAGGGTGAAATTATAATATATTAAGAGTTAGCACAAGGGTTAGAGTTGGAGTTAAATTTAGGGTTAGGGTTAAATTCAGGGTTCGGGTTGGGGTCAAAAAGTCACTGTAGAAAATCCCCCCAAAAACACTGTTTTTGGTTTTTGCCCTATAATTCGCCAAAAAATGCATAAAAACAAGGAAACAAGTATATTTCCAAACTCAGGACACAATTTAAAAACTATTTAGATGGAGTCTTTTTTAATGATTGTATTTGTGTAATTTTTTTTTAGGTCAAAGTTAGAAAAATGTTTTGGGTTTTCATCACAGTAAAAGTGATTTATTTGCTCTATACAGTATTTATGCTACTGTATTTCATGAGAGCTGAGAGGCTTTAATATATCTTATTGATGAAAATGATCCATTATCCAAAAATATCTATTATCCCAAATACTTCTGGTCTCAAGCATTCTCGATAAGTAAACTCAATCTGTATATGTTGTTTAAAATGATCATGCGTATGAATTGGACATTCTGAGTAAATTACAGTAATGCATTTTAAACGGTCATTGTCGATCCAATGACACTGGTCTTAAATAATTCTCTCTTATTTTCTGATCTTAGTAAACTGTACACAAAAAATTGGAGTTTATTAATAAAATATGCTTTTACACAACACAGTTGCAAGTTTAGTTGATTACAAACAATGTATATGAACAAAGTATTTTCTCTACAATGGTTAAAAGTCGAAGGTTTCCAACAAAATGTTGCTGAAATTTAAACTGCCTGTTTAGTCACAAATCAGTACAAATAAATAGGCTTAATCGAATGGACCCTGCAGATTTATTTGTCCAAAAATAGGTCAAGATGTCGATATATTTCTGAAATTATAGAGTCAATTCTCATTATTTTCTATCTGCTGAAACAGGTAAAAAAAATAATATTAAAAAAATGTACTGTTTTGTAATCATAATTGATTATCAATTAAATCGTAGCTATTTTTGCCTAATTTTCGGATCACTCTTTAGTGAGTCCCTAAAAGTTCCAGTCTTTTCGCAAACCATCTATTTCTGCTATTATTGTTGCATTTAAAATATTGAAAATATTTCTTGGCCAAGTATTGTTACAGAGGGTTGCAAAAAAAAAATAAAAAATAAAAAAAATATATATATATTATTGCAAAATAAAGCTTAAATCTATTTTCCACAACTGCTTTCAAAAACATAGCAAGGGTAAGTTGTATGATGCATCACTGATGGGTTTCTGCTGCATGTGATGCTGGTGTTGTTATACTGGAGGGGAAAAAAAACATACATTAGAGTCCTCCAGGGGGAAAAGCAAACAAGAAATCTACAGCACTGCTTCATGTGAAGCGCCAAGGATACACTTGTAAACATTCATTATCACTCCAGTTAAACACTCAGGAAGAACAGTACTTTATAGGCAGGCCGTCAGATGATGTGAGTGACTGAGTGATGGATACTCCACTTGCACTCACCCTGTGGGGAAACATTCTAAGACACGAAAACAAAAAAAAAAACAAAAAAAATTCAAGAATTATGACAGCAATGGAAAAATTGGCTCTTTTGATCCTTAACCTATTATTTATGGACAATGTAATATAAATTGTCTTATGTTTATTTAGAAAAGTCAATACCAGTTCTAAAAGTATCACCATGTAAACTAAATTTATAAGACACAAAATCTACATAAATACAAAAATCTCTGCCTGAGGTGAAGATTTGGGTGAGAGATTTGCTACTTCTATATTGTTTCTATATTTGTTTCGACCAAGCATCTGGGTTTAGCATGCTTCCCCATCACAGAGAAAATTACAAATTTCAAGTGTGTCTCACTGTAACGTATTACAAAGTAGGGGTTGATAAAAAAATTTAAAAAAAGAAGGCCTTTGGTCTCTTACAAGTAATGTAGTGGAAGAGATTTAATTTCATTTAAGTAAAATGTTAAATGTTAGGACAGAAAGTACAGAAATCTCCAGTTTAAGTTTAAATAAAAAGAAAAAAACATTTATAAATAATAAAAATAGTTCAATTGAAACCATAATGCCAAGGGGCGACTTGGCATTACTGGAGGGAGGAAAAGGAGAATGTGGGGTTCTCTCTATATAATATATATAAATATATGCTTAGCAATAAAATTAGGATCATCATTATTATTAACAAATACAAGTACACATGTTTAAAGATGCAACATTAACTAATATGACCTGATTTTACAAGAAAACGGCACTCACGGAAGCAGGTATGTGTCAAAGTGGCTTTTAATCCAGATTCAGATTCACAGCAAGAGGTGGGAAAAGTAACTCAAACAGTGAGGTGGGCATGACGCGTTTCGCGCTAAAAGCACTTACTCATATGCATTTGCATAAATTATTGGGTGTTAGCCACACCAGCAGAGGCACCCGGAAGTGAAGGAGGATCAGTGGATACAATTTATACTTCAAAGCCGTTTCGAGAGCCTGCACATTTTTCTCTTCTGAGGTGATTTTATAAGAGACAAACGGATCTGCGAAAATGAACTCAACATTTTCGACTATTGACAAAAACTGTTGGTTAATCCTTGAATATCTCTTTCTTGTTTCTATGTACCACTTTATTTATTTTTTTGAATACTCTTTTGACACTGTATCATGTGAAGATACTTAGAAAAACATCAATAAAAACATAATTTAAAAAAAAAAAAAATCCTTGAATATATCATTCTACACCAGATCAACATATAACAATTATAGACATTTTACTTTTCAAAAGTTTTAATCTTTTTTTTGTTGTTATCCTTATATATTTTTAGGGTGAGGCCTCCTTTGAGCACTTGGATGCGGTGTCACACATGACAACAGATGCTAGACTGCGAGGCCTAAGATGTTGATGAGACCGTACAATGGTTCAGCATTGTGAGAACAGACCAAAATAATTTTCACTACAGCTAGCCTATTTTAGAAGCATTAATGAACAATTAACCAACACTGGCACTCTTTCCATTTCTAATCCTGTCGTAGAATCACTAATCTCCACCACTAGCAGCTAATGATGAAGGTGTCTGAAGCTCTGCATCTTATCCCAGCTTGTTCTTAATGCCTGTATAAGTATGCTTTCTGCAGAGGCGGCCCCCTACCGCTCTGCAACCTGAATACAAAAGAGGAGTGCATTTTTTTTAAGGGTTTTCTGTTCAAAAACATTTGCAGACTTATGTTTGCCTTCCTACTACAACAAGTCCAAGTGATCAGTGGAGGGCTATTGAGGTCACCAAGGGCTCTGTTCCTCCATACTTGTTATAATGCTTAAAAGAATGTATTCATACCATGTCAACTGTGTCTTTTTTTATTTTCATTCACAAGTCAGAACCAATGTGGATGCAAATATCATCCAAGAAGGTGTACAGTTGCATTGAATGAATGTCCTTTAGAATGAAGTTGGGAAAAAAAAGCAAAACAATCCATACATTTGCATGGTAATACATAAATTAAGATAAAAATACATATTACATTTGTCTGTGGTATCTCCTGTTCCTGACATCACCTATGGCTTGATGTGCAAATTACACATTTCCCTTTGAAAGTAGCTTAAGCCACAGCTGATGTCATAAACAGACACCACTGACACATTTAAAACATATTTTCTCTTCTACGAACACCATGTATAGAGGTTTTTCTTACCCCCATTCAAAGTACAAATAAAGTTTAGGCGACAGAATCCTTTTAGTGTGGAGAAGCAAGGACAGATGTGTAACAAGTCAATTTCGGCAAAATGATCAAAGATATTTTTGAGACTCGGGTACCGTATTTGACTTAGACTCAAAATGAAAGTCAACCTCCAAAGTCAACTTCTTTGTTGACTTTTGAATTTTAGTGAATAGACCCATGAGTGTATATTTTTTCATGGAGAAATCTGTCAAGTTTCAAGCAAATAGAATTTAATTGTTCGACAATTATGGCAAACCCAAAAAAAAGAAAAGAAAAGTATAATCAAAATGCATACACCATCGTTACATTACTTCCTGGTTTATTTCTGGAAATGTTTTAATAGTTTTAAAAATATTCCTACCCCAAAAAGTATTAGTCAGGAAAATGGCTAATTCGGCCAAATTAAAATTCCTTTTGAACATTTCAGAAGTGGACTTAAACCAAAAACTTGGATTTTTAAACAGGCAATAACAACTTTAAGGATATTTAGTAGCTAAAAAAATCTGTTCCTATGGTCTGTTATTATTTATACCATTTCTTTATAGGGTCTATTCATTAAGGAGAGAATTGCAGGATATTGAGATGGGAATTTCAAACTTAAAGCCAATGTATCTTTTTATTGAGTAGACTCTTACCTTATTTGAGTATTAGACCCACAGGCCAGTAAAGTTTAGTGTTGATTTTTATATGAAGGCAAATTGAAGAAGATAATAATAAACTGCATATTTTGTTAGGCAAAAAAAGCTTTTAGAAAGTAGCATCCTTCCTGTCTTGTTTGACAATATCTATAACAAACCAGAAGGGATCTTTATATTCAGCAGTTGAATTTGTACATTTTACAACACTTCTCAATTCTTTTCGTGCTGCTACAATAAGACTTACTCTACAGCTTTAAGAACAATCAACAGGCAGTATTTACTCTGGTACTTAGTTGTACAAATGGAATGCTGCTCTTGTTAACTGCTCTTCTCTTTGTTCATTGAAAGCCAATTTAAATGATGTATAAAATCACAGTACCACACATAAGGTCATGCAACTCAATTTTCTCCTTGATGGAAGAATTTTTCTTGCTGTTACGTGTGCGAGGTCGAGCAGGAATAGTTGTGGGTCCATGATCCATTTAATGTTAAGTAATGTTTTTCACCTGCTAATAACTCTGGAGAGAAATGTCAAATCTAGAAGGGAAAAAAAAACACTTGCTACATCTTTTATCTCTGTTGTGTTTTGTCTTCGTTTCGTCCCATGAGTTTACGTTATTTCTTTTTAGCAATTTTTCTTGTATGTTTTTTTTTGTTTGTTTTGTTTTGGAACAAAAAAACATGGAATCACAATATATTCATCACTTATTATACATACTGCATTTTATTGCCCACCCTGTAATCTATTTTTATGGAAGAGAGACTGTTATAACAAGTGCTTTATTCATGGCAGAGGGAAGTGCAGGGAATTGACAAAGGGAAATTAAAACTCAAGGCTCATGTAGTTGAGCTGGGAGGATTCCCCTATTCAAAGGAATTGGAGAATTTCTCCAACTTTCAGGAATAAAGCCCATAGTGTTTAAGGACTACAACATGCAGGTGGTAATGGATATATGTGCACCTGGCCGGCCATAGAAGATAACACTGTCTTTTCCCAGGGCTTGGTGTGCCGCTGGCACGCAAATGATGATGTCACCTTTGAGCCTGTGCTTCCCATTCATTGTCTACACTCAGGAGAAGAACATTAGGGATGTAGTAGGTGAAACACACCAAGGCCCATCTGACTTAGTCCAGTATTGTGGCCCCAAAACACCATAATGAACTGGACAGACAAAAAAAACTTTTAAACCAGGGTCCTAAACAGTCTTGTACCACTATTGCTTATGCTCCCCAAATCGCTTTGGGGCATGGGTTACTCCTCCCACTTTTGTGTGTAGGGGCTCATAGGATGCATGCATACTGGCTCTGGAATTTGTAAAAATTAAAATAAGTTTGTATTTCAATGAGTCTAAAAACACAACCTGATTATTTTCTAGAATGCAGTTACAAATCAGTTTCAAAGAAACTGATAGAATAGATAGGTTAAAATAAAGTTAGTTTATGTAAAAGAAATAAAAGCAATGTTCACAATATAACAGAATTTGATTTTTAAAATTATGGCTGGAATGGTTATAATTAAAAAAAAAACACATTTGGGGGAATGTATTCTGTCTTGTAGAGTGGCCAATATTCAATTTGTATTCCCATACATCATTTTTTATTTTCTATTTAGGTGGTGGAACAAGATCAAAGAAAGCAGATTTAAGTTCATTTGGATTCTTTTAACTTAAATTTCTGTAGAATGGAAGGAAAATTGGCCTCTTATTCATGAAGGTTAATGCAGCTTCAGAAAAAAAAAGGAATCAGCTTTTCACCTCAATGAAAGCATTAAAAGTGTCCAAAATAATACAAGAGAACGGAGAGAAAAAAACTATAATGAATGACCACTGAAGGATGAACTAGCCACAGGAATATGTCTTAATTTAAAGAAACCACTTAAAAAAAGGCTTCAAGATGTAAAAGACACTTTTACAGACCAACATTCCAAATGAGCAATCCTGTTACACATAAATATTTGGGGTAAATTCAGTGGAGCTAAAAAAAATAGAGAAATAGAGAAAATTCGGGACATAAGAACCATTCAACCCAAAAACTCTACCTTTATCGCTACCTTCTATAAAATTTAAGTTCAACTCATATCACTGAAGTAATCTGTTTGGGTCCGAAAATTGGAGCCTCTTGGGTGGACCAACTAATTAACGAATGGACAAATGAACAAAGGATTTATATCGTATTTGACGATATATATTTAAATCTTTAAACATATTTTGTGTCTATAAAAAGACCTCTCAGTGATGTGTTTCCTTTGTAGTAACAAACTCATATGCTCCTGGAAATAGGGATGACAAAAAAATTAGGACAAAAAGCATTGGTCAGTAAAATGTGTATATGACTTAATACTTGATGGATTATATAATATACGGCATGTGCAAGGGTAATTTCACTTTTCTAGGCTTTGTAGTATACCACAAATATGTACAGAAAAGCACTGATTTATGCTGACATAACCATCTCTTTCTTTCAGGACTCTTTATGCGTGTTGTATACTGGATTCCTGTAAAGTCCAAAAGGACTTTTGGGGCTCCTATGCAGCTGCAACAAACCGGATAGACCGGCTACCGGGTACTTAAAAAGACCTGCGCATTACAACAGATTTTTTATTAAGGTCTAAATCCTTTCTTCCAGTCTAAGCAGGTGCCGCTTCAATAAAGTTATGAAAAAAATGCGACCGGAGTTTCCTTCCTCCATGCAGGAGGGAAGCCTGCATGGAGGAGATAGAGGAAAAAGGAGGTAAGTACTGGCGAAGGGGGGAGGAGGGTGGCAAAAAAAAAAGCAGAATCCGGGCATATTGAGTGGCAAAATCCTGGCATATTGAGTGACAAAACCTGGCATATTAAATGGCTAAATCCTGGCACATTGAGTAACAAAACCTGGCATATTGAGTGGCAAAATCCTGGCATTTTGAGTGACAAAACCTGGCATATTAAATGGCTAAATCCTGGCATATTCAGTGACAAAACCTGGCATATTAAATGGCTAAATCCTGGCATATTCAGTGACAAAACCTGGCATATTAAATGGCTAAATCCTGGCACATTGAGTAACAAAACCTGGCATATTGAGTGGCAAAATCGTGGCATTTTGAGTGACAAAACCTGGCATATTAAATGGCTAAATCCTGGCATTTTGAGTGACAAAACCTGGCATATTAAATGGCTAAATCCTGGCACATTGAGTAACAAAACCTGGCATATTAAGTGGCAAAATCCTTGCATACTGAGTGGCTAAATCCTGGCATATTAAATGGTTAAATCCTGGCATATTAAATGGCTAAATCCTGGCATATTAAATGGCTAAATCCTGGCATATTAAATGGCTAAATCCTGGCATATTAAGTGGCTAAATCCTGGCATATTGAGTGGCTAAATCCTGGCATATTGATTGACAAAATCCTAGCATATGATATGGCTAAATCCTGGCATATTGAGTGGCAAAATCCTGGCATATTGAGTGGCTAAATACTGGCATATTGTGCATAATGGAAAATATTATAGTCCAAAGCAGCTGGGATGCTAAATGTTATTCACCACTGCAGTCGTATGACTATCACAGGGATTGCTAATGTTTAGCTGGTGCACACTGCATTTCTCATGGTACAGAATGGTGTGCCTAAGGTTAGCTGTATTAGTTTTGTCTCTAGCTTTAATCATTACCACTACTTTTGGGGAGATAAGAATTTAGTAAAGATCTGTGGTTTTCTTGCTTTCCTCCTCTAAAAACTAGGTGCGTCTTATGGAGCAAAAAATACAGTAATGAATAAACCTGATCTCTGTATATCCATATCTGTATGTATATATTGCATATGAATGAGTCTATGTGGTTATGTGTGTTATATATAGAATGTAAGTAACATTTAATTGCAACATATAGCAATAAAATACTATCCATAAATATTTAAGTCCAACAAACAAAAGGTTTACTTTCATATATAAAAAAAAATACATTTTAATTGTACATTGCTTTTGAGAAACAGCCACTTGTTATAGATGGCTGAGAAGTTTATATTTTTGTGCATTTTGCTTGTTTTTTGTGTGAATTTTTTTTTTTTTTTTTGCTAAAGTGAAAAACCATTAATAGCCCTGATCTCCTCCAATCCTGTAAATTGATATTTGTTTTAAAATATTTGCCTATGAGATTATTTTAAAAAGTAGCTTCCCCACTTCCATATCATTGAAAACATGTCAATACACTTTATTTTAACTACTGTTACATTTCTGTTCTAGCAGTGCAATAGTTTGACACTATTAGATTGGTTTACAGTCATAGCAAGGTTAAGGGTTGTCATATATTTTCAAATATGTCTTAAATGAGCCGTGTATTGACAAAACAGTCATGACAAGTTTACGGGGAAAAAAAAAATTGAGAAAATTACATAGTTCAAGTTACTGAAACAAAAACACACACAAAATCCAGTTTCCCCAAGTGTGACATGACGGTATATTTACTCACCCATCATCCTCGAAATGAGGTTGCAGCCTTTGCTAAACAAAACACTGTCTCCCCCAACTTGTTACTTGAACTGAGAGTTGCCTGAGAAGCTCATAGGTTTTCTTTTGCTTTTTAGTATCGCATTTTATAGCCAATCACCCAAGACAACTGTAACACATAAAGATAAACATATCTATTAAATAAAACCAATAGTAGTGTTTTTTTTTTTAATATTATTTAATGCAGCCGAGGCTCTCATTGTTTGGCCTGTTTACTAAAAAAGGGAACTGGGGCAAACTGAAAGTAGACTGAAAAAACCAGAGGGTCTACGCAGGCTACTCTGAGTTTCATACCCAATCGGATAACTTTGGAGCCATTTTGGGGCCTTCCATATTGCTATTCCCCTGGCCATTTTTCCCGACCTAAACATGGCCGAAGACTGCCCCTGAAATCAGTACAGATCGGTCTATATTCAGTAGACACTCAGGTCTACTCACTAAAAAGTGAACTGACAAGTTGGGTTGGGAAACCTCTACAATTTGCCTGACTTTCCAGTGAATAGATCTTTTTAGTGAATAGATCCCAATCCTGCTGATATGTTCACTGAGCCGTATATTAATAGACTTCACTGTTCCTGTGCTAGAAGTGCACAAACACAGTGACAGACTTTTGGGCACCCTCTCTCTTGTGTCTTGCCAGACAAATCAGGTGTAGTCATCAACACTAGTGTTCATTTACTGGACGGACAATTAAATTATGTTCCTTGGACCTTCATAAACCTTACCATTGTCCTACTATGGACTCTTTGCCTATCCCTGGATCTCACCAAAGGGTTGAAAAAAACATTTCCTACCCCAGGGAGTTAATGCTGGTGACAGACAAAAAATAGTGAAGGTATAATTAACAATTTAAAAAAGTGCAAAACAAGTGGGAAGAGGAGAGCTGCATTAGTTGGTGGACACAATGGTGGTCACAAGCACAACCAAATAGTACGTAGCCGATGGTAGATGCGCAGATTGAAATTTTATGGGAGTCTGCTTTACAAATAAGCACACAATGCCTAGAGTGCAAGTATGTGGCGCTATGTGCATGTATACCGATTTTATACATAACCCATAATGTATCTGAAACATAGCACTGATAATAAAGCACTATACCTAATAGACATTTTCCCAGAAGACCTCCAAAGATCGTAATATATATGCAATGAAACAGCAAGGTGAAATACAATTTAACATAAAATTAGTAGTTTTATTTTATATGAATTTTTACATTAGTAGTGTGTTTTGAAGGGGCGTTTTACAATCACTGTATAGACTCATTTTAACATGGAGTTTGAATTCAATCAATTTTTGGCCTAGATTGTTTTTATGCTATATCAACTCTATAATAAGGCATCTTTATATTCTCTCACTATAGCTACCAAGGTGTACTATATATGCACACATATAAGTGTATATGTCAATGCCAGTTGTACAAATAAAGCACCAACTGCATGAAAAGAAGTGCGTTGAAGGATCTCCAAAGCCATGATAAAATTAAAAATGGACCACCAAAAAAAAGTTCAAGCCATACTTTAGTTTAAAAAATTGCTTTCGATTGTTTCTTTTTTTTTTTTTTTCAGAGTTCAGTGCCACATGGGACAAAACCATCATAATTATTTAATAAGATCAGCTGCTTTTCATCTCACTGACTGAGCACAAGCTCTCAGAACCAATCAACTTCCACCAAAGAAAAATGGGAAGGAACAATCATGCAAATTCTGTGTTAAGTAGGTAAAATGGCTGCACTCGCTGAACTACTTGGATTTCTAGTGCCACTGCCAAGTTAAATGCGCTAAAAAAAGGAAATATAACATTGTTCTACACTCTATCATGAAACCTTAACTCAACGCAAACTTAGCAAGTAATAACAGAGACATCAGAATATTTTTTTTATGGAAACAAAAAGGATTTGAATTGGCATGTAAGAAGCCCATTGGGGAAATTAATGTCAGAGGTCTATTCTCTATTACTTCCTGTCATTACATTTATCTACCTCTGTCTGTCTTCTCTTCTCTCAAGCTATGTGGATGCATACAATTGCCTGTTTCTGTCTGAAAAGTGCTTCAGCTTCATTAGTTGGTTTCTGTTATCAGTCCCCTTCCTACTATCTGGGCTCAGGATTCTCCTGATTACAAAATCACTGTCCGTACCTCCAGGCTACTTAGGAGAACAATGTTAACAGAATATTTCTAGGCGACTTAAGCTTCTTTAAAGGGTAGCACTTACCCAATTTCTCTCTATAACTTAGCACAAGCTTCTGTGGTTTGAAAAATATAAATCTTTACCGATATCTCTTAGAAAACCAACGTTAAGGGAGATGCTCTGTGTGAATTCAAATCCTTACCAATTAGGCTCTTGGTTAGAACAGAAAATATTCCTACTATATATTTCTAATGGTTATTATTGATTGAAACCGCCAGGCTTAAATTTAAATTTTTTTGGGCATGAATCCGCATTATTTCCACAGAAATGAAATGCTGGCGAATGTGTTTATTGATCATTAAAGGATGTGAAACAGCTCCTTGGTATATGGGCAATATTAAGAAATAACTAGCGTGGAATTGCAACGGCAAAAAGAAAAAAAAGGTAAAGATTAAAAAGGTTAGCATTCCCTAAGGTAATGTTATCTTAAAAAATGCTATAAATTGAAGCAGCCATAGCATACTGCACTGCACTACCAAATTAGCATAGGACCAAGGTGGAATTTCTCTTACTAGAAATTAAAGATATTGTTCCCTATATACCAAGGCACCGGTTTTAGCTTTTCCTGCTTTCAAGCCAAGCCCGAGGCTGGGCAAGGCTAACATATAACTGTATGGCATGGAACCCACTCAGCCAATGAGACGTGAATCATAGTTACTGCACAGCCAATCAGAAGCAATGTGGTTTTTAAGCTGCTTATAATTCTTATAATTACTAACAGCACACAAGCTTTTTTTTAATGCCATTAAAGAGGCCTTTTTCTTAAGCTTAGTAGGTTGGTTCCAACTAGCGGGGCGGTCTTGATCTGAAATGTAAGTCAAGTTTCTTCTTGACAAGTGACTCAGCAACTCCAGAGTCTTTATTTGGCCTCCATAGGACTTGTCATTGTGGTACAGATGCACCATACAGAATGGATCTCTGTTAGAATGTGATCTGTAACAGGCAAATTCCACACATTTTTGTCTGGTTTTAAATTAGCATTTGGTTTCCGTCAATGTAATGATGCAGAAAATCTTGATGCTTTACAAGTAATTATAATCATTATAATATTTAATAAAATGACCGCTTCTTCCAGACGTGAAACAGACAGAGGCTATATTCTGCTGAAAAATAAAATCACTTCTGCTTAAGTATTTTAATAATTAAACATTAGTATTCCTTTAATCCTGTTTATAGTTTGTTAAAAAGAAGCAGTAGTCTTAAATAAATGTGCACAGGTGCAGAGCTTTAATGAGGCACACTTACCAAATCGCCTTAAGGAAGCACCAGGGTAGTGACTACAAATGATGGCACCGGTGATGACATTTTCCTATCTTTAATACTCGTGACTTCACAGTTCTTTTTAAAAAATGTGGTGCTCTCATCATGTTATGTAACGCAGGACTTTATTGGCTTCATAACTGGTAATAAAAATTGATATTAAAAAAATGGGGAAATATCCAAGATGGGATAACAATCTCACAAAATCTGGAGTGAAAAATGTCTCATTATTATTTAAAGTTTGAATTCATGGCATACTCATGGCCAAATTTACATTACAAATGCCCCTAGCATGAAAAGACTACGGTCAATGCTGCTTTCCCACCCCGATATACACTAAAACAAAATAAACAAAGATAAAAGACGGGCTACGTACAAGGTTGTCCACACATTGTTCACGGTGGACATGGACATTACTGGTCTTAGTGGCAGACAATTGTATGATGTTCTATTGACCTTCACTGACCTTGACTGCTGTCCTTGTACGGACATTTTTCTATTCCCTGCTATAACAGGCCAGATATCTTCAAAATGGGTTGAAACTGAGCGAATGGGTGGGTCTTAACTAAAAATGACCTAAACTAACTCCATTTCTTGCTTCACTTGATTCTTGCAAATAATGAGGTGATGTGAGCAAGTCAGCAGAGTAATAGAAACATTTCAAGAATATCTTATTATGTAATGAGTGGAAACACTCTCTTCCCTCAATCACAGATTGACAACCAACACCTCTAGGCACCACTGTTCCTGTTTGCTATACAGTTTAAACTACAATTATCTATATTAACGTAACGTAGCTTCAGATTGCTTCTGATAATAATCTCTGTGGATCCCCCCAGATTATAGTAACTGTCGACCAGTCGAAGGGGATGGACACCATTGGAAACCTAAGCTCTAAGGTAGAGAACATCTAGCTCTTTTATGTCCAGCCATGCAAAATTACATTGTATATATTTTGTGAACGTTCGGTTTATAGAATAGCAATAGGATTATATGTATTCCATGAGCCAAAAGTCTATAAACCGAACGTTTCGGTTTATAAACTTTCGGCATTTGTAAGGAATGTAATAGAACTATTGGCTTTCACTACACAGAGACAGAGTCTCCATTCATAAAATGAAGAATTTCTTATAAATGGGGCTCTCGTTCAGTTTATAGAAAGCCAATAGTATTACACAAATTCTATAAAATGAACGAAGAAAACGAAACAAAATGAAAACAATGAACGAATTTCGTCTGAAACTAATGCAGTAATGAACGAAATTCGTTTTAGACAAAATAAATAACATTTATTGGACGAAAACAAAACGAAAATTTTAGTTTTGCACATGTCTAATACATATGGTCTTTAAAAAAAGTTGACATCACAAAACACATTTTTATACTCCAAAATTGTCATTTTTAAACCTATTATGCATTAGTGCATAGGTAATCCATCCTGTGTAAGTATCTATTGGCCTTTACATGGTTGTGTCCATTTTGATGCTGTAAGATTACATGGCAGGCCTCTTTGACTTGACCACTAACTGTGCGGCTAAGCATATGTTCAACTGGCGTTATATTGAAACTAGAAACCGTCTCTATGCTTGGGGTGAGAGTATCTCAGAGCTGTTACGGTTTACAGTACATTTCCTCATCTAATATTCTGAGTTGGGTTTATGTAGTCCTTTTGGCCAATAAACATTGCAAGTTCTTTTAAGCTACTCTAAAAAACTGCTTTATAAATCCTGATTATAAATTCAGCAACATAACCCTCACTGAACCGTTTATCTTATGTACTTATTTCTCCAACATCCAAACTGACAAGTCTACCATTTCTAGTGCTTCCTTTCATATTTTAATGTATGTTTTTTTCACATAATGTTCAGACACCACCAAACTTTACATGGTTGTTTGATTTTCAACACTAACTAAAGGGGAGATTTACAGCATACATATTCTCAGTCATTCAGATATATTTTTTTTTTTTACAAGGATCTTTGAAGAAAGACTTCAAAACCTATGAAAATATAACCCAAACACTGGCTTGTGTTGCAGTCTGTACAAACATGTTAAAGAGGGTGTATGTCAGGAAGGAATATGTGCTGGTTTAATTGAAACTGCAACTAAAATCTGTGCAAATGTCAACAAAATGATAACTACATTTTTTATTCTGGAATACAATTTTTTTTAAAAAAAAGGTAATATTAAAAAAATAACTGTCAATAAAAAGGATTTTTAAAATTGTGCTGCCAAACAATATCTAATAAATCGGTGCTTGCTTCTAGAGTCCGGGTGTGAGCAAGCCATTTTGTTCCAGTTCTTATCTAGAACGCAAATAGGATCATGATTTGCAAAGCAAAGTATGTGTGTTGGTGTTTTAATAATGGTGTCTGATAACATTGCAAGGCGGTAATGAAAAGCATAGGGGGGCTACTCACTAATACTTTCCTGACAGGGAGAACTGAAAAAAATCAGGCCTTAATATCTGAGTTGAAAAAAATCCCCAAGTTGTCTATCTTTACAATTTTTGCTATTATTGCCTAAATTTTTACAGTTTTTTTTTTTTTTTTTTTACTTTTTTACGAATAAAATTTGAAGATTTATGCTGGAAACTGTGGATTTACCGATTTTTGGAAAGGGAGGTGATCTGCTCCCCTCTTTTCCAAGTCCATCCTTTCTCTCCTAGAAGGGCACGATCTCTTTCCTGGAAGTGGAACAAACACTATGTTTTAGATCTATTATGATGTGTGGGGCCTTAAAAATGGAGAGTGACAGGATATGATGTCATAACATAGCGCTCTCCATCCCGTGGTCGCTTACAGTGAGAAACAGCTATAGTTTCAGAACATGAGTTTAGAACACCCACTGAAGTTACCCTAATCCACATGGCAGAGCAGGTCCCTTCACTATGTAGGGACACGCATGGTTGTCCTTGTATCAGTGGTAGTTTCTTCCCTAAGAGTAACTATTAAAGAGTGATTAACCCTAATTTTTTAGGTCCAGCGACTCTCTTTCGTTGACATTGGTCAACAGTCATGGCAGCCTGGAAATTTCATGGCAGCCTGGAACTTTCTGTTTGACTTCCAAATCAAATGTGGTTCATCTTTGAGTTGTGTTCCATAAGATCATCATTCGAAAGCCTTTTTAATCAAGCAGAAGTAGCCATCTGTCTGATTAAAGGTTTCTGCAGTGGGCGAAACGCGTGAGATTGCATCTCTCCAACTATGATTTTAATCTTCTATCAATAAACTTTGCTTTTTATGGCTTTATACAACACTCCAGTTTTGGATTTCTTTTGGATTTACTGAAAAAGGGTCGAAAAGGTGCGCATACTTGCTTGCTGAACTCTCTATTCCTTACTATTTAGTCCCCCTTTAAACAGTTTTGAAATCTTTGCTCTTGTCTCAGAGCGAATACATGGCCCATTGAATTTTAGCTTTGCATGGTTTGAAAATCGTACATGCTATTTATATATTTTGTGCCATGCCAAAAATAAATGAACTGTTGGAATTTTGCTTGTCCTTTTTTTTTCTTCTTTTTACAGATATGGCCATGTCTTATAATTAATAGAAAAAAAAGTTTGCAGCCACAAATACATTGAAATTCCCCTAAAATTCACAACACGGTAAGATCCACCATCCTTCATCGGAAGTGCCTGAAGAAAGTCTGAAGATCAAAACAAGTTGTGCTTTTGCACCCTTTAATAAAATGTATATGGATTGTTCATTCTTGAAGCAAATACCTTCCATTGTCTATAAACGAATATATATATATATATATATATATATATATATATATATATACAGTGCGGTTATTTTTCAAAAACTTGTTGAAATGAATTGGTGTGTCATTGTTCCTTTAGAAAGGGGCTTTGATGAAATGTGAATTAGTCAGGTTTATGTCTCTGCCAGCTTGTAAAAATATCTAACAAGGGCAAAAATAAAGGACATAAAGAGTTATGAAAAACCCCTGTGGCACTGGAGAAATTTTGCTAAGCATCTCAGGTCTTGAGCAGTGTTAGATGCATGGCTGAAACAATATAGATAAAGAGATAGCTGCACAAATAGTAGATTCTTCCTAGAGCTATGTAGTATTGAGGGGCAATCTGAAAGTCCGAATCATTTTTTAGAGTTGCTCTGGCAGGACTTTTGGCCCAGAAGGGGGAAAACAAGGCAGTGACCCATGGACGCAACTTCATGAGGCTTGCTATTGTAGACACAAATAGAAAAGCAAGACAGATACATTGACAGATAAGGTTCAGAGACTGATAGACAACTGGATAGAAAGACAGACATAGAAACATACAAATTGTCACCAGATAAGAACCATAGGGTAGCCTATCCCATGCATGTTTAAACTCCTTTACTGTGTTAACCTCTACAACTTCTGCTGGAAGGCTAGTCCATGCATCCACTACTTTCTCAGTAAAGTAAAACATCCTGATATTTCTTTTAAACCTTTGCCCCTCTAATTTAAAACAATGTTCTCTTGTTGTGGTAGTTTTTCTACTTTTAAATATACTCTCCTCCTTTACTGAGTGGATTCCTTTTATGTATTTAAATGTTTCTATCACGTACTTTCTGTCTCATCTTTCATCCAAGCTACACATGTTCTGATTCTTTGACCTTTCCTGGAACATTTTATCCTGGTATCCATGAACTACTTTAGTAGCTCTTCTATGAACTCTCTCCAAAGTATCAATATCCTTCTTGAGATATGGTCTTCACTGGTGCTCTGTACAAGGTTATGACCACTTCCCTCTTTCTACTGCTAATACCTCTGCAGCCAAGCTTTCTGCTATATATTTTCTCCTTCTTATTTGCATTGTCTACCTATCTTTAAGTGCTCAGAAATAGTTACCCCCAAAATCCCTTTACTCAGATGTTAAGGTTAGGACTATATCAAATATTCTATACTCTGCCTCTTGGATTTTATGCCCTCAATGCATTATCCTGCACTTATCCACAATAAATGTCAGTTGCCACATGTTTCTAATGTTTCAGTTGCCACCCAGTTGCAAATCTTTGTATCATCAGCAAAAAGAAACATCCTACCATCAAGATCTTCTACAATATCACTTATAAAAATGTAAAAGAGAATTGATCCAAGTACAAGGTACCCCATTGGTAACAAGACTTTGCCTCGAATATACTCCATTGACTACAACCTTCAGTAAGTCACTGCCTAACCCATCCAACTATATTGGAATCCAAACACAAAGATTGTTGTTTTTTAATAAGCCTCCTATGTGAAACAGTGGGAAAAGCCTTTCTGAACCACCCTTATCTATTATTTTAGTTACCCAATCAAAACAATTAATAATATTAGTTTGGCATCCCTGAACTAAACCCATGTTGTTTCTGATCTTGAAATACATAACTTTCCCCACTACTGAAGTAAGACTTACAGGCCTACAGTTGCCTGATTTATCCCTACTACCTTTGGCGAATGTGCACAAAATTTCACTAATTCCTAATCATCTGGGACTACCCCTGTTAACAATGATTGGTTACGTAAATCAATTAAAGGTTTTGCAAGTACACCACTAAGCTTTTTTAATAATTAATACTAATAATTTATAATTTATAGTATTTACTTTAGACTGGTAAAGTAGAACTTCTTCCTATGATAATTCACATGTTTCAAATTAATCATTGGCAATTTTTTCTTAACTCAGGTCCCTTTCCTTTATTTACAAAACTGAACAAAAATTCTCATTGAGGCAATCAGCTAGACCTTTTTCATGTGCTTTCCTTCTTTTGTTTTTAATCTGACAAAACCTTCTTTTACCTTCCTTTTCTCATTTATGTAGTAAAAAATGTAATGTCCCCCTGGATACTGACCTGGCTATTTTTTCTGATACAGCTGAGTTTTTTTTTTAATAATTACTAAGACAAGACAACTGAAAATAAAATCAGACAAGACACAGAGATAGACATATAGATAGAGCAGTGGCAAAAAGACCAATAACTTGGCACTCTGATCAGAGGTGAACCAAAGGATGTGTTTATTCTAAGGAAAATTATAACACACTGCAACACAGTGGGTAAATAATAGACTTTATGCTTCTCGCGTTTACTTAATCATAAGCCTTTTGAGTGCCAATTTATTCTGTCTTTTCGCTGTGGACTTGTGCCAGTTGGTCAGCGGGAAACTCTGAGCACCTGACTTTAGATACATAGTGTCGTAAAGTTCCTTGGCTACTGAGATACAAGGGAAATGAAAGGAGCCTGGCTTTGCTTTACAGTCATAGATAGAGCAGAGGTTCGGCCCAAATGCATTTTTTACCCAATCCCCATTGGCCATGCTTCGGCCCTTCTCTACCTTAGGTCCCGAAATGCAGAAGCGAGGGAAAGGCTGTGACTTTGCAGACAGCGAGGGACTCTCCCCTCACAAAAGTGAGAGTTCTGTGTGAAAGGTGCAAGGCATACCTAACCTCGGGATTTTCTATACTCATTTCAGGAAGATGGATTTTGAAGTGAAACATCCCAGCCTACTGAGTCAGGTTTCATCACTGGTGACCTTGGCCAGTAACCTCGGGGTTGCAACCTTGGCCAGCCTTACCAGTAACATAGAACTGCTTTGCAGTATATATAGGTATTTAGATGTAACCAGAAGGGTTATATGTGACCAGAAGGGAGACAATTAACTAATAAAGTAGTGCATCCCACAGAACCACGCTGATTATTTAATTGAGCTACTTTTGGTCACATACAACTCCTGCAAAAGTTATATGTGGATGGTAAAAAAAAAATGGCTGAAGTGGCAACAATAACGGTATCTAATATGCAGTGCGTTTAGAGTTTAGCGCATTGAACACTTGCCTGGACACCCATAACATTTGGAGTGCTATTCCATAATATATATTGATGTCATATTTTGGGGACAGATGCAGGCTTTTTGGCTATTCCATTCAGCCACGATTTTTGTGGTATTTAATCACTATGCCGAGATATAGAGGCAACAGATAAAATGTTATGCCTTGATCATTGGACAGCACAGTGTATCTATATTATTTGTTTTCTCTGCAAAGTGTTATAGTGTTTTTATATGACAGATATACTTTAATAAGATAAATAGATCTATTATAATATATATATATATTTGCTGGTGATTTCAAGATATTTATATTTTATATGTAAATATTTAATTCTGAATACATTTTTAGAGGGTTAAACTATACACAGCCTCTTTATACGAGACCCTCCTGTCAATAAAATGTATTGTCTGAAAATCTGTGTGTACTAATGTGCATCAAGATGCCGGCAAACACATTTTTTTTAAGATGCCTCTAGAAAAAGCCGATCAAACATGAAACCTCATTATCTTGGTAAATATTCTATAAAGTAGAAAACAGGCTGTAACATGGGGACAGTGTGCAAAGTGTCAACAATCTCATTGTCTGCCCTTAAGGTACATAAAAAATGAAATAAAAACTACCAGCAGGTCACCAGAGGGAGCCTCTGCATCTTTTCTAGTCTTTGCTTTTAATTTTCCAAACTGCTAAGCCAGTCGGTTCTGGAACACACTTTCTCAGCGCAATTGCTCACCTAAATTAATGCATGAAAACCCTTTTTTAAAATGTGCTCCTAAAGATCACCTAGGGATATCTGCAAACATAAAGCCAAAGGCCTGAAATTTGTTTCATTCTAGGATGTTTTACCAGTTTAAGCTTTTGCATATCCCTGTTTGCTTGCAAAATAATGTTATATCAAGTTGTCGCCATGCATGATATGACAGTCAGCGGTGCATCAAACTGCTAGAATAACAAATGACGAGTTAGAAGTAGATTTAAGATGGAATGTTCAAAGATGCCCTCTTGTCTTAAAGGCATATCACCTTTAAAGCAATGTGTGATCTCAAGTATGTATAAAGGAAGGTACCCGGAAGAGGCGCTTGAGCCTAGTTATTCTACGGAACCATGCATGGAGTTTAAATAGATCATAGATGTGAGGCCAGACTCTGGAGTCTAAATCAGAGACGTGGTCTGTAATGTACTTGATCTGCAGATTTAATTTAAACATGGAGTATCTTCCGGCTCTAGGATAAAAGTGGACTTAATTAATGAGCGGAGCATAGAAACCTGTCCATAAGCTGAAAAAAAGTTCAGGAGTTTTTTGGAAAGTATTTGAATAAAATATTTGTCTTTTTATTAACTGTCCCTTTAAATAGAATATTTCCTAGCCTGCACCTGATCTGACATCCCTAACTGGCTGATCATTTTGTATCTTAAAAAAAATATATATATCATTGTAATCTTAGTTATATAAAAATGTGGGTATCGCTTCAATCAATAGGGTACCAGTAGATATTGTAGAGCATTTGTTGGGATGTAGATATTGTAGATCCTAAAACATGGCCCATTGCATCTTCATTTTATTCTTAATTAATGATTACAACTCCCAAATGTAAGAAAATTCTGGAAATAGGGTTGCTGCTCAGCCAGCATTTTACCGGCAGGATGGTAAAACATTGGCTTGAGGACAACGTTAAGTCTATAGAGACAATTTTATGGCTGGAATTGTTTGGAAGAAGAGGTGGCAACCCTACTTGGTATCCTATCAACAGCACAAGAGAGAGATTTATCATGAGTGCCATGTTGTCAACAGGAAACACCATGATAGACATGTGTTCCTACTGAGCATTGTTGAGAGGCAGACAGATGTGATCCCATGGGATGGACTGTGCATGTCAACACAGGAGCATGATCCCATTGGCTGGAGTGTGCTAGCTGGGAGAGAAGCATGATCCCATTGGTCGGAGTGTGCATGCTGGGAGAGAAGCGTGGTCCCTTGGCCAGAGTGTGCATGCAGGGAGAGAAGCGTGATCCCATTGGTCAGAGTATGCTAGCTGGGAGAGAAGCATGACCCCATTTGTCAGAGTGTGCATGGCAGGATAGAAGCATGATCCCATTTGTCAGAGTGTGCATGCTGGGAGAAAAGCATGATTCCATTTGTCAGAGTGTGCGTGGCAGGATAGAAGCATGATCCCATTTGTCAGAGTGTGCATGGCAGGAGAAAAGCATGAGCCCATTGGTCGGAGTGTGGTAGCTGTGGGAGAAGCATGATCCCATTTCTCAGAGTGTGCATGGCAGGAGAGAAGCATGAGCCCATTGGTCGGAGTGTGCTAGCTGGGAGAGAAGCATGATCGCATTTGTCAGAGTGTGCATGCAGGGAGAGAAGCATCATTCCATTTGTCAGAGTGTGCATGTAGGGGGAGAAGCATGATCCCATTGGTAGGAGTGTTGATGCAGGGAGAGAAGAATGATCCCATTGGTCGGAGTGTTGATGCAGAGAGAGAAGCATGATCCCATTGGTCGGAGTGTTAATGCAGAGAGAGAAGCATGATCCCATTGGTAGGAGTGTTGATGCAGAGAGAGAAGCATGATCCCATTAGTCGGAGTGTTGATGCAGAGAGAGAAGCATGATCCCATTGGTCGGAGTGTTGATGCAGAGAGAGAAGCATGATCATGCAGGGAGAGAAGCATTGGTCTATTGTCTCGGTTGTAGAGAAAGATCTCAACTTATCCAATAGGGCTTGGCATGAACTTCATTGTTTACAGCAGAAAATGTGTGAGACCTTCTGCCATACCTATAAATCATACAGCAGGTGTAAAGTAATAATTGTACAATATAGTTATTTTTGTTCTCATCCACATACCAATATGTCCATTGCATGCAACAGGTTCCCTGTGTTTGCAAATGTTTGAGTGGGCCTTTGCAAACATAAAAGTGAATTAGAGACAGTGAGTTCTATTCAGTAAACAGGACAACAAGCCTTCCAAGTCCCAACTGTCCCACTTTGTGCAGGACAGTCCCATTGTTTGGGACAGAGGTAGAGATCAGTGGGGCAGCTGGATTGAATACGCCAAGCCTGCAGGAAAAGACTAATTCTCTGGTGTTTGGGACACCGGAGACTGGTTACAGCTCATGTGTAGCAATATGTGCATGGGCAGTAGTGCTGTCAATATGAGTGACAGTGCCTACTGCGTATAGGTGGTAACAATGAAACTATGCCCCCCCCCCCTCCAGTGTTTCTGATTTGCCCGGGGGCACGAGTTAGGAAGGACAAGGTCTCCAAGGTAAACTGATAAGGGAAGTGCAAAAACTAGGCGTTATTAGCTGAGTTGGAAAAAGATGCATGTTGAGAATATTTGCAATTCCCTTGTCAGTTCTCTGTTTCCTAAATAGACCCCATAAATGTGTGAGGTTATGAGAGTGAATTTGAGAGTGCTTAGTTGTATGTGTGTGTGCTGGTTAGTATATAATATATACATATATATATTATTATAAATAATAAGGAGGGATGTGTGGTTGAATAATCTACTACAAAACCACAACACAAAATATAACATCACAACATACAGACTTATATGGAATAAATGTATATTTTAAGGCTACTATAGTCCTCTCTGCGTGGATCCAGGCACTGATATAATGGATATCTCTTTGGGAAGCTAAATAACAATGAAATCTAAATGAAGACCACAAAAGAAATTAAAATGTCACAAGCCAACTGACTAGGAATATACAGGTGAATATAGAAATAGTGGGATAAGTCCAAATAAAATTCACAACTAGAAAAATCCTTCAAAATGTTGGCTCATAGCCACATATGTATTCAGTTATGATGTAACTCAACATATTCAGAAGGTAACGATGAGTTTGTAACCCCTCCTGCGATCAAACATTTCCCCCCCAATATAAATTTACATATCCAGCAACATTAGGCTCCAAATTATCCCAGTATTGTAGTCTCCCACCCCCTCCTGTAGGTTCTATTCATTAGAGCACCAAATTTGAAACATAGATCAACTCTTTTTTTTATTTTTATTTTTTTGCATTTTGCTGGCTTTTGCAAGATATTGTTTCATCTAATAAATGCTGAAACCTGTTTTTTTTTTCTTTTTTTCTTTTTACCAAAGATATACACGTACGATCCCCCTAATGAGGGCCAAAAATAAGTCAAAATGTAATGTTTCCATTCCTGATGTCATATAATGAGATAGTCTGCTTTAGATCTCGAAAGAAACAGTATTAGACAAAACAAGGTGCTTTGAAATCCAACAAGTTCAATTCACAGATGTAAAAAAAAAAAAAATTAATGTCAATTTTAAGACACTACCTTATGTCACCATTACGCTTTTAATCTTTGCTGAACTGTGACACAAGACAAAGAATCTTTCGTACGTAATTTATTTATTTTTATTTTGCATCAGCCAATCTAACATTCAGCAATAGCTGATTGTTTCACAAACTTTGACTGTATATTTCTAATGAGATCATTTTGTAGTTTGGACAGAGATTTGGTTTGTGCGCATTTTGGGGTGCGATACAAAACATGTACTGTGTTGTTTATATAAAAGTTGGAAACTGTCACAGGCCAACATTTTAAATTTCAGTAAAAAGTTAAAAGGACTCTGTTAGCTGGAAAATGTTCATACTGTGAATAAAGAGAATTAAAAAAATGGTCTACATGTTGTGTTAGTGTAGTTCAAGCGCACAAACCCCGAAAATACGCGAAATACATGCGAGAGGCCGACGGCAGCAGTGAATTCGGCATTGGAGTCACTCAGTCTGTTGCCAATACAACCAGCACAAAAAGAACACAAAGTTATATTCATATACTTTTCGTACTGGTCGAATTGGCAACAGAGTGAGTGACTCCACTGTCGTCGGCCTCTCAGATTTATTTTGCATGGGTGTGCTGCCAGTGCGGTGCACACCTACTAGTCAGGGGCAGGATGCGCTTGCGAGGGTTCGCTGTCACTCAAACTGGCAGTGCTGTAAGGCATTATCTGGTGTCCCAGACCTCAAAGAATGGGATCAGGACTGCAGAATTGCAGTCCCAAATCCCACTGTCCCACCGAAAATCTACCCCTGGCCTAAAAAGCTTGACAGCGGAAGAGCTTGGCGGGACGTTGTCACCAAATCCTGTACTATCCCGATGAATGTGGGACAGTTTGGATGCATGCACTCGGTAAAATACTGGACACCACTGGAATACTGGACACTATAAAAATATCACAGCATCCTCCTCGAATCTAGAATGAATCTAGAATGCAATGCACAATGTCCTGTATTGCCTTTATACATAACACTATACAGTGTAAAACTGGACAACCTACCTGTGAGACAGCTTCTACTTACCATGTTTTGTTTCTTCTGCCATTAAGAAACATTATGAAGTATTCACTGGCTCCTGCCATTAGACCTTTTGGTGTTCGGTTGGAAACCTCTTACATGCATGGTTAACGATCATCAGTATAAGTCACCCTTAGCAGAAAGAAAGAGGTGCTTAACAAATATCTATCAGACAAATGTATGTTATTACTGCTTAATGGTACACGTCATTATTACTTAATGGTAATCACTTATTAACCTCAGAAAGATGAAGCACTGAGTTGACCCTTTTAGGGTTTGATACTGCAGCCCTGAGGTTTGAACATGTAGCGCAGTCGGAGCATTTGCCAATTGAGCCCCCTCAAATGTAGTAGGAGGCACCACACTACAAACATGGCAATTCTTTGCAATTGGTGCTTGTGGTAGGGTAGTGCAAAAAAAAAAGCAAGATGGCTGCTCAGTATAGCATTACTTTTTGATTATTATGTATCAGGAACTATCTACATGTAAAACGTCTCTGTATATTTTCAGTAGAGAACTCATTTGGGGGCATCATTTTTCTTTTTATGAGAAACTGGGGAATATACATTCTTTTGTTAAGTTCGCACTCTACATCTGTGTGGAGTCATTTTATTTTGGAATCAAGCGTTTGTCCCCAAATCTTGTGGTGTCCTGGCACTCAATAGCCTTCATCTTAATCCCAGACCATTCGTCCGAACACTTCTATAGCCATCAATAGATTTAAGCTGTTTCTAATGCCTTCCTTGAACTTGCCTTGTCTCTTGTCAGCCAGCCAGAAGCTTTTTTTTTATTTTTTTTATCAAGAGCAAGATTCAAAGACTGTGCCCTGCAGCCATCCCAGAGTGCACTGCTTTGTCAGAATCCTAATGACAATTCATATACATAAGTGACAATCTCCAGCTGGATAACGCTGGAGCTGCTGGGTGTATATACAATTCTCTGACCCTTGACCTAGTTCTATATTTTCATCTTTGGGGACAGCGCCTCCCCAACTTGAAGAGGGAGATAAATATCTTAAGATGGCCAAATAAAGTTGTGAGATGTTAGCCGTGGTGCCAGCAAAGAGCTATTCAAAATATATTTCAATGACAGGACATGCCCTGTGATAAAAAATGTCTAACTAATCCTTATATAGGTCTGGAGACTGCCAGGCAATTAAAAAAAAATCATAATGCCTTGCACGTCTTAATTCCAAAAATAGGGAGGGCAGTTTGGATGATCACAGTTGTTGCCTATTTTTTAGGCCTTTTCTACAATACCAGGCTCAGAAAATACTGAACTCTGTAAGGAAGTTAACCATTTGCATGCCGTGATGATAAAAAAAACATTTTAACTTGCTTTATAACTCTTGGTACATCATCTGATCTCACAACCATAATTAGCTGCTCATTTTGTATCATTGTGGTAATCTTAGTGATATAGAAAATACGGTATTGTCTGCGATCAAAGAGGCCCAATGCCTCTCTGATAACATATTATATAATATTATGATATAACATTATATGTTTATATACATATCATGTTATATAATCAACATAGTATCCAGCATCACAGTTTAAGATGCTTTGGCATCTATTGCACAAAGTATTTTCAGTCCACCGCAGTCATCATCATTATATTGCGAAGGGAAAAGATACATATTTCTTTACTTGAATTACAGCCCATCCACCTTATGTTGGCATTGTAGATTCACCTTAGGGGAACTCCGAGACACCAAACAAAAGAGAGGGTGCTGGGAGAATGAAGAGGAGCAGATAATGAGTCAAAGGACTGATGAATCTGGATTAAGAATAACATAGAAGGGAGAAGGTTCTGTCAATGAACTGACACTTCACTTCTTTTTCTTCCATTGTCGAATTATCACAAGGGTAATACAACAGCAACATGGAGGAAAGCATGAACACGGTGGAACACAAATTTCAGGCTTCAACAACAAAGCCTATTCTAAGAAGGCAGTAAATCCAGACATTAGAGGCACAGGAATGAGTAACGAGTAGCTCACTAACGGACAGCTTACTGAGGATACTGCAGAAGATTATGCTAATCTTCCCTTCATTGTCCTTTGCAAAATGTTTTCATACCATGTCTTTTATCTGTGGTAGGAGGGATGCACAACCTCTCAACTCTGTGACAGGGAACACTTTCTGTGTGGTTTCTGAGTAATTACCACCAAGCACTATACCCTTTTTTCTTTTTTTTTGATTCACCAGGCAAGCTTATGGCCTTTTAAAGGTACCCACAGGGGAGTGTTCCTTTTTTTCTACAACTCTGGGGTAGCCGATTGCTGAAGCTTATACTCAGTTACACATCCCATCTGTTAGTAACCGAGGCATCAAAGACCTTTTTTTTTTTTTAACTTGCACTGTCACAGTGATTTCACACAGGTGGGAGTCAGACTGGGAAACGGAGAAGGGATGCAGGCAAACCTGTTCTGCACATTGGCCCAATAAATTGGGGTAACTTGATAGTCAGGGAATAGTCATCATCATTGTTCAGGGTGGACATTTACTGGCCTTTGTGATAGACAATTAATAGATATTCTAGTGACATATCCACAGACATTGTATGGACACTCTGTCTATCAATGGTAATAGCTATTGATTTTCATACTGGTGTTTAAAGAAGATTCACATATACCGTAACTCCTCAAAGAACTGTCGAGAGTAAACAACACCTCTATGTCAACAAGCAAACCAAACAAGGAAACAGTGATACTAGACATTAATCATTGCAATGCAACACTATTTGTTTAATTTGCAATTCTTGTTAGCACTGGGATAAATTTAACTAGAATAGAAGTGCTATAGATAATAAAAGGATAATAAAAGAATCTCTCTAAATAGAAGTAGAGTACAACAAAATGAAGTCAGAGATCTAAATAAACCAAATGGCTAGGATGGATAATAGTTCCATTTGCAAATGGAACAATAGACAATATGTACAAAAGTAGGTACAGAGGCATAATTAAACACAAATCTATACACACACCAGACAAGCCAGAAGACTGGCTTTTCCCACAGAAGTGGCAAACTTGCAGTACTACCACTGCAAGGGATTCTGGGTAAACATATGCAAATAAGGTCAACAATGATTTTTTTTTTTTGTCCAGCAGTGTATCTTTTTTTATAGTTTAACTGCATATTTGGCCACAGGGGTATATTACATAAATAACGGATTTTATATCTATATCTAAAAAAAAAAAAAAACTGCAGAGAAGTTGTATATATATATATATATATATATATATATATATATATATGTACACCTTTTTTTTTTTTGGATAATTTTTATTTGAGTAAATCCATTTCTAACATAATGTCATCAATGTAAATATACAAACACACATAAACCAACCAAAAACATGGACCTGACGAAACAATAGACAAATAAGGTAGTAGCTTTCAATGCTGATATTAAACATCATGATCCTATACATTCAAATACATATACTCAAAAAACATGAGCCTCTACTTTCCCCTGTACCCCCCGTACTCGAACAAAAAAAAACAAAGAAAGAATTATCATGCTATATCATACAGCCCCCCTGGGCCTATGATGTAATAGAATCCCATATGTCAAAAATGTCTTCAAACCTAGGAACCAAACGATCATCTTTTTGGACCCCTTGGAGCAAATGACCACTGCACTATACAGCCTTTGAACACAGCCAGAGAACCACTCATGGACAGCTCATCCTTAAAAGGAACTGGTTACTGGCTTTCTGCTTAAGGCTTGGGGCAGTACAAGAAGCAAAGACACAACAAAGTTATGGTGGAGGTAAAGGTGATGGGAAAATCCATCCACTTAAAATTAAGGAGGTAGCAGGGGCATTTTTAAATCAAAACACACACCAGTCAAAAGACTTACTTTTCTACCCACCTTCCCAACATCAGTCTTATTTATGGTCACAAAAATCACAGGGAGATCACAGATCTTATTTAGGTTTTAAGTTTTTATTGGGTTAATAGTTTTCAAGAATGTATATTTACAGAAATGCTTATTCACTATACCACTGAAATATGTTCTATGCTGTTTTTTTTTTTATAATAAGATACATATTTTCTCATTCTACAACCATTTACAATAAAAAAATATATATATTTAAATAACATTTAAAAAAAAGACCTGCTTTTCCCACAGAACTCTTAAACTTGCAGTGCTACCCCCACTGCAAGGGATTCTGGGTAGGCGCATGCAAATAAGGTTAACCATGTATAAAAGTAGCACAGATAAAGTATTGGGGACTAATACAAGGTGCAATTACTAAGATCTAATTTCTAAAAGAGATTAGTGCACTTTTGAAAATTACCGGCACTTTGCATTAGCTGTGATTGCGCCTCCACCAAAATGGATTCATGGGATCCGCCAACAATTGTTAAGAACATATCTGTGCTGATGTGTTTCAGTGCACATAGCTCAAAAAAGTCAGGAGTTAGCGTTGCACAGAGGTGGCTTGTTGTGACAGTGTCACTACTTTGCTCTATTAGCACTTTGTCTGATTTCATACATAACCTCCTATAGCCTTGGAGCTTTTCCTTTCTACTGCATATGATAACTTTAAAACTCAACACTTTTTATCAAAGGAAAAAAAGGAAATCGGAAAGTGTGAAATTGCCATTTCCTCATTGCTCAAATTTGTGCTCTCATAAGCTGTTTAGACCACACAAAACATGAAATGCGCGGTTAGATCTTTACAAATTTCATGAAATCTTTTTCGGATATCCCCCAAAAATCCTTAACTGCTTGAATCCTTTGTACCTCAATACCAGGGACTGACCCATAATCTCTTTTCCCAGCTAGTGTACCAAATCTCTAGAAAACCGTGTCATCAACTCCAACAGCAGCTTAAATTCACCAGAGGGGATACCAGAAAGCTAGATGAAAAAACATAAAAAATAAAAAAAAGAGAGAAAAAAAAATAATACAATGCTTATGTTTCTAAAGCCTGGGGCCATTGGAAAAGGAGGTCAGAGATGAAGAAAAAAGATATAGTCCAGTACAAGAAGATCAGTAATGTTGAATCTTCTTGATGAAAATCTCACATCTGTTTCTACATGATGCAAACAAGATAAATACATTTTATAAAGACTTCTTCTTTTTTGCATCTGACTACAACATACACCAAAAGCCTTTTTCTGTCGCTGTTGTCACGAGTACTTTGTCTTATAGCCCCTATTGGTCTTGTAAACAGAGGCAGCATCAAAGTGAGAGCAGATAAAGTCACATCAGTGGATTAAGGCCTTCTGCATGATAAATTAGCTACCTAGGGTGGGATAAACTTAATATGTGAAAGAATGTTATTGAGAGGGAATAATATACCAAAACTCTGTCATTCTGTGCGTAATTTTCTAATCTAATGCATGACACCCAAGGCCTTAGGCTGGTGTTAGAGTTAATCAACGAAATGCCCATCTGTGTTGGCCTGTCTTATCACTATTTAAAGCTAACCTCAACTCAATTATTGTTCCTTAGAGACCAAGATGGGATATTAAGTTGACTGAATGGGATTGTTTCACTCAAAAGAAATCCCAGTGTTAAAATGCAAAGGTGTCAACATTGCTGGTTAAATTTCAGTTAAACAGAGATTAGATGGCTGTTTCAGGCTTGTAAAAAAAAAAAGTTGCATAGATTAAACCTTGTAAGAATAAAAAGAGAGAGACGAGAGATAAAAGGGAGTGGGGGGGGGGGGGGGGGGAGTAAATATCTGGTATCTAAAGAGGAGCTCAGTGTACACAAAGAAGTAATGAAGGTATAATGTTAATTTTATTTTATGGTAATTGTTATTTGACCAGTGGAGAAACATTCTACTGAGCATGTCTGAAGGGTGAATTCTGTTAAGCAAGTAAATTAAGGTGTTAACCAACAGCTGCACTGAATGATACCCATATCAAAGGATATAATGTTTGTCTGTGGGATAAGACATTTGTCACAAGTGAAAGCAGAAGATTTCATAATTCAACTACTGCTTCAGTCACAAATGAGTTAGTGCCGTGCTCCTGACAAGCAAAATTTATTTCCCATCCCAAAGATGTTCATTACGTTATATGTTTTTTTTTGGTTTCAGAGTAAAATGTGAGTTTTCTTTGTTTTATTACATTTTTGTTCCTTTTTTTTTTGTTGTTCATCCAAGGTCTACATTTGTTTTGCAGAATAAAAAGCATTCTAGGAGATAATAAAATTTAGGAACAAGCATGCATTGCAAACATGATATACCCTCCACTACCTTAAACTGAAAATAAATGATAAATTATATGTAAAAAAAAGTTTTTCTGGTCAGCACAGCATAGGAGGAGGTATGCAGTTTCCCCCCGCAAAAAGAAAACGTGGATGTGTGGAGGATTTTTTTTTAAAAATATACATTTTATATTTAAAGGGACAATCCCACCAAAAACTTAAAAGTTTTTTTTTTTTTTTTTGCATTGTTGAGATAAGATATGTCAGATATATTTGTTTTTGTTGTGTGAGTTTATTTTATGAAATATTTTACTAAACAAGTGTTACTGGGTGCCGCAATTTTGTGAAATATAGTGTTTGGGTGCCACCACAAGTGACTTTACACCACTAGTATCTCACTTTGGAGCTGGGGTCACAGAATGCAGTCTATAGGTCAGAATTCTAATCATAGACTTGCATTACATGGGAGAGTAATGTAACTATTACATCACAAGGGGGCAGAGTTATGATCCTGTTTGATAAGGACAATCTTCTCTCTTTGTGTTAACAGGCAAGTAAAAAGAAAAGTTGTACACAGCCACCTAGTCCTGTGCTTTATGATACACAGTAGCCAGTAAGAGAGCAGGGGTGTAAATTATGACATCATCATGCAGGCTTTGGTCACAGTTATCAAGTGAGACTTGCTGGAAGATTTTGGAGAATGTTGCATCATGGGTAAAATTCTCAAAATGGATGCTGGAGATTAACACCTAATATGCAATTAATTCATACATAGAAAACAAACAGTGGCATATCTCTTATATATGTGTTTGTTTGAAATGCACAGGTAATCTAGTTACATCTTATGTAAGTGGTAGTGTCCTTTTCACTTCTGCCCATTTGTCTTCTTTGAAATAAATGTGAATATCATTGTACATCTAAGTTTAGAATTCTGAAACTAACGTCTAACTAAAAAACAAAGTTTTCAAGTCCATGGTGTGGATCACCACATTGCTTGGCAACGCACCATTGTCCTCTGTGGACATGAAATGGTACAGTGATAAACGTGGCATAATGGAGAGAGGGTACATATAACCTAACAGCTATTGATGATAAACAGTAACCAACAGATAGCTGTATGACATCACTATCATCACATAGTTATGACATCACTGGCAAGAGCTGTTATGGTGATGTATAAAAGTATATATGATAATGTATGTAAATGTGTATGCATGGCCATTACATACATTTTATTGGGATTAATAAGTGGCGTATGTGATATGTATGATTTTGATCGCATGATGTGTTCATTGACATGGCAATTGCACTATTTAAGCCATTATAGCATATTTTAATAATAAATTACAATCATTAATATTTTTCCTTATAAATATGCTATTATGGCATATTAAATTTATTACCAATGAAACATTGATTTGCAATGTTTTTATTATATTTTATTTCTTTTATTTTACTTTGTTATGTTTTATTTTAATGCATTTTATTACATTTTATTATTTTTTCTACAACTTTTTTTTATTTTATTTAGGTTTGGGCAATTTCCTAGCATTGAATTTTATGGGAGGACTTTGGCTATTTGAAGCCAAGGTCCTACTGAAAGGACCCCAAAATGAACCTAAGTCCTCTCCATGGAAATGGACCAAGGTTACCATGCCAGCATTTAATTCCAGAGTTCCAATATTCTCAAAGAAAATGGGAACATCCTGTGTAGATCCATTTGTGTTTTGGCTTTTTTTTTTCCCACTTGAAGACTTCTGTGAACAGACCCAGCTAGATTTGACTACTCTGTCTGTTCCAGCAGCTGACCCAGACCTGCTTGAATCCTCTTTGGTTTTGCTTTCCTGCAGGGTCTATTTTAATGTACCTCTTGGCACGTTCATGCACTGAGAAATCAAATCCGATTTGATTTTTCAAATTTGTATGCTGCCACTTTAAATTTTAAGTAATTAATTGCAGAGAGCGGCTCTCCACACAAATAAAAGTATGTGTGATTTTCTTTTTCTTTATTCTTTTTCTTCTATTGTTAAAAATCATTTACTTGGTTTATTGGAGAGCAACGTTTCAGCTGCTGCGAATGCTGCATTTCTTTTTATTTATAAATGTTTAAACATTTTCAAAAACATGCAAAACTATGTATCACATATACATAGATAAAATATATTAATCTTTTACGTAAATAAAATAAATTATCGCATATATGTAGCATCACACTTTCGCTGCTAACATATAAAAATTAAATATATGCAAACCATTAGACAAGAAGACTAGACTTCAAATTACATAATGATGCATTCGCACATGGATATGAGATTGTAAATTTCCAAAGTCATATAGTGGTTATATATAAAAAGTTCAACTGAATATGTATTAGCTTCAGATACACTTCCTGAAAACAGAATGTACTGCTTTTTTCATTAGAGAGAAAGAACATAGCCATATATCCATAGAATATACTTTCTCCAAATTTTTTCCCATTTAATGATTGATTTCATTTTTTGTTTCATGTTTATTTACATAAAAAACCTTATTCATTTTGGAAACCAACTTAGATTTATTATGTATTTGGAGTAGAATATCTAGAGGGATATCTCCAACTACGACGATTGATCTTAAAAAATTCACAACTCTTATATGAGAGACATTTTCATTATTGGATAAATTATAACTTCCCTGAGAAGATGTTTTTAGCAAAGAATTTTCATAAAGTTCACCAATATTTAGTACACCCGCTTCTTTCCACTTCCTCAGACTACCTCAATAGGAGCAGATTTTGAGAGTTGATAGTGGGTCTTAAGTTTTTTTTTATCATTTTGGACCAATCCCCCCAAAATTACAAAAAAAGGTTCGATATTATTGCAGACATTCTTCTCATATCAATGCTATGTAGGGAGAAGATTTCCCCCAAATCTCCATCCCATAAAATAAAAAAACATATTTGAGTCATCAATATCATAAATGTCTGGGAAGGACATATCACCATCAGATAAGCTCCTGACTAAATGAAATGAGAATTACAAATTCTCTTTTTTTTTTAAAATGCAAACAAATTTTATAAAGAGTTTGTGAAATTAATTATAAATAGTCCTTTGAACGCTACGAGAAATTGTCCTCATTACGTATTTCAACTTAAGCATTAAATATGATTTAACTACTTTCATTTTACCCAGCCATAAGATATAAATATTTTGCCATTTTTGAGTAGTTATCGCTAGATCTCTGTAAAGTTGATCATAGTTGTGCTTACTTAAATCTGAGCCAAGTTTGATGCCTAAAAAGTTTATTTCCTGATTAGACCAATTAAGGTTATAATTAGCTTTAAGATGCAATAATTGGGTTTCCTTCAAATTTTTTAAATGAATTGAGTTTATTTTATATTTAATTTGTAATTTGAGAGGTAACTTTATTTTTTTATACAATTCAAAGCTGCTGGTATAGAACTTTCAGGGTTGGCAAGAGTAACCATAACATTGTCCACATAAAGAGTAATTCTGAGGAGACTTATGGATGCTGGTAATATCCATTGATTGACAAATATAATCCACTAAAAGTTCAATAGAGAGAATATATAATGGCATTAAGGGACAACCTTGACATGTTCCATTTCACACTTCAAACCAATCCAAGCATAATCCATTTCCTATAACTTTTGCTGGGGGTATTGTATATAAGTGAAAAATCTAATTTTTAAAGGGACCAGTTTTCCAAAAGGAATTTAAGGCTTCTGAAATAGATTGCCAGATTACTCTAAGCCTTTTCCGTATGTAAGGCTAAAAAGACAGTGGGATAGATGTGCTCTTGGTCTCCAGAATCATATTCATAAGCCTGCAAACATTATCACTCCCAAATCTTTTTATTATGAAGCCAGTTTGGTATTTGTGAATTAGGCCTGAAATTACTATATTTAAACTCTCAGCTATTTTTTTAAAAAACATTTTAACATCCGTATTAATTAGCAATTGGCGTGAGTTTGATACAAAATTGGGATCTTTATCTGGTTTTGGTGTCAGTGTTATCATGGCTTTCAACATTTCAGCCAGGAATTTACCATTATACCTAATGTCATTAAACAATCTTTTCAGAAGACGGTTCATTACAGATTCAAAGGATTTACAGAACTTTGCTGAGTACCTGTTGAGTATGCTTCTTGAGTGGTGACAAATGGGTTTTACTGCTCATTGGAATGATATACAAAGTTTATGCATTCACTGCTCATTGGCATAATGTACAACATTGTTGAACTTACTGCTTATTGTCATCATATAAAATGTTAATTTATGCATTTACTGCTCAATAGCATCATGTACATCATTTTGATATTTCTATTAATACACCCTTTTGACATAAAGTTGCTGCTCATTGGCTTCATATAAATTCTTTATGTGTATCTTTTGCTCATTGTATATATTATATATACCAATTGCTCCTTGGCATCATATATATCCTTTATATGCCAGTCCAAGCATTCTTTAACTTCTTTACTCCACTACCAAATTTGCCATGGGCTCTAGGCCCAGATATTTTGGAGACCTAGTAATGCCTGTGCTGTTACCTGCTACCTGTGCACTGTGTAATTTGCTGTGTTTTAACGGTGCATGTTCATTAGACATACATAGCCTACATGCTAAAATAATTTCTTTCCATGCACCAGTAATTGTACTGAGGAGGCTGGAGCTCAATCTTGCAGGATTACAGAGCATCGTGTGATAGCACACGACTCCGTCCCTTATCTTCTCTGGATGTGCAGTGAGAAATTTTCCTTAAAAATAGGCACTGCTTTGCTGTGTACTGCCTTGGCTTCAGTTACAGTTGTTGCCTGAGTCTGTTCTGTCGGACTCTGCAAGCTTCTATTCCACTGTGCTTGTTTACTCTCCAGGCTCACTGGACGCTGTTTGGTGCCACACAATACCCAGGCCGCTTTACCTGAGGCTCAGCTATAGTCTGTCTAGTGACAACCTCACTCTTCTTGGTTGTGCTTGTTTTTGAGTCACCAAGTCTGGAAGGTCCCATATTGTGGTTTCACCCATAAACATTACACACAGCTGTCTTCTGAATCGGCCTGTGGGTGTTCTCATTGTGTTGCTACAGTGCCACTAGAGGGATCTATGCCCACCAGTAGGATGCCCCAACAATGTCTAATGTTTGTCAGATTGCTATACATCCTGGAATTTGAAAATGTACAGTTCCTGTTTCATCTATGACATCATGATACCCCCACCAGGCAATGTAGATTAAGTAGAGGTACATAGGTGTCCCTCCCACATCAGAAAATACATTATTAAGTATATATTGAGATTCAAACCTGAGAAAATTCCTCTCCATGAATGCTTCAGAAAATAAAAATAACTTTTCAGGTTGCTTGACTTGTGTCTCAGGGTCACTGATAACCATCAAGTCTTACATAGTAAAAAACACTGTTATTAACGGCAGACTTTTTGAAAGGTCTGCACTTGTTTATCTAGCTATAAAATGGAACTTGTACAAAATAAATACAAGCAAAACAAAAGCTGTGTTCCCCTGAGCACTAACTAAACAGCTTTTGCTGTCTGACTACGGTTGGGTGGTTTGTCTGCTTGCCAGCAAACAAAACAATAAAATGAACGTTTTCACAAGTCAGTAGCCAGAGGTTATACATTGCTTCCCCTTTCAAGAGCAGCACCACACCCTGCTACCTCCAGAAATAAAAGGTTGAGTCCCAAGTATTCTATTTTGGAATGTCTCCCTGCAATTGACCATGAGAGATCAGTAACCATCTCTTAAATAAGAGTCATGGAAATACACATTTCAACTTGTTGGGGTAACTGATTTTCCCAGGATTTTAAATTCTATTTGGGGAATTTGAGCATATGTGAAAGATTATATAAGGAACTCGCAGAATCAATGGAATTTACAGAAAGGTCTGCTGCCAATCTAAAATTGGAATTTCTGCTTTGCTTGTCTTCCCTATGTAGCAAACTATATCCTGCTACAGAGCATAGCCCTTTCACAAAGTAACTTCTGTTTACTGAGTATATAGTTGATCCAAGCTTTAATATACTTATTTTAATGCCTAATGCTTGACATTGGTACCTCTCTGTATGTTCCCACTGTGGACAGAGGCCTTCCAAGCATGTCATGGATGAAAAGAATGGGGCGTGGCCACTTTAAACTCCCCCAATACATTCTGCATTAGAAGAATAAATATGGCATCAAAAGAAATTCATATAGTTTGCATGAGTACACTAAATGAGATAGAGAGATTACCTGTACGCATAAGAAATTTGCCAAAAAGCTCCTGTCCATAAGAGGTAAACAATGTGTCGCCTCTTGTATCTTAATTCTTACTTTACTGAATTAATTTTTACCTCTCTTGGGCAAAAACCAAAATGTGTAAATAAAAACCTTGAACCAAAATAAAATCTGAATAATATGAGATAGCCAACCTTTCAACGTTATTATATTTTTTTTAAGAACCTTGTGTTATGCGGGGCAGGGGTGTCAATAAAAGATTTGGTAAATAATTGACACATGGTGTTAAAAAGGTGAAAAAGTAAACTGTGGCAGCTGACAACATTAAGTTTTCTCCAAAGTTGTGAGAACAGATCAGCTTGCTAGTAAATGGATAGGGATACAGCTTGTAAAGAGAGCATATTATACAATGATGATTTCACTTTGAAAGATTTACTTCATTTGATGTTCCCATTATTAGCTGAAGTCTATTTATCATCACCCGCATGTTCATGGTTTTTTTTTCAATATTGCTTTTCAATTTTATGTTTTTCAATAGCTAGACAGTCCAAATTATATTCAACAGGAAAATAAATCAAATGCCAAGGCGCTGTTTGGTGACACAGTAACTATGCCTACTGCAGAAATCACTGTGGGGCTATAATTTCATTCCAATAAAAATGATGAAGTAGAATATTTTTTTTCCCCTTTTTTGGAGGCTCATACGCAAATAGTATTTACAAGTTCAATAATTCAAGCCTTCTCTTTTCTGCGTATGTTGTAAGTAATGAAAAACATTTTTTTGTTGATATTGCATGTCAAATGTAGTCCTATGGAATGATCCACAAGCTCTGTCTGGGTGAGATAGAGTTCAACATAAGTTGTGATATGTACTAAGATCTAACTTTGACGTTGTAATGTTATGCTATAGCAAGTAGGGTTGGTATGTAAAGTATTTTATTCACTTGCATACTCAGGGCTCCATGGCCTTCTGTAAAATACGGAGTTCCCCTCTATTGTGCCATAACAGTAAAATATATTATCTGCATTATTCTGTTGAAAGATTGTACAGGGGGCATGAGGTTTGTATGTTTCACCCATCTCTTTATTTACCCCCAATAATAAATGATTAGACACTCAAACCTGTTGTCCATGGTGAATGGTTTTGACCGTTCTGCCCAAATCTGCCTGCCCCAACAAACCTCATGCTTCTCACTCCTAAGTGTCTGCTAGCATTACATTCTAAATGTTCAGACAGAGCTTGGACAAGTTTAAGTTCTCTCAATTATTGGTGCTTCCAACGCTATATTTTAAGGAAAACTTTCCACTCTGGATCAGTTATGGGTTAGAAGGGGCACAGCCCCATCCCACTGATTTAGGATATAATCAGTGGGAAGGCACAATTGCCTCCCTACCTCACCCCGACACCTAGGCAAGCCCACTTTTACAAGGAACTGCTTATAAAAAAAAACTAATTTGGAATCAATATGCATATCAGCTTAACAGTTTCACAACTTACATCTGAGCTAGATGTCAGCAGCAGTCTCCAAACCCCACAAGCAGGCTTGTTCCGCTAACTATTTTTGGTCTAGTGAATCAATTCTTATATAACTTTTACAAATAGCCGAACATTCCAAGTACCATATCAATGTACCATGATTTGTTAACTTGGCTTAAAGAGTGACTAAAACTTGTTTCACTCCCACAACGAATTTCACATTATGCAGTATTAATCTTCATAATTTGAAATATGTTGTGGGAGAGCAACAAGGACATTTCTTCTGAGTTTTAAAGCTGTTTGCTTCATACAGAGACAGCTTGGAGGACTTGGGAGCAGGGGTCCGGGTGTCCAGTTTCTGGTAAGGTATTTTATGAAGTTTTTTTTTCTGTTGAATAAATCCTGTTTAAAATAGAAAATCAGGTAGGACCACTGGAAAATAGAGCGAAAAGCAATATAAATGAACCAGGAAAAATGCAATTAGGTGCAAGCCAAAAGGCAGTCCCAAACTGCCCAAAACATATAATACAGAAAAAGAGGTTGCACACCAAGGAAAGAAAGTATAAAATATAACTTTTAATCAATCAGTTAAAACATTCAATGCATAAATCTGATATGGCTACAAAGCTGAGAAAAGTTTAACGTGTCTACTGATTTAATTGTAGGACGTTATCTATTTTATTTCACTAGCACACATCTTCACTTTACTATTTGTATACATGTCCTTCTAGTTGTGGTACACTAGGGAAGTTTTGTACACCTTTGTTTACTAAGCCCTAGAAATGATTTTACTGCTTTGCTTACATTGGGCCTATTGTGCATTATTCCAAAAATAATGGCCGTTGTCATTCACAAATGCAGAGACTAAGAGGCTGCCATTTGACAGAGCTGTGCTGTCTTCCTCGTCGGTGTTTGGGCATCTCAGTTTACGTCCCACACAACCAACAACTGCGAAGGAGAAGCCCGTCTGGGCCTCTACCTGATAAAAAAACTTGTCTGAGGCTTTTAGTTCCCTCTGTCCTTAAATTCCCCAGCGCACAAACTCCCCCTGCTGCTTAATTGCAAAATTACAAATTTGTCTTTATTATATTTTCTTTTTTTTCTTTCAAATATATATTTTCCTATGTTCGTATAACCATTGCATTTAGCGTTGGTCTTGTCTCACTTACAGATGTTACAAGATTGAGTACCATACTATATTAAACAATGTACTGATAGTCTCTCTTTAGTAATGATGGCTTGTGAGTGTAATGTTTTTGCTTTTACACTGCATAATGATAGTAATGACACAAACTACTCTGTATGAATATATTGCAGATTGGTAACTATTAACTAGTGTCTAAATCATATACATGTATATTCCCGTTTACTTTGTTCCAAGTTAAAGAACAATAGAAGAGAGACAAACTCTTTAACTGCCAAATTGCATCAAATGTATATGTTTTAAATATATATGTTTTAATGCAGGAAAGCAAATAAAGTATCTTATTGAGTCCTATATGGACCAAATGTCTATATCGGGGGGTGCCATATTGTTAGAAATCTTGGGTCAGATCTTTATTCACCTTTGTGTCAGAGGAAGGAAGATCTGACCCATGATTTTAAACACCATGTCTGCCACCTGATAGAGTTACTTGGGGGCAAAGAGGGCCAAATTATATTGAAACATAGAATGTGTCGGCAGATATGAACCATTCGGTCCATCTAGTCTGCCCAATTTTCTAAATACTTTTATTAGTCCCAGTTCCCTATCTTATAGCTAGGTTAGCCCTGTGCCTATCCCACGCATGCTTAAAATCCTTGACTGTGTTTACCTCTACCACTTCCGCTGGAAGGTTACTCCATACATCCACTACCCTCTCAGTAAAGTAATACTTCCTGATATTACTTTTAAATCTTTGCCTCTCTAATTTAAGACTATGTCCTCCAGTTGTGGTAGTTTTTCTTCTTTTAAATATACTCTCTTCCTTTACTGTGTTGATTCCCTTTATGTATTTAAATGTTTCCATCATATCCCTCTGTTACGTCTTTCCTCCAAGCTATACATGTTAAGATGCTTTAACCTTTCCTGGTAAGTTTTATCCTTCAACCCATGAACCAGTTTAGTAGCCCTTCTCTGAACTCTCTCCAAAGTACCAATATCCTTCTGGAGAAGGATATTGATACTGTTCTTGCAAGTCACAACTCGGACTTTTGTTTACAAAAACATATAAAAGTATACAATTAAAACATTAAATTTCATTTTATGCAGTGTAAGAAAAAAACAAAGTCTACAACCGTTATAGTGCATAAGAGTACTATTGATTTAGATTAGTGCTTCTGAGATGAGTATTGGCTTCAGCCAATATGCTGCAAAGATCTGTCAGTAACAACGGATTAATTTAGTGTATTCTCAAGGGGTTTGGTTCCATCCATGTCTGAAAAGCCATTGGTCCTGTTATGGCTGTAGCAATCCTTTACTGTTGGCTTTCTGAAACAAGTCATCTTTTTCTGATAAGCAATCTCCATTGACTTTTATTTTGAGTGGAAATATATAAGAGAAAAATAATGTAGACTAAGATGAAATGAACTATTCCTGAACCACTGAAATGCACCCGAATTTACTCAGAAATGGAAAAAATACATCCTTTTTTAGAATCAGAATGACATGGACAATGCTCAATAACCAGTGATGTGATGCCACCCTATATCTGATATGACATCACCAGTATTGTTATTCCACAAGAGTTGTTATGTCGATGTGTGAATTGATATATTATATCTATGTACTAATAATTAATGCACATCTTAACTATAACACAGAAAATGTTTGTTTCTTTGTTTGTCTGAAGCAGTGAAAACTCTCAAACACTGAACTCTGGAATCATGAAATTTGCACAACTAATTCATGCTGGAATTTCTAGGTCAACACAACTATTTTCAGTTCTCTACATTGTGCCTTTCATGAGTTGTGAGTAGATTAAGGTGATTAGACACCACATAAACTATGAAATTGATGGGTCATTGTTCTACATCTCCAGTGACATCATAATCTCCTTTTCAACAGCAAATTAGATTTCTATACTGAAGGCCTTATCTTTTGGGCTTCAAAGATCCTAAAGTTGACATTTCTAGGTCAACACAACTATTTTCAGTTCTCTACATTGCTCGTTTTTCCTGAGTTATGAGTTAAGTTTTGTGTAGGAACATGACTTGCAGAGCAACAATTTCGAACTGCTACAAAACAAAGCAATGACACCACTGAGAAAAATGAAGTGTGACTTGCTGAATAACAATTGCGAATGTCTACAAAACAAAGCAACGAGACTGCTGAAGGATGAACGAACACCGAAAATCCGTTTGCCCATAAGAGTGTTTGCTTATCTAAATCCGGAGAAAAGCCATGTAGTAACGCTGGTGTGAGAATTCCCTAACTTTCATGGCATATAAGATTAATGTGACATTACAAATAGGCTGATTGACAAGGGAATTGCACCATTTAGGCCAAAAATCTAATACTATGAAAAAATATTCCAATCACAAATTATTTTTTTAAATATGCAATTTCGGCACATATTTAGCAAGTTTCTAGTTGGTTTACCACCTAATAATATTTTTTACATGCTTGTTGCCCTAAAATGTGCAATTCTCCAAATCTAATCTGGAGAACTGTAATCCTTGCATTTCGAGTAAAATCAAATTCAAGGCTACAGCTATAAGGGAATCCTATGTCTTTCATGTGAACTGCAACATTGTCGGGGTTCTACCCTGAACTCCTGACTCATGCATTTAAACTACCTAATAATAAACTACTAGAGGCCTCCCCACCTTTGCTTGCTTGTATCACCATCCCTCTGTTGATGTCAGGTGGACTCGCTAACTTTTGCAACACACCCATGTTAAATACCTGCCGTTTTTTGCAGATGGTGCTTTTGCATTAAAGTTGGATACCTGACTTCTGAGAGCTGATTCTTCTGTTCCTGATCCTCTGCTAAAGCTCACTTGAATTTCTACCCTGTCCAGGAACTGGGAGACTAAACCTTGAAAGCTGAACCAGCCTGAGGATTTTTTTCAGATTCTCCTAAGATCATTTGGTTACTGCAATTTTACTTCAGCTAAGTTGCTCCCTTAAAGGGCCCACTCCTCTTTAGTCACCCTCTCTAGGGTCCTTCTGCTTTGGTCACCCCCTCTAGTGTGTTTCTGCTTTAGTCACCCTCTCTAGTGTGTTCCTGCTTTAGTCACCCTCTCTAGTGTGTTTCTGCTTTAGTCACCCTCTCTAGGGTGTTCCTGCTTTAGTAACCTTCTCTAGGGTGTTCCTGCTTTAGTCGCCCTCTCTAGTGTGTTCCTGCGTTAGTCACCCTCTCTAGGGTGTTCCCGCTTTAGTCACCCTCTCTAGTGTGTTCCTGCTTTAGTCACCCTCTCTAGGGTGTTCCTGCTTTAGTAACCTTCTCTAGGGTGTTCCTGCTTTAGTCGCCCTCTCTAGTGTGTTCCTGCGTTAGTCACCCTCTCTAGGGTGTTCCCGCTTTAGTCACCCTCTCTAGTGTGTTCCTGCTTTAGTCACCCTCTCTAGGGTGTTCCTGCTTTAGTCACCCTCTCTAGGGTGTTCCTGCTTTAGTCGCCCTCTCTAGAGGGTTTCTGCTTAATTACCCTTCTCAGACCTCATCCTTATCTAAGGCCTCACCCCTTAGATAAACGCTTTCTATCCCTACCTCTGCTTTTTCCTACAGTCCCTGTTAAAGCTATTTGTTTATCCTGCAGTTCTCACTCAAACCCTTTTCCTATTCTTGATAAAGTTCCCTTTTGTCTCTGCTTCAGTCCTTATTCCAATCCTTACCTCTTTGTTTCTATATCCATTCTCCCCCTGCACATGAATAACAACATTCAACCATCCCTATCCCTCTATCCCTGCACTGAAACTCCTACCTGACCTGGTAATCGCCCTGGTCAAATTCTAGATTAATTTGATTTTGGATAGCAGAAATGATACCAAGCCATCTCTCTTTACAAATGTGTATAAAACATGTATATTTCGTTTTTATGCTTAATGAAATTGATTGTAGGTAACACGCTAGCTTCACATAAAAGGATACAATTTATCAGTCTAACTGCTTATTAAAGGTTCGTTTTTTCCTACTTAATTCACCCCCGAGGAACATTTTTTTTGGTAGTACCTGAACCATAAGAATGCAATCTAGACCTGAGACAAAGACTGTTCACTAAACAGTGGCCTGTGGTCAACTAATAACAGAATAGCAAAGTTCAAGCATTAAGAAATTAGTTTGAAAAAATGATTTTTTTCTATCTGATTATCAGTTCACTGTTTAGTGACTAGATCTCTATAACATTTCAAGCACTCTACTTGTAATATTGTGCTATGCCCTCTGGTCAGAATCAAGCTAGCTTGAGTTATTTATTTTTCTAAAAGGTGATAAGGTTCAGGTAGTGCAGGAGTAGGTGAGGGCAGATGTTGAGGGTGATGTAGCACCCAGGAGTTATGTATTAACATGTTAGTGCTTGTTAGTGTTTATTCAGTCCTTTATGTGCTGGTGGTTGATTAACATGTGTATTAAAGTTAGCTCTAAAATCAACTGCGTCATTACTCTTTTTTCCCTTTTTTTCCATTAATTTATTTTACAAATGTCAACATACAATTAGCTTGGTGGGAGACAAGAGTGAGACATTGTAGAAGAATAGGAACAGTTCCATAATACAAGCCTTAAACACAATAAGATGATAGCAGAACAAGTACTATATCTTAGGGCTCCTTCTTTGGGGCAGCAACCAACCATTCTGTTCCCAGTTATTCAATCAAAATCCTTTAGAAACATAGAAACATAGAATGTGTCGGCAGATAAGAACCATTCGGTCCATCTAGTCTGCCCAATTTTTTTTTTGAGTACTTTTATTAGTCCCCCATTCCCGGTCTTATAGCTAGGATAGCCTTGTGTCTATCCCACGCATGCTTAAAATCCTTGACTGTGTTTACCTCTACCACTTCTGCTGGCAGGCTATTCCATACATCCACTACCCTCTCAGTAAAGTAATACTTCCTGATATTACTTTTAAATCGTTGCCCCTCTAATTTAGGACTGTGTCCTCTAGTTGTGGTAGTTTTTCATCTTTTAAATAAACTCTCTTCCTTTACTGTGTTGATTCCCTTTATGTATTTAAATGTCTCTATCATATCCCCCCTGTTACGTCTTTCCTCCAAGCTATACATGTTAAGATGCTTTAACCTTTCCTGGTAAGTTTTATCCTTCTAGATATGTTTAATGCCGATAGTCCATTTTTTTTACGGACGGTCCTACTTTTAAATGGGAATGCTTGTGTTATATACTCCACTTGAGGAGAAGCCATAAAGATCAGTTTAACTAAAAGAAATTGTTTGATTAAACCTGTTAAAAACTTTATGTTAAAAACGGCGTAATTTCGGAATTAAATTCTGCTTTGTACTGTTGATTTTGAGCACATCAGAAATGTGTCTGGATTCAAGGTGAAAAGAATGCGCCACGAATTCACTGAAATGCCACGTTTCCTACTTTAACATAAATTCCTGTTCTTTTTTTACATTTATGTCATGCTTTACTCCGATTGAGCCATGTCAAGCTTTCGCAAAAATGGAGAATTTATTAAAATATCACAGATAATTGTTCCTAACAGTTAATATATATGCCAGCGTTGAACGTAGAATCGGTACTGCAGTATTTGCGCTAACATTAATCCTTTAATTGGATATCACAAAATTAAAGAAAGTGAGCAATAGTAAGGGAAACTGAGTTGGTGCGAAATAAAGCGAATTGTGGAGCGTGATGAAAAAAAATTATTTGCATATGAATATATACGCAGATGCATATATATACGACAGCCAATGTGTGGTGCATCTTTTAGCACATATTCTGTTTTTATCTTGAAGGTTAATTTATTTAGACTTACAATGGATCATACTATTGGGATGGGAGGGTGACACAACATTCTCCCAAGTTATATACACAGTTGTTTCCCACAGCTCGATCTGTCAATACAGCTTTGTGCTTTCTCGTTCTTCTTGAGCACGTCGCCGATTACGACAGAAACACGCGCTTCCTCCCTTTTAGAATCAATGGGAAATAAAGTTCCCATTGATTTTGCCGTATCTTTACAGATTTTAAAAGCCTCCATTGTGCGTGGGAGCATTCTCATCTCCTTCCCTGCTATTGGAAGTGTGCAGCGTGATTGACACACACACACACCAGTAAGAGAGAAATGCCGCTCAACTGCACTCTCTCTGCTGCCTTTGTGTATTGACCTATAACATGGAAGCCCCTATACTTTACGAAAGTGAAAGCAAAGATGAGTGCTGAATAACATTCGATCTGTGGACCAGTAATGGCATTTTTAATAAGGCAGGTGTTATTAAAAAACAAAAAATTACAATGTGTAATTCCTGGTGATTTATGCATTTATTTATTATTTTTAATAGAAAAATACAATAGGAGTATTAAATAACAAATAAAACAGAAAGCTAATGCCAGGAGGAAAAAAAAAACAAACATGTATTGCTTACAAAATAAAAAGCGAAAACATACAAAACTGTTTATTTCTTCCCAAAGGCCCTAGTATAAACCTCAAAAACTACCGAATAGTCCCTGCAGAATTACTCGTTAATTTGTCAGCTCATCTTTCAATGTTTTATTCGGATCGTCTAAAGTAAAAAAAAAAAAAAAAAGATAGAGAAAAAAACACCCCATTTCTTTTACCATCGACAATAAAGTACCATAAACACCTCACATCACAACTTCACAGCGTTCCAATGTTTGTTAGCTATTTGTCTCAACCAAAGAAAAAAGTTTAGTACTACTTAGCACGGAAAAAGTAGCAAGTCTAATGCTTTTCCTACTGCAGTTAATGATGCCGTCTCAACAAGTCAGATGACCAAACTCACAAGGAAGTGCTCACATATATTTTAAATTTAATTAAAAGTCAAAGGACTATAGCAATGACAACCCAGCAGAAAGCCATTTATTTTTAAAATCTAATATACTCTTGATGACTAAAGGCTAGGACACATGCTGGCTTTTGCAGTTAGTTCTAACTGATGCAAGATACTTGATGATTTTTTGCACACGGCGTGGTTCTCAACTTGCAATGGAGTAAATTGGAAGATTTTAATACAGTACTTTTTTAACACTGTAAAAAAAAAAATCCTCATTAAAACTATGTGATGGGCTATGTACTTTTTCATTATGAACTAGCCTAACAGCTGATAAATGAGATACAATTATGGATTTATATAAATCTCCTATTGTCAAATTAGTCCAGAAAGACTGGTGACTTATCTAATTTTAACTCGGTCATTTTTTTTCTCTCTCTAACACTTCTTTTTTTTTTTCACTCCCTTTTTAATGAGAAGGTAGTCGTAGGCCTAGGTCTCTTAAATGAAAAGTCTATGGTGACATTTTAATTCTCTGACAGAAGTAAGAGATATCTTTGCTTTTGTATAATGATCTATGAGTTGCTTTTTCCTAATTTGCCGCAGAGATGAAGTTGCGAATCTCCTCACTTTATACGCCAATTAATTAGGTTATAGACGCATTGATAGAATTTATAGTTTTAGAAGATGAAAATTAAAAGAAACATAATAATTTTAGAAAATTGCGATTGAATATAGGGGACGTGTAGAATTTCCGTAATTATTTATTTATAAAGTATTTTACCAGGAAGGATACAATGAGATTTTGCTTGTTTTCACGTAGGTCCTGGGTAAATTATAGAAAGCGTTTTGTGTATTAAAACTCAAATTAGATATAGACCACTTTGTAACAAGCACAATTATATATGTAACAGTTTTCCTAGGTCAAAGGAAAAATGTGGCATATCAATAATTGTATGCAGTACAGTGCCAAGGTATTTATATATATTATATTAATAATTGCATACAGTGGAGTGCACAAGAAGTAAAAGTATTCCGTGTTCATTCGTCCATTTGTAAATTCGGATACCATTTGAATAATTTGTTTGCATCACACATAACACTCACTAATACACACAAGCATACACACAAACACACTCACACTTGTACACACAAACTGACTCTCACACATAACACTCACACACATAGAGGTGCAGGCAAGAATCAGGCAGGAATCAAAGTCAGGGGCAGGCAGAGGTCGAGGAAGGCAGCGGAGGTTCAAGGTCAGGTGCAATAGCCAAGGTCAGGACAGGTAGTGCAGGTTCAGAGTCGGGTAACAGGCAGAGGTCAGCAACAGGATAATCCGGTACACGAAGGAAGGGCAAAAAGACTAAGTAGCAGGCAAGCTTTAACTACTTGGCAGCTCCAGAATCAAGAAGCAATGAATGCTTGGAGGTGTGGGTAAAGATAGCCCTGTTGGTAATTACCTTGATTGGTTTGGGGGGAGGAGCAACAGACTTAGCTTGGGTAATAATAATTCTTCTGGGTCTTCCCTTTACTCTAGGCCACACCCCCTGATGATGACGAGTGAAGGGCGTGCCTAACAGATAGTACTCACTCTGTTTGGGGCTGAGTATCCCTTATCTGAAGCAAAGGAGCTTCACAACCGGGGTGCCTGGAAAGTGAGTATCCCGAATGCGAACTGACACATATCCCCCCCCCCCCCCCCCCCAACATTTTGTGGATTTTTGGTGATTTTGTATCTTTGGATAAGGGATACTCAACCTGTACTACACCTAACTCCTAAGTTGAGTTGAGAATTATTTTTTGGATGAATTCGCTCTTGGGTGAAATTCGGCTTTTTTGTCTGAATACCCTAACCCTAACCTAACCATGTTTGACTTATTCTGAAATGAATTCCAAAACAAAAACAATGTCAACATTTTGTCTGAAAATGTCATCAATGGACGAATTTGGAAGAACAGAAACGTTTGGTAGCGCCCAAGTCTGTTTTCTGATATGAATTACTTTCCAATGTGTTATGCAGCAGCCTTCAGATCAGATTGGAAAGATTTGTTTCTATTTGCCTCAGTGGTCAGTGTTTGTGAATACATCCAATATTTTATCCTGTACAGCACATGCCATGAGTGTGTATTTGTTTTCCAGGGAACCAGAGAAACATTAAAATCACTGGATCTGCTCTGCATCATGTAACGGAATATACAAAAAATAGGTATTTTTATTTATTTTCTTAAAATACCTATCAAAACTTCATAAACTCCAAACTAGATAAGCACATGATTGTGATGTCATTAAAGAGGGATTAGAGTAAACTTGTTTTTCTTTTAATGAGGTAGAGGCACCTGCCTTATTAAAAGTCTATTCTGAATGGTGCACCATTTACAAGATATTTCACCATAGTGCACCATTGAACAGATATTCCACCCAGTCTTCAGTTTTAAGTGCAGCTCCAATGACTGTTGCCCATCATTTGCACACAACTCAACCAATCATTGGGAAGGATCATCTCCTCTCTAGTAGAGGTGTTCTTGGCACCATAGACGTCACACACCAATCAGCCCTGCCAGGCAGTGTAGAACATGGCAGCCTAGAAACCAATGTTTGACTTCCCAAAGATTCCAATGGGAGAGCCGCTTTTCACAAAGCACATTTTGTGTTAAACACATGGTCACTTGCTTTCTTTTCATGCACTTTATGGATCCGTTATTACTACTGTTACATCAATGATTTTATTATTAAGGACCTCTATTAAAAGTGAGTTTTCTCTTTTATTTTGATTTCCTATAATTATTGATGTGCTGATGGAATCTTTTTTTCTTCTGCTTGATGTTTTGGGATCTTGAGTTCATCCCATTTACCACCAGGGCATCATTAAAAGTGAGATTAATATAAGGTGCTGATGCAGCTACTGTTTGCCAGGGCATTGGAGACTACTGATTGGCTGATGCATGTCAGCCAATCAGTGTGGAATATTTTTTGGGATGATCCCTTTGTCAGTGTTCTTCACTGCCCATTCTCCTGGCACTTAAGATGTGCCTTTTCTTTACAGGTTGGACTGATCTATAAAAAAAAAAAAAAGAAATTATTGTAGAAATTCTAATAATAAATAGAATCAGCCGTTTCAAATCTTCAGTAAATATAATAATGTTAAAAATAAAAAACAGGTTAACATTTTGAAATCTATTTTTTTTTTAAAAAGCAATATTTGGTGTGTTATATATTTCATTTCTTAATATTTATGTTAACTTTGCCTAACAGATTTTTTTTTTTATATTTCTATTCAAGGAAAATACATTTGTGAGGTTAAAAAGGAATTGCTCGGGGACATATAATAAGTGGGTTGAATGATCTTTGTTGACCAGACCATATTTACAAATGGTACCTTCCTACTGGTAGAAAATAATTTGAGAAGTTATTTCAAGACATTCAAGGAGATCATAATAATCACTGATCTGATCATGATTCTGTGCAGAACACATCGTACCGCTGCTTTCTGAAGGTTGTTCCCTAACCCTAGAGCCAGTTTAGATAAACAGGAAAAATTCCGGCCTATTGCTTTATCAACAATGAAGACATTTTTGGTTGATATTCTTTCAAAAACATTTTTTCTTTCGCTGGCCTACAGGGCTCTTTGTTGGCAAATTTTACAAGTGGCTCTCGTCACCTGAACCGTTCTCAAGCGTCTAACACCCAAACTCATAAATCTGTTTTTCGTGCCAGTTTACCTTAATTGTGAAGAAATAAATGAAGCACAGCAATTTAAAAATTACGTTTTCCTAGGTAAATAAAAGAAAGCAGAACACGCTGAATATGTGTGTTTGCACCTCTTTAGAAATGCAAATTGATCATGAAATTCTGCATAAAACACAAGTACTGTTCAGTTCTCCCAAGGTGCAAATTGCATATGTGACCCTCAGGCCTTTTTTTTTCTCTCTTCTTCATCTTCTCCTTAGAAAGTTGAGCTACATCTTATATCCAAGATAGCAGGAAGGATAAGGAGCCAGATCGTTTATTGTGTGGATTATGTGGGAAATAATGTCATTTTAAAGCTCTGGTTTTTTTTGGGGGGGGGGGGGGCGGTCGAGGAGCTCCTTTTGTACATTATAACATTAAAGGGCCACTATCAGCTTTTTTTTTTTTTTTACTTAATTATTACTTGTACCATAGTCCTTCTCAACCACACTTTCTAAATTGCTGTTGCTTTTTTGTTTTTGATCTGCATAGTTTGTACCCATATAACTTTTACTGAAACATGGCAGTCACATAAACTGTAAAACAATTATATCTTCATTAAATACCCACATTCAAATTCATATAAAAGAATCCATTTTGATCTGGGACCTAACATCCATCAGCCGGACATTTTGTCTGTGAAAGCCTTTATCAAGAGGTGCCCACGCCAGTGACTGTATCAGCCCTTTATATATTCCAAAAAGTAGGGCCGCCATCAGGGGGTGACAGGCATTATACCGGTCATGGACCTGGCAAGCCAAGGGGGCCTACTTGGGCTCTGGCCTGTTAAAAATAATGGGGGGGAAATACTTGCCGACAGAGACCCTGGTTGGGGAGATCAAAAGATTTCCCCTCACTAACCCCTCTCGTGCTACCCGTACACTGTTCTGACGTCAGAATGCCAGGGGTCACATGACCTTCCAGTGCTCAAACTTCAAATCAATGCGTGGGGAGCGGGATAGAGGCAGCACCTTTCCATTCAGCAGCCACTGGAAAAGGGGAGGAGGTGGAGATTTTTTTATTGAGCACTTGTCTAGTTGACTGGCTGTGGCATATTAATGGGCAAAGAGTGGCATATCAATGGGCAAACTAGCTGTGGCAAATTAATGTGAAAACTGTGGCATATTGTAATGGTCAAACTAACAGTGACATATTAATGGACAAACTGGTTGTGGAATTTTAATGAGCATACTGGCTGTGGCAAATTAATATGATTATGGTGGCATATTGTAATGGGCAAACTAACATTGGCATATTTGGACAAACTGACTGTGGCATATAAATGGGCTTCCTGGTTGTAGAATATTAATGGAAAAACTTTGGCATAGTTTAATGAGCAAACTAACAGTGACTTATTAATGGACAAACTGACAGTGGTATATTAATGGACAAACAGTGGCATATTAATGGGCAAACTGTGGCATATTGATGGGCCAACTGGCTGTGGCATATGAATGGGCAAACAGTAGCATATGAATGGGCAAACAGTGGCATATTAATGGACAAACTCGCTGTTGCATATTAATAAGCAAACTGGTTGTGGCATATTAAAGCGTAAACTGTGGCATATTTTAATGGTCAAGCTAACACTGCATATTAATGGGCAAACTCGCTGTGGCATATTCATGGGAAAACTGTCTGTGCTATATATTAATCCACAAACTGTGATATAGTTGAATGGGAAAACCAACAGTGGCATATTAATGGACAGACTGGCTGTGGCATATTAATGGGCAAAGTGGGTGAGGGGGCATGTCCTGGGGGAGCAGGGGTAAGTTCTGGAAGTGCAATGTGGGCAATGGGGCATGTGCTGGGGGGGGGGGCAGGGGTAAGTTCTGGATGTGCATATTAATAGGCAAAATGGGTGATCGCGCATGTCCTGGGGTGCATTTAAACATCATTGGCATGATATCCAAAGACCTGGATAAAATTACTTTGGAAAGGTAGGGGGGTTAGAGGGAGATATAAGGATGGGGACCCAAGATTTCTGATGGCGGCCCTGCCAAAGAGCAAACTATTAATCACCGGGAGATGGAGCTACATCATAATGTTGTATCATCACCATACCCTCATGGCCCCGCTAACCAATCACAGTGATCAGCATGAAAAAATTATTAATAACCAGAAGCAAAAGGCATGTTCCTTGTACATGCTACTACTAGTTCAATACCCTAAATCTATTATTTGTAGCAATAACCTAGTGTGAACTGAACTTAGATCATTATGATTTAACGCAAAGGGTAGTTTGAGCATGTGGCTATTACAAAATATGGGACACTAGTTTGACTAGTGAGGGCATGAGGTTGTGTTGATGATGCAACATTATGATGTTGCTCCATCTCCACGCAGATTGACGACCACCATCTAATGGCTTGCACAGCCCCAAACCATATTACTTAATAGGAGACCTCTTTGTTAGGAGGCTGGGAAACAATTTAATAGTCCCTGGTATTTAATGGGAAGGAGGGGGTACAATTACAGCACAGTTCATTGTTTTTTAAACTGGTGTGGTAATAATTTTACTGCTCCCGTTCGATTAAAAGAAATTAAGGTTTTTTAAACTAAGTCCAATTTTCACAAGTCTCATTTCTTACCCCACTGAAATTAAAGGGAGGTGAGTTGAATGGACTCAAGCTCCAAACTTGAACTCCTTGAGGTCGAGATAGGGGCATGCGAGGGAGGTCGAGTCTGTTTGAATTTTTTTTGTCGAAATGAGCTCTCATCTCAACCACCAAATTCGAACTTTAGTGAATAGACCCCAAAGTTTAGGTGATGGAGTCCCTTTTATAAAGCCTGGCTTTTCCCTGTATTGACTGAAGTGTTCCCCTCTTTTCTCTGGCTCCTTAATCCCTCTATACAAGAGCAAGAGTTCACAATGAGATCCAGCAGGCCACTCGTGGTTAAAAAAAACTCCAAGCACTGCTAAACTGTAAACCCTGTACATTCCCTTTATCTCAAAGTAGAACAAACAACAGATCCTTCAACCGACCTACAAAGATTTCGATTTTGTGTGTAGGTGGTGCCCATAGTTTTATTGTTAATCAGACCTTATCCACGTTCTATTTATATACCGTAAGCATTGGGGATTTGCAAAAACTGAGGTTAAAAAAATGGAAATGTGTCCACAGTACCCATGATTTTTTTTTCCTGGCCGCATACCATGACTGCTCAAAATGTGGCCATTAGCTCTACCCTAATCAGGATAATGGAACAACATACAAACACTTTAAATAGAATGCACCTCCACGTTTTTAGACTTCCCGTGGCAAGACACTGATATCCACTTCTGAGAGATTTATCTAGTTTTTTGGAATTACTTAACCTGTTCAGGAGGAGCCTTCACTTGAAACCTATGACCAAAAACCCCAGTGTGGTTGATATGTGTGTGAACCCACTCTCTGCTTGTAAATCGGCTGATGTTGTTATTATAACCTATTTTCTAAGATATAAAGCTAGATCATGATTTGGCAGTAATTGATACATTTTTCTGCTAAGTCACAACCGATATTAAATGGACTATTTAATGCATAATATGACAAAGTCCAGTTTTAATATATTACTATTGAATTTTATACATTTAAAAAGTTTCAGGTCCTTCTGTGGCACAAGCCACAGGAGCCTGGCATGCACTCAACAGGCAATGCAATTGGCAAAGCATTCTGAGACTTATTGCACAGCATGTTGGGTATATAGGCAGGTGCATCATACACTTCCTTACAGTCCATGCTGCAGCAAGACCTGACTTGTAAGTAGGCAAATTTCCCAAATTTCCTTTAAAAAGAACTCCTTAACTATTAATTTGCTAGCCTTATGTTTACCACGGTATGGATGACATCAGGAGCATACTAACATGGGACTTTGCTGTGTTTTGTATGATAGCCTCCATTTAAACATAATTTTAAGCCAATTTAAATAATTGGAGCTTTTCATATAGATTTTTCGAACTTGTCATCAGTCACAGGAAGACTAATAAACCTCCTCACTGACAGTCACACGCAACATATATAATAACTACTATAAAACTGTTGAAAAGCGCATTTATTTAATTCTTTAGAGAACATGATTCCAAAAATCCCTTGGGTTTTCATCCGTTACCTAAATCCTTCAAGTTCTTATTTTCTCCGGCGTTCTCACTTCGCAATTCCCATTTATTATTTTTTTATTCTGAGCTGTCACTGTTTCTTCCCAGAGCCTTTGCCCCTTTAACACAAATGTATCTATTTTCTGTAATAAAGGACCCTTAGTGAGGCACCCAGCCAAACTATCTGCTGCATTTGACACTAGTTTTCATTCTCTTGACATCGAAACGTTACCACCTGCTACTCTGCCTGAGATTTAACAGATCCAGGACATGATATCGTCCCTCCTTCCTCTACTCACACAGTCATTTCTAGGTCATTCCCGCAGTCTACCTAACATGTACCGGAAAAGTCACAATCACCTAATAACGGAGCAACTGTGTTCCAGCGCGTAATGTCTGAATTGTTTTGGGTAAATTAATTAAATTATATTTTTTTGCAATTAACCCCTTTGTGACCTGAATTTTTTGGCTTGTCTATTCCTTTGTGACATGGCCTGTTTTAACACGTCTGCGGTGTTTGTGTTTATTTACTTGTAATTTTCCTCTTTTTCGTTTACTGTACCCACAGGATCATTATATAAAGGAAGGAGATTCACAATCACCCCCACTACTACCCTTAGTTATAGGGAAGTTAGTGTGTTCACTAGGAGAGAGAGATGGATAGTATCCTCCTATACTTAATCCATCTGGAGAGAGGCCCAAAAGAATGCTCAGAGGGACGACAACCAGGGAGCATTGCAGTCTTATCCTGCCAAGGTCAGAGTGACTTGGCACATGCTTGCCAGGGACATCATGGGAAGGTTCTCTGACTACCAACTTCTCCAGATGTTTATGCTGGACATTCTGGATTTATTTCGGCACATAAGACAGGATCTGGAGCCTCTGACTCGAAGGGGAAAATCAGTACCTGGGCTGGTGAGATTGTTAGCAGTAGTTTTACATACCTTCCAGTCAGGTGGCCTTTGTCAGCACCTGGCCCTGTCACTCTCAGGGGGTCGGGGACATCTTTTGAGGCCCCGATATTAAAGGGGGCAAAAGCATTTTGCCCAGCTCCTGACCGATTACTCTTAGAGGGTAAGAGGCATCTTGCGCTGCTCCCTACCCCAGCATTTAAGGTGGGCTGAGGACACTTTGCCCAGCCCTTGGCCATGATATGTGTTAGGGGACCAAGAGGCATCTTGCGCAGCTCTCAAGCTCGGTATGAAGGGGGTCAGGAACATCTTGCCCGGCTTCTGGCTCCGATATTAATTAAGGGGTGATTGGCCATTTCAGCAGCTCACGATATTTAAATGCAGTAATTACTGCATAGTGAATTTTTCTTATGGGGTTTTATCTTATGTGGTAATGAACCTCCGTTATTTTATATTTCATTTGAGTGCAACTCGCTACCCTTAGAGGTGGTGAGTTACACAGGGTGATTTGGACATCAAAGTCCACTTGCCTCCCAGATCAAACTCCCTTCACTTTTCAGTGAATGGCAATTTATAATGCATCCAATGAAGATTGCGTTCGGGATGGGATTCCGAGTTGGACTTTGTTGAGGGGGGTGAATTTGTTTTCGTGAATACCTCAAAGGGGTCAAGTTGGGAGGTTGAATTTAATTTTTAAACTAAGTCAAATTCGACATCCCAACTCAACCGTCTTAACGCTTAATAATGCAGCCAATGTTTGCACATTCATAATCTTTTAGTTCTGTAGGGAACACAAAAAGTGCTGCCTACAGTATAGAAAGTGTTAATATGGAGAAAAAAAATAATGTCGAGGGAGCCGAGGGGGCTTCCCAAATGTCCCTACTTCCCTCCATAGGGAGGCTTACATGAAATATCATTAAGATGCTAACGAGCAGTAAATGCATAAGCTTTGGATGTGATGCAAATAACCTTAAAAATGCATAAACTTTGGATGTGATTCCAATTACCTTTAAAAGCATAAACTTTATATATCATGTCAAGAAGCTTTAAATGCATAAACTTTGTATATTATGCCAATGAGCAGTAAAATGCATAAATAGGCTTTCCTGGGACTGGGAGAGATCCTCACCCAGCCAGTGCCTCATGTCAATCCTTCTACTTACCGAATGCCAGGTTGTCACCCGGCGCTTAGATCAATCAGTAGTGCTGTGCGCGAGGGGGCGGAACAAGCAGTCATTGGCACAGACTGTATCCCCTCACACATAAAAAAAAATTGGTTCAAGGGGTGGGTGGCAGGTGCTGCCTGGGTCAATTGCCCGGTGCCATTGCAGTGCCAGCTCTGTACATCACACACATATGTGCATATATATATATATATATATATATATATGTAAATATATTTATATCACACAAATATATACATATGTATATATACAGTATATATACACACACATATATATATATATATATATATATATATATATATATATATATATATGTGTGTATATATACTAATGTGTATATATTTTGAGGGGCAGAATATTCACCACCAGACGGAATGATTGTTTTGTTTTACAAACTGTACCGGAGATTAAAAAAAAGAGCACTTTACTAATTTATACTGTACTCTGTAAAAAGGGGCTGTGAAAAGGCTCTATGGAAGGATTTGAATTAAACAGTCTTTCAGCCTTTTAATATCTCACAAGAGATTTTTCTGCACTGATTCATTTAATTTAGTGGACCCAGCAGTGGCTCATTGACTGTGGACAAAACTTGTGAAGGGCCTAGTGTGCACCCCTGTTAAAACGTGGGAAGAGGGTGAAGCTAGACTTGAATTCATTTGAATCTGTACATAATTCTTTTTCAATGGAATTCAGTGTCCTATTGCAAAAGGCATGAAAAAAAAAGGAGACACTGAGTTTGATAGCTCAATATTCATCTACATTTTCCTCTCTATGAGCTCAATATGCTTGGCTTAATTAACTTTTCTCAAAGGTGAAGCAGTGCGCACCATCTGCTGTGAGACAATCACATTTGTATGCCTCTCAGAATAATCCCTTTACTTCTGAAGCAGCTATGATAACATCGCCAAAGAAAAATATAGAAACTTTTTCAAAGATTCTAGTTTGGTAAACAAACAAGCATCGGTCTGTTTTTGGAATGTTCGTCTGCAGCGCTACAGTGCGAGAATTCTGGCGCCTGATTCTGATTTTGAATTTCTATTCCCGCTTCGTCATTCCTGTAAAACTGAACGGACCAATAAAAAAAAAAAAATAAAGCAAAAATCTTCTACACACTTCATATAAAGCCAAGCTTAAGAACAAGTGCACAGCAGGAGTATCCTCCTATTCTCCTATGGTACATCTCAATTTTAAATCAGGGCAACAGAAAGAAAAAAAAACGAAAAACAATTGGTTGAAAGGAAACATTAAGTCACTCAGAAAAAAAAAAAACGAATGCAAAATATGGAGGCAGAGTTTTGCCATTTAATTTTTTTAATCAAGTCTCAAGGACCACACAGTGATATCAAGGGCCTGCTGAACTTGCTCTAATGCGGGGTCGTTATTTGATCTCTGTCGCTGGTGATCTGATTATCTCATTGTGGTGGTAAACTTCAGACCCAATCTTGTTAGCAGCTGGCTAGGCTAGATTACTACAGCTACTGAGATAGAAAATCAACTGAGCAGTTCCACTTTGGCCTTGCTCTTGTGGAGACACTGAAGTTGTCTAATTTAGAGTGTCTATTTTTTTTTGTGACTGCTTGAAAAGAGTATTTCTAAATATCAGGACATTTCAAGGTCAACATAAACTTTTCGCCCGATGATCACGTGACCAACGGCAAAAGAAATGTAAAAAAGATAAAATGATAACTGGTAAAGAAAAGAATTTGATTTCTTTAACTTTGCACCTCCTTTGAGCCTTAGCTTTTAAAAATATGCAAATATGGAACAGAGTTGTGTGGTCCCGTCTTCAGGCACTCAGTTTTGCGAGTGGTCTTATTGCGGCACTTGCAGCTTTTACAGTGAATGAACACCACACTGAAAGCACATAAAGTCTTGAAAAATGGCTTGAAAAGGTTCAAAGAATCCGAAAGACAAAAAGGGCCTAAGCTGGGATTTTATATGTACACTGAAAAGATGAATGAAATATAAATTCCGTAATGCCGGCCGTTATGGCAGTGTTAGCCATATCAAAGCATTATGTTTTCTTTTGGAAAAGTGTTGGAAATTTGCTAGCTCACCATATGCAAAGAAGAAGAAAAAAAAAGAAGCCATTTAGGCGGTTCGTGATTTTGTTACATGAGCCATTCAATGCTCTCCTTTGACGTACTATTGAGTGAACAAGAAATGCAGAGAGTTTGAACTTGAACAAGTTTACAGCCTAAATAGCCCATACTATGCCTCAAAAGAGCACTACAATACAATATGGCCGCCCACTCGCTTTTAATAAATGCGATTTACTTATTGTTTTGTTTTGTTTTTAAACCTGGGATTGGATTATATGTAGCTATATAAACATTTATATATATATAACTTTATATATATATATATGCATATAAAGCCCAGTATAAATAAATGATAAAAATATTGTTAAATGTCCCTAACAATAGATGGGAAAGTCATGAGTGACCAACTTTGTGGTTGGGTTATCTGAACAAGCTGAATTTTACTCCATGTTGCACAATTCTCACTTGATTATTGGCAATATCAATTACCCCTTAAGATACACCTACGAGACCATCGGGTTCCTTACTATTAAGGCTAGGCCTGCATTTTGTTGGTAACAAAAAATGGCACTGTGCATACTTATTGACAGTAAGGAGGAGATATCCTTTCTCTCTGCCCTCTCTCTTTAACTTGTGGCACTTCAGGGCCACAGCACCACCTTGAAGCATGTGTCACCTCTATTCACCACATCTACTGTCTAGGAGAAGGATGAGAGAGGCCCATCTACAATGCTCCAGACAACTGTTCCACCTCACTTTGGCAAACTAGGAATATTCCCGTGGCCTCACTTAAAAGCCACAGCCCTAACTTTGACGCTTCAATGAGAACCCCACCAATGTTTTGAGTCTTCCCCCTTTTTACATTTTAGTCTTGCATACAGGTTGCATAGGTGGTTGGATGACAAGCCTACTCTGGATGTAAGATATAGTAAAATGAATACTGTATTGTAGTGCAAATGGAAAATGAAGAAAGGTTACACAGTGTTCAGAAGTTTGTATAAAGTTCATCATCAAAATATAAATTGGAGCTGTGAATCAGACACTATGTGCAATACATATTCTTTCCTCTCTAGGTCTTCAAACTATTTGAATGCTTTATAATTAGTTTAGAATGATGTGTGTTTGTAAATACAATTTACCTCCTTGAACATTTAAACTTGGCATAATATTGGGGGCATGAATTGGGTGCTATCATAAACCTAAATTACAAGGGAGGGCCAAGTGAGAGAGTAGCCATTAAAAATGTTGGCTACCCAAATGAAATGAGGGAGAATGGAGCCAGGGAGAGGTTAAAGGACACTAATAGCATTCAAAATGTTTTCCTTTCAAAAATGTAATTATTGAAAATCCATCACAATCCCAAACTGAGCCACCCATTGCCGAAAATTAATTTCTGTGCTTCCAAAGAAGCTAAGTTTGTATGAAATGAAAACCATCTTCTGAATGTAGGTTCTGTTGACTCAATGTCCCAAAGAACAGTTAAGAAAGTGTCACAAAGGATCTATAATTCTGCTGGAGATCAAAGTCTGTTTGCTTTGAAAAGCAGACTTGCTTTCAGGCAGAGAATTCCAAAAAATACAACGCATTCGGAGAAGGGTTCAAGACAAGCTTGGGTAATTATGGTTCAGAATGGAACATATGGCAATATAACAGTTGTAAGCGGAAACAGAATGCTTGGGAGGAAGCACTGTGGGTGATACTGGAAAATTAGAAAAGGAACTGAGAATAGTGTGGGCAGATTGTGTTATAGAATGTGATGAGATTACTTGTGAAAGTGAATATTATCAAGGATGGAAACAGGACTGTAGCTAAGAATGCACCTAGGGTAAAATTTTAATTTGGCAATGACTGTATGTGTTGTTTAGCCATGAACTAGTAGTAGGAATGAAGTTAGGAAAAGAAAGAACCTCTAGTGGATACAATTTGCCTTTTCAGCTGGATTTGTTGGAATTCAGAACTCATGTCCAGGAATTTAGTCAGAGCAGAGAACTGAACAAACAGGAGCAGGGAAGCTGCAAGGGAGAAATGCCTTTGTTATTGAGGTACTGATACAATTGTAAAAAACAAAACAAAAAAAAAACTGATCTGAGCATCAGATAGAAGTAGCAAAGAAAAAGAAAGGCTACTTTGAAAGAGAGCGTCCAGGCAGTGACTCCTCCAGGTATTCGGCAGAGAAAAAAAGGGGACAAAAAAAAAGGACAACAAAGAAAGTTATGAATTAAAAATGGGAAATGGGGATGTTCACAAACAGAAAGCCTTGAGAGATGTCAATCAGCACAGCCTGCGAGTGTCAGTCAGATAGTGCAAGGATGCTTTAATAAAGTGAGCTTTGTATTAAAAATAATCATTTAATATAGATGATTAGCTATTCAAAAATACTTTTTTTTTTTTTATTAAACATTAAAACAAATACAGTCAGAAAAGAATTGAAATTAATTTTATTCAACTACAATGGGTGGGGAGCGGAGACAAGAATCCCTAGCAGAAGAAGTCATCAATAGAGGTCATGGTGGAATTTGTGACGGACCAATTTATCGATGTTCTATGGACCTTCACTGAACTTTCTAGGGACACTTGTGTGCTCATAATGACTCTTTGCCTATCTCTGGTCCTTCGCATTTGGGATAGGTAAGAGGGGATAAATGCACCCAAGCAGTGAGCAGGAAATGCAAAAGCCAATTGGGAACTCATTATTGGGGTCAAGGAGTAAAAGTATTGTGAGGTGTATACATGGGCACTTTTTTTTTATACATACACAAATTTACATTCATATTCATATTCACCTATTGTAATGCTAATAGCAGTTTCAACACCCCATTCGCACTGGCGTTCTAGAAGATACCTAGGGTTGCCACCTTTTCCTCCAAAAAATACCGGCTTTGCTATTGTATCCATAGCTATTTTTCTTTACCAGCCTGCCAGTAAAATACTGGCTGGTTGGTATCCCTAATAGTACCCCCAATGGTGTTTTCAGAAGTAAGGGCAATTTGTAAATATTGCACTATTATTATTTTTTTATTCTTGTTTTGTTTTCCATAGACATAAAACACTTCAACAAGCAGAGGAGAACAAGTTTATTCATTGTTCCTACAAGAGTAAATGGAAACCCTATACTAGGATGGGCCCTCTAACAGTATTGTATTAATAGTTTCATTGCTGCAGCAAGGATTTTATTCAGGGTTTGTTTTCCATATTCATGTTTTAAACCAATGGGAAATTTAGTCCAAAACACCTGAATTTCCAAAGATTAGTCATCCCTGCTATATATTCACATGATAATATGCAAACCCAATCTGAACAAGCATTTCTGGACATTTCAGCAAGCATTTCTCAACAGTCCAAAACAATATTTCTAGCGGTGGTTTGCTTTATATAGGTCTCATCTATGAATGTGGCCACTAATTTGAACCCTTGAGCAATTCTTTTTAAAAATAAAATGGTGAGGCAGGAGGTAAAGAGTCAAATTAAATCTATGTCTGCTAAATTGAAATATGTATTGTAGAGATATATAAAAAAATAATTATAATATACAGATTAAATTATAAAAATATATAGCTTTATAAATATATCATTGATGAAAGTATGAAAGAAAGGTAAAAGGCTTTCATCATTAACTTGATGAATCAAATACTGTTCATACAGATGGATTGAAGTACAAAATAATCGTTCTGGTGCTTCCTTATCAAGAGTCTCATTTAAAGCACAAGATATCCAATTTAATAGAACTGAAATGTTGAAGCCTTTCCTTTGAAAGCCATCAATTAGAGTGTATTTTTTTATGTACTATTTTGACTTTGCGTGCAAAGAAAAAGAGATTTGATCAAGAGTCAGTCGGTTTTTAAGACGTTGGCGGGTTTTTTTAATATGTGTAAGGTAAATTCCTGTCAAAAAAAAAAAAACATTAATTACATCATGATAGACTAATAGATGGTGCTACATGACTAATGACGGGTCTCTGTTATATTCCTTGTTGATGTACCCACGGCAGAATGGTGAGCGCAAAAGAAAAACCAATTCTGTTGCTGAACTCTTTTGACAAACTTGAAAGGTTCAGCTTCCTTTACTGAATTACTTGATTTCTATTTTATTTATTTTTTTGGAGCCATTGTCAAGAGAAACCCTTATGAGTAACAAATCCGTGCTAGCAGAAGTGTGATGATTCAATTAAATTAACAATGGGTTCCTCTTATAATATCAGAGTGACTATTCACTAATCTTTTCAGGTTCAAGTGTTTGTAAAACGCTAATGGGAACAAGAAGAATATGTGCAAGACAAAACAAGAGTTGGTGTTTTTTTTAACTGTGCATGTAGGTACTAAAATAAAAATACAGTATTTTTCATGTGCCTGTGAGCACCAAAGGTAAATAATACATTGCGATACATTAAGAGAATTGTTTTTTTCATGAAATATAGCTTGTTAAAGCACTAACAATTAATTAGCTTGAATTGTAGGTCATCTAGCATTGACGGGCAGAAGGTATCTGGCATATCTGGCAAGAATATGTGTGTCCCCTGCTAACTGGTGAGATATTAATGAGTTCTGGATGATCAGTCTGCTTAGGTCCACAAGCATCTATATTAGAAAATTTGTATTTTTAGTCAATTTAGTTACCAACCATATGAAAGGGGGGGGGGGGGGGACTAGCCTGTACTGAAAGCAGGTTTCAGAAGAAATAAGACAGGAATTTAAAATTAGTGCAATATTTGATGATATCTAGAGGGCTATTGCATATTTGCAGAGCTCTGTAAGATAAGGCAACCAGGCCCAATTCCTTTTTCTAAGGCAGAGTGGCTATTAGCTGGATTTGATGATTTGCATCACATTGGGAAGCTGATAGGGTTCTTCAAAAAATACCTGGCAGGATATCAGCTATAGAGATTCAACAGTGGCCTCGAGCCATTTGTTTACCGACCTTCTGGTCAAATACTGGTTGGGTGACAACCCTAGAAGCTGATACTTATGTGGCAAGAGTTCTGGTCATAGAAAAGCATCAAGTCACTTCTGCTGCTCATGTAAGTACTGCTGATGGGCAGGCCATGTTGTTACATAAAAGACGGGACTAACAGAAGACATGTTTCCCACTGCCTCCAACATCTTAGTTTGGCAATGACGTCTAGACTGGATACCAAGGATGGGGTATAAACAATGACCAGAGTCTTTATTTTACCTCCCTGAAGCCATGACTGATGATATTGATTCCTTTGTAGTGGTCTGCTGGGGGATAGTAGACGGGAGAGTAATGGGTGTGGGGGAGCTTTAAGGCTGATTAGCGCTCTATGTGGCTTGTACATGGAGCTCCTCATCGAAACAATGTTTGTGGTGTGTTCCGGAATACTGGGGGCAGAAATCTGGAAGTCTAGTAGGTCAAGTTTGCAATCATGCTATAGTTATTTAACTTAAATATCCATGAAAAAAAGGAAGGTCCTTTCCAAGTCTCATTGGTCGTCCAAGCCAGTAATTCATCAGACTATCATTTCTCAATGTATCAATGTGAAATGTACTCTCTCATTTCAGATTACCCCCTATCTCATTTAAACTGTGTAAGCATTGGTATTGAAAACCAGCTGCTAAGTTAAGCATTTATTTTGTGTTTTCCTGGGAATTTGCATAGGTTTAGCTGGTATTTATGTTTTTCTTAAGCAGTTTTAAGTCTGTACAATTTGTCATGCAATTTTGCAACAATTTTCCGCTGGGATTTTTCAACCATCTGCTGCATTTTTTTTTTTCTGCTGTCAGGTTATCTCAGTTTAAATAAATAGATTTGCATGATTTCTTTTTTGTTTTTTTCAACTGTCATATTCTATGCATCAGTATATATAATGCAAAATCTGCCTAAGGAAAGCAAAATTGAGATACTTAGAAAGCTTAATCCCGGCACAAAGAGAGCTATTGTCTAAAAGTGAGGTGCAGCTGAGTTGAGGTGAGAGGGACATTGGGGTCTTCTAACAGGGGAAGCTCACCCGGCTCAGCATTCAAGGGTGCAGCCTTCTGGAATTGACCAATGAGTGTTGTCACATATATCTACATATATCTCTGCTGCCTCACTTTATGAAGCACAGTGACACCCCTAGGCCACAGTCCAGAATCCACAAGCCGTTTGCTGCAAAGCTTCTTGTCAGCACAAGCACAAAGGTTCGGATCATTGACATGCTGACTTTAAAGGCCCTCCAGCTACCCAGACAAAAGAATGCCAAAAATAAAATAAGTTTGGCCACCTCAATGCGGTCAGTTGCCAGTTCACCACAGTTCTCTTTTTCGTGAATAGACAGTCATGAATAGATAACAATTTTTAACTGAACTGCCAAGTGATATTGGAAACGTTTTTCAACTTGACTATTAATATAGAAAGATATAGCACTAGCACATGTGGAACTTCTGAGATATAATCCAATAGTGATAATCATAATACTCCCCAATTTGTAGCTGCCTCCCAGAAATTACTACTCAAGTACTTAACAAAATCAGCACACCAACAGGGGAGGTATGTACATATGGAGATAAAATAGAAACAATAGTGTAATATTGTATGGGAGATTAACAAATTGCTATAACTCACAGGTTGGCCCAGACCATAAGAAAGTAACCAATTCCTCTTTTATCAATCTTAGCATTCTAAAAAAAAAATATAGAAAGACACAGCAATAGTGCAGTATCCACACAGCAATCAGATGACACAGCAATAGTGCAGTATCCACACAGCAATCAGATGACACAGCAATAGTGCAGTATCCACATAGCAATCAGATGACACAGCAATAGTGCAGTATCCACATAGCAATCAGATGACACCGTAGAAGGTACACTTACAATGCACAGTGGCACAACATAGTACAGCATACTGATTGTCAAATGATAGTCAGTCATGGGTTCCAACAATCATTAACAGTTTTTCTCCTTAGGAGAAAAATATTGCAGCAGAGTTCACCAAATAGCAGCATCCAACAGAGGTATGCCTACGGTGTCTAGCACCCTTGCCTAGGAGCTGTATGGGTGTTCCCCCCACAATCAGGAAAATGTTACAATTTCACCTTTCATTTTTATTTAATATGATCATTTTCAATCATGTTTTATTCTCTTCCAATTAAAAATGATGTTTAGGTTACACAGTCTCCTTATGTTTTATTGAGTCAAAAATATATTGCATACAGGCATAGTACTCAAATGATATTTAGGCTAAACATGTGCTATCACATCCAGAAGGAATATGGCATAAACAGGAGCCCATTAAATATTCCACATACAGGAGCCCGTTAAATATTCCACATACAGGAGCCCGTTAAATATTCCACATACAGGAGCCCATTAAATATTCCACATACAGGAGCCCGTTAAATATTCCACATACAGGAGCCCATTAAATATTCCACATACAGGAGCCCGTTAAATATTCCACATACAGGAGCCCATTAAATATTCCACATACAGGAGCCCATTAAATATTCCACATACAGGAGCCCGTTAAATATTTCACATACAGGAGCCCATTAAATATTCCACATACAGGAGCCCGTTAAATATTCCACATACAGGAGCCCGTTAAATATTCCACATACAGGAGCCCATTAAATATTCCACATACAAGAGCCCATTAAATATTCCACATGCAGGAGCCCGTTAAAAGCACACAACAATCTGCCCCTCACACTTGCCAATCTTACCAGTCTGCCCCTTAAACTTGCCAATGCCTTCCCAGACTTGCTAATTCGCCCCTCAGACTTAACATTCTGCCCCCCAGTCTTGCCAATTCTGTGCGCAGACTTTTCAGTTCTGCCCCTCAGACTTGCTAATATGCCCCCAGACTTGCCAAATCTGTGATAAGCTGGTCAAACCCCCAGGCTTTGCCTTAAACATCAATAGATTGCAGGCAATAGTGTGAAAGGAGATCAAAGCCTTGCCCCTACCAGAGAAATCATCCATCAGATGGGAAACAGGAGCCCACACGCAGGAGAAAAACATGATACACGCCTCGGGATCCTTACTACCCCGAATCTATATATGTGCAGTGCACATCGAATAAAACAACACCTTTTTAACAATTAAAAAAAACAAACTTTTTAAATTCCCTTTTAAAACCATATGAATTAGCAACATATATATTTAGAAAAAAACTAAATACATATAAAATATATGTATAAAAATTATATATATATTCTCATATATAGAAATAAATCAATACATTTGCAATAAAGAGGAAACTTTGCCCTTGACAATTCGACTATTAATGACTGATTTTTATCAGTTCATTCCAATGACTTTCAAGTGCCAAGCTAGAATGTATGACAGTTCTATGCAAAAGCAGCCTTCCAAATAAGTCCTGCAATACCATTCTTTATGGGCACCCTGTATCTGGCACCATATGGAATCAGCGGCATCAGCCGGATCAGTGGCGTGCATCATTTGAAATGCAACTTGGGTTTCGGAAGACACCCCTATCGTTAGGCAGTCCCTTATTGGACATATTCGGTCTGCAGAGAGGACATGATGGCCCCTCTTACCGGCCAAGCCGGTACTGGCCACTGCCTCCTATAAATATTCTTCTGTGGAGCATCCTGTATAATATTTCAATTTTGTTATATCTAGATGTTCTGACTGCCTGAGATGTGGTTGCTCTTTGAGTGGTTAAACAAGCCACCTATTATTCACGTCACAGATGGCCACAGGAAGGCATGACACTGAGATTTCTATCCTGTGCATGTTAATGTGTATCTTTTTAGGCACCTGTCACACATTGCACGATTACTGCTGTTCATTTCCATGCAGTTCTGGAGATGTTCCAGATTATGTGACAAGTGTTTGTTTGTTTGTTGTTGTTCTATTGTGTTCCCAATTATTTACTGGTGTTGCTGACTTTAGCCCGCAGATCCAGAAAGAGGTGATAACAACCTCACTCATAAAGTGTTAATCTTCATTGTAATGTTTAATGTCTGGATCACCTACAAAATGCAAGGGCTTCTTACACATAACCCCCCATAACATTTGCTCTATTTACACTGCATATGAAATAACTCATGATCAGTTACAATGTGACATTTTACAATACATAGAAATATATTAAAGTGGATGCTTCTAATGGGGACATATTATCTTCAGTGTGCATAGGTCTACAAGGGAGTGCAATAGAACCAGGATTGAAACTTTGGAGGTCAGTATTCTCTAAATGATCTGGCCCCCAGACCCTCTCCCCTAAGATCCAAGAAGAGCATCATAAAAGCTGTATTCCACAATTAACCATTAGCAAAAAGAGGCTGGCTGATCATCACTATAGTATGGGTGCCAAAAAGCGATGCTCTTTCAATATCTGGATACTTGTTCCCCTATAACTGTTTACTCTAGTCGCCACCTCACACTCCTTTTTATTCCATCAAGAATCAGGGGCCATGCATAGGTCTGATCTCAGTGCAAGTCCAACATGAGCTACAGTAAGCTCCATGCCATATAAGTCCTATAAGCACCCAGCTGCATCAGTATTTGTGGAAATGCATGTGATATGTGCATTTTGTATTATCCTACCACATTGCTTATGGAACGGACAAAATAAACGGGAACACGATACTGAACTAGCCATTTTTAAACTCTTTAGTATCATACTGACATCGGGGTTGCAGATGAACCAAGACTGATACTATTTAAAACTTTCCTCTGTACATAGACTGCATAAAATTATTTCTCATTCATATTGATTCTGATATCTGTTTTATAATACCATCCTGTAGCATGTTTTTCACTCAGGTGCCCTCCAGCCTCAGGCTTGGCCTTTGTGATGCAGAAATTAATGGACACCAGGAACTGTTTCCATTTAAGCCTCATTCTGCACAGAGATGCTAGAGGACTCCAAATAGTACCTCAAATGGAGGCCAGTACACATACTGGGTTTAACGACAATTTTGATAAAATATTTCGAGACAGACAAGACTTTCACTTCAGGTTCTGGTTTCTTTGATGAATCAGGTCCTTGTAGCCCAGACTATCAAGGTGGACAACTACTCCTGCATCTCCTTGAGTGTGGAAGAGGAGAGGTAGATTTTAGCCAACCCCATCTGGGAAAGCTGCTGCCCCTTGGCCTACGTCATTTGTAGCTTGACTGATACATAGCCTCGGACTGAAACAAATGAGTCACTGATTTGGACACAAGCAGACTAAGTGCACACCAGCACACCTTTCCTATTTGTTAAGATATTTTGGAAGAATTGAGGGCACAGGAACATGCGGAGAACATAAAAAAGGAACATACCTTTAAGCACGATTGTTCAGCTGCACACTTTATAACACCAAACTTTTCTACCAACATTGCTGTCAACAATTCTTCCCAGCACCTAAAGGATATTACCCCACCAAAAGGAATAACAGTATTCATGGAAAATAACTAATTTGCATATGAAGACAAAAGGTGATATCATCAACCAGACACAGCATAGACATAGAACACATATTTTTCTTTTAATCAATGCATTTGTTTGCAATTCTGCCAACACTGCATATAGATCTGTCCCATGCACCTGGTTCCTGATCCCCATAGAGGAGATAATATTTATCTAAATACATTTATTGATACGACTCGATGGTTTCAGGTTATTTGTTCCCGATTACATCTTAAACTGGATCAAAACCGGATCTGTAAAATACTGCCGTTTTGAGTGTGTGTTTATGAGAAGGGTTTTATGAGATCAGAAAACTCAAAACTCAAGTGGAAAGTCTTTTCTTTCATAGAAGTCTTCCCATTTGTTATTGACCACTGATATTTATTTAAAAATAAGCCCAGAGCCAATCCTGTGTTCTACAAATTAACTATTTAGAAAAGTGACATGAAGAATTGCATTAAGCTGTTCAATGAGAACGGTTTATCACTTCCGATTCAGACAACCTGAAGAGAGAAAAAAATTTGTGCTAAACTATAACATATGGGGAAAAAAAACTATCAATATATGTTACATGTTTGATAGGCTTTAGCTTGTAAAACATCACTTTTAGGTGTGTGGTTTTTTTTTTTCTTTTTTCTGTGACATGACTAAAAATAAGACAGGTTTGTAGGGAGAGAAAAAAAGTCCGTTTCATCTTTGGAAATAAGAGGAAAATCTCTATAATAGTCAAATGTCTACCAAACTATTTTTAAAGGGGAGGAAATCACAAAGATTCAAGCAAGAAAGCAAAAAAAAAAAAAAAGCAACGAAAACTGTATGTACAAACATCTCACAATTTCAAACAGACTAGGTTTATAGGGAGAAAAAAGTTTTTGCCTTTGATATCTGTTAGAAGGTAGAAATGAAAGGGACAGTGATACATATTTTAAGTCCTATGAATTCACAATGGGACTTTAGAATAAAGAGATAAAACCTTTGAACTAAACCACGGTCCAACACTCTGCTCTTCTCTAGCGTAAGACCTTATGAAGAAATTGTGGTAGAACGGGGGGCACCAGCTGGCTTTTGCCACTGTTTGTGCAAATATACAACTCAACTGTATTACGTCCAACCTGTACTGATGTATGCCATTGACTCCTCTTTTTCTTGATTCCTTATAGCGTATGGTTGTTTTTCTGTCAAATGGGTCTGTGAAAGCATCCACTCGAAAGCATACATCTGAGTGTCTCTTTGTACTCTCCCAAAGCCTATAGTCTAGAAGGCTGCATTAAGTTGATTAAAGTGGTATCATAGACAGTTACTTAGGCTCTTATTGTGCCCTTAGATTAAAGACAAAAAAAAAAAACCTTCTCTCAAGATTTTTTTTGTAAAACTGCAACTTTGAAAGGGGTCAGTGGAAGACAAAGACTTTCGATAGGAAGAAATGGGGGGGGGGGAGGCTTTTATAACAAATTATTTCTAATGATCCCTTTGTTCGAAAAAGCTAGCAATTCCGTTGACTGGATCATAACAAGCAATTGACATTTCATGATAATAATAATAATAAAAAAAGCCTTAGAAAAACCTCGAAACAAACCCCTTAGCATTACTAGTAATTTTAAAATATACTTATGGGAAAATTGCTCCCCCGATACAAAATTAAGGAAAATTGCAAAAGCAAAGTCGAACTGATAGATTGTATTTGTCTGTGTTCACTCTTAATGACAGAAAATTGAGATTGCATTGCCAAAATAATGGATTTCTTTAACTCATTGAAGACAGTGTGCGGAATGTTCAGCAAGATCTTGGAAGACTAGGGTATTTTTATTAGATATGTAGTTTAGTACGTTTAGAGGAAAAAAATGGAAAAACACCAAGGTATCCAGAAAGCCTGAGGTTTATTAAACATATAATAATAGTATGAAACAATATACTAGTATTATGTGTTTATTGGTAAACTTGTCCTAATTATCAGTACCATATTGGCAAGAGAGGACCATTGGGATTTGGAAAGGGGGCACATTGAAGCATGTCTGACTGTCAGGGGCTGTGATAGATAGATAGATAGATAGATAGATAGATAGATAGATAGATAGATGGATAGATAGATGGATAGATAGATAGATAGATAGATAGATAGATAGATAGATAGATAGATTGATAGATACATACATACATACATACACTTATACACAGTGCTGTATTTACCGCGAGGCATCCTAGGCGGATGCCTATGGCGGCAAATTTTGGGGGGCGGCAGCGCCCCCCAGCACTGGAAAAAGAAAAAAAAAAAAAAATCCGGCCCTTTAAATAAATAAAAAAAACCCCACCGCGCTTGCAGGCAGAGACGGAGGTGAGAGGGGATCGGAAGATCCCCCCTCACCATCGCTCTGCCTGCCAGGCTGCACGGGGAGCCGAACAGGAAACCTCCGTGCTGCCTGTTCGGCTCCCCGTGCAGTGTGCCGACACGGAAGTGCCGACAGTCACGTGACGGGCGCGCTGACGTCATACGCGCGCCCGGTCACGTGACCTGTCGGCACAATCGCCGGGAAGCCGAACAGGCAGCATGGAGGGACCATGCTGCCTGCCACTAACCACCAGGGAAAGGTAAGTGCTGATGGGAGACTGTGTGTGTGTGTGTGTGTGTGTGTGTGTGTGTGTGTGTGTGTGTGTGTGTGTGTGTGTGTGTGTGTGACTGAGTGTGATGGGAGTCAGAGTGTGTGTGATGGGAGACAGTGTGTGTGACTGAGTGTGATGGGAGTCAGAGTGTGTGTGATGGGAGACAGTGTGTGTGACTGAGTGTGATGGGAGTCAGAGTGTGTGATGGGAGACTGTGTGTATGACTGAGTGTGATGGGAGTCAGAGTGTGCGTGATGGGAGTAGGAGTGTGTGACTGAGTGTGATGGGAGTAGGAGTGTGTGTGATGGGAGACTGTGTGTGACTGAGTGTGATGGGAGTCAGAGTGTGCGTGATGGGAGTAGGAGTGTGTGACTGAGTGTGATGGGAGTAGGAGTGTGTGTGATGGGAGACAGTGTGTGTGACTGAGTGTGATGGGAGTCAGAGTGTGTGTGATGGGAGACTGAGTGTGATGGGAGTCAGAGTGTGTGATGGGAGACTGTGTGTATGACTGAGTGTGATGGGAGTCAGAGAGTGCGTGATGGGAGACAGTGTGTGTGACTGAGTGTGATGGGAGTCAGAGTGTGTGTGATGGGAGACTGTGTGTGACTGAGTGTGATGGGAGTCAGAGTGTGTGATGGGAGACTGTGTGTATGACTGAGTGTGATGGGAGTCAGAGTGTGCGTGATGGGAGTAGGAGTGTGTGACTGAGTGTGATGGGAGTAGGAGTGTGTGTGATGGGAGACAGTGTGTGTGACTGAGTGTGATGGGAGTCAGAGTGTGTGATGGGAGACAGTGTGTGTGACTGAGTGTGATGGGAGTCAGAGTGTGCGTGATGGGAGTAGGAGTGTGTGACTGAGTGTGATGGGAGTATGAGCTTGATGTGAGTCTGAATGATGGGGCATGTCTTAGGTGTGTAACGTGGGTGTGCAGCTTGGGTAGGGGGGTGCCCGGATTTTGTCTGCCTAGGGCAGCACAAAATCAAGATACACCACTGCTTATACATACATACATACATACATACATAGTAGATATGGATAGTAGAAATTGATGTTTTCATCTCAGACAATGTTTATTAATTATTATTTTTGTACGAATTTAATTCCAAAATTCGTTCCATAGATTTCTACAGAGAAGAGGTGATCGGCTTATTTTAGTGCCATTTGAGCAGCCAAAATGTCTATCAAAATAACTACCTTATTTTAGGGCCATTGAATTGATTGTCAAAATGTCTGTCTCCAGCTAATTTTCAGGGTCTTGTCTGTCTGCAGGAATATCGGACAGGTGTGCGGTTTTCGTGCAGATTAGAGATCACTTCAATGGTCTTGGAGTAGCCCAAATTGAAGGACTACTCATATCACTGCAGTGAGAAAATTGGAGCTGGACCAATGAATGAAATATAGATAGATAAATAGATAGATAGATAGATAGATAGATAGATAGATAGATAGATAGATAGATAGGTCTGTGAGTGTGACTGTAAATCTCCTTTGTACAGAGCTTTAAAACTATATACAATTTATAGATGGCACATATAACTCGGTTTTGGCAGTATTAAGACAGTCAGCACAAGTAGTGACGAACAAATGTGGAACTAAAGAAACATAAATAAACAGATAAGAGCCAGCTGTGTCATCTAGAGCACATATCTTGAAAATTCACACCTGCCTTCCACTCTCAACTGGTGGCTTCACTTCTTGGCTTCTACAATTTTCCCTTTATAACTCTTCTCATTGAAAATCCAAGGAACTCAACAAAGTTCCAATACCATTCAACATTTTTATTGTCCCACCTCCAATATCTTTCCTTAACAAAGCTAATAATCTTCTTTTTTTTAATCTCAACCCCTGTACCCAAATTTACCTGTTGATACCATGGCTGTACTTCCAACCAACTTGGTGTACTTCCCTTTTAAGCTGCTCGTTATTTTATTTCCAAGTTCCTGGTTTTATCCTTTACGATAGCATCATAGATCATCCCCAACCCATCCATCTCTGACCTTTTTCTAATGTAGTTAAAACCTCTTCTCATTCTCTAACTATACATGATTTACTAGTTACTTACTTTCCCTTGTACACACAGGCACAAACACATTCTCCAATCTACTCTCCTCACCATTTTCTATAATCTTTGCAACTTACTGACTCTCCGGCTCTCTACCTTCCTCTCTCCCAGCCTTTACAACATATCTTGAACCCCACCTTTTCAAAGAGGCACAAAATTTGACTCATACAATACCATAAGTCGATACTGATCCGAGCTAGTCCCCCACTTCAATGTACCCTCTAGAACAACCTTTTGTCCCCATCCCTAGCATCTCTCCTATCCCCCACTCATCGTTACATAGTTGCATAATAGTTTAGGTTGAAAAAAGCCTTGCGGCCATCAAGTTCAACCATTTTCTTAATCCTTGTTTACCGCTGTTGATCCAAAAGAAGGCAATTTTGCATTCTGTTTTCTATGGGGGGAAATTCCTTCTTGACTCCAAAAGGCAATCAGATTTCTCCTTGGATCAACGAGCACTAAATATGTATTCCTTTACTAACACACACTCGCTCTACATTGTAACCTTTTCACAAAGTTCTCCCTGATTTATGTATCTGTTTGTCAATACCCTATGTCTAATCAAAACTGTTACCCCCCCCCCCCCCCCACATCCTATGTTTCCAATTTTGCAGAAATTGATGGTGATAAATAAATAAATGTTAATGTAACATTTTTTTCGTAGGTTAGTTATGTATGTTGGCCATTGTGGTCCTTAGCAGGTTGAAGGCTAGATCACTTTGGTTTTGGGGTCAATGAGATTCCCACCCACTTAACACCATCCCTTCTTATCTTCCCCTCTGGTTCTTCTGTAAGAACGGGAAATATCACACAAAATAAATCACCTCTGTGGTGAACAGTATTCACTATCTCAAAGGTAATTACAGCACATTCACCTCCTAATAATAATTCATAGTTGTTTTTCATTTTTAAGTAAAAAAAACTGGTTTTCAAGACTGGTTCGTAATTTCCAGAAAATTTCAGTTACCACACAGAATAAATACTACCTGTATCATTAGATAACCAAGACCAGATTTTAATGACAAGTACTCCCATTGTATGTGTGTGTGTTTGTGTGTGTGTGTTTTTGTGACTTGTGATTGTGCTTAAGCTTTTTTTTATTTTTATTTTTTGCATTTTTCTTTATTCTACTAACAAACACCTTCCATCAGTGATCACTAATTGGCTGCTTGACATAGCAATTAACTCTGAAATCATAATAATAACTCAGAGTGTCTTCTGGTTTGCTTGAAAATGGACTAATCTTAACCTTTTTGTTTTTTTTCCCTAAGTAGGTGCCTGCCAAAACCAGGTGGTGTTTGTTCAGATGAATGAGCATGTTACAATGTGTGCTTCCTTTTGGATAAAACATTAGTGTATCAGATGTGACAAATCAGATGTTCAATTTCCGCACTTCTGCATTATTTTACATTGAGAATTAGATAATTTGTTGGTTTCCAGTTTACAGAGCTTTATTCTCCTTGAAAGGATATTTATGCATAAATTGCACAACTTAATTATGTTAATAATAATCCATAAGGATGGTGTTTTGCTAGAACTGTGACCTACTAAGTGCACATTAATTATAATTATTTTGTAACAAATGTACAGCTATAAGAATACTTGTGATGACTCGAATCTTCAGTAGACAAAAGAACAAGAATAATAAAGTATTTACTGGGACGGTGTACATTGAGATAATCTCTTGTGTTCTAATATTTCCTGTTAACGATGCTACTATCCAACTAAATGGACTCATTTGAACCCCTGAAAGATTTTAAAAGTAATATCAGGAAGTATTACTTTACTGAGAGGGTAGTGGATGTATGGAATAGCCTTCCAGCGGAAGTGGTAGAGGTAAAAACATTGAAGGAGTTTTAGCATGTGTGTGATAAGCACAAGGCTATCCTAGATATAAGATAAGGCCAGGGACAAATAAAAGTAATTAGAAAATTGGTCAATTCTACAAGTGATTTAACCCCTTCCTGACGTTAGGACGTACTATGCTGTCCTGACTTTAAGTGCCTTAAAGTCGTTAGGACGGCATAGTACGTCCTGTATTAAACAGCTCATCGCGGCTCCCCGGGATGAGCTGTTTTCGGATTCCGCTGCAGGCACTTGCAGCGGGATCCCACCTGTCATCTGAGGCCACTTTGAGTGGCCTCAGTCTGACAGGGGAAATGTAGCCGGTGCTCAAAGCGAGCACTGGCTACATTTCTCCAAATCGCGCCGTGCCCGAACTTCCACGTTCGGGCACGCCTCCGTGACGTCACACGTGACACGTCTCGCGTTTTTTTTACAGGGACACACAGGGTCTGTTAAGACCCTGATTGGGTCTCTGCGAGAGTGTTCCTGGCTACCGATCACCTCGTTTGGGAAGCAAGTACCTTGCATCACAAAGGGGTTAATAGTTCAGTTCATCAAATATTCTATAATTCATTGGCCGCATAGATTTGTTATACTACAATATTATTATGAATTAATTGACCAAATCAGTGGAATTGTGTTTATGGGGCTGGATAAAAACTGATCATAAATTTGCACCATCTTCAATTAATTATTGTCTGCAATAGGGAGGACACAACAGATCAGATCATTTGCATCTTCATTTCTGTCGGGCACCATAAGTCTCCTTGTATTAAACTGCTCCATTTTATAGCACTGCAGACATTATAAATAAAATATAGCTTAGTAGCAAGTGCTGTAGTTTTTTTTATGCAATACCTTGATATTCATTTATGTGCTGGTTAATGTTACACTTGCAGAAAAACATAAGAGATAGAAGGTGATGTGTTACTATTTCATTATTAATATTATTATTATTTAAAACAAAAGAGTGAAACACCACCACAAGTGCAATAGTTTAACAAATTAATTAATATACTCTCCTTAATGTAGATGCAGCACAGGAAAAAGGTGTTCATCAGTGCTTGCAAATAAAAAAAATTTAGAATAGGCGTGCATACTGCATATGCATGTGGAGAAAAAAAAACACACATAGTGCAATATTGCAACACACAATAAATGGTATGTGGGAGTAAGCTGTTAATCAAGTAGTCTCGTCCACGGCTCTGAAAGACAAATTAAAAACACCAGTAGCACCGCATCCCTGCAAGGATATAAACTAATAAAGAATAAAGAGACTCTTACAGGATTTGATGGCTCAACAAAAAAAATGTGCAACAATGCTTATTAAAAAAGAGAGTTTGGTCCACAGATCCAAGTAGTAGCAAAATGTTCTTTTTATTATTATTGTTAAAGGGACAGTCTAGTCCCCAAACTCACTTTGGTGCAAAATGAAGGTTAGTGCTTGTATAGTGCACAGGCTTTTTTTCCAGTGTGATTTGATGCAGGCATTCTGCATAAATCACATTTTTAATACTTGACTCAAGCCCTCCCCTAGTGATTATTGCATGTTTACTACAGATGCTGCAGCACTGATTATATAGACACTGAGCTTAAACAGTTTTGTTTTGTTTAGTCACTTCCTGTTTTGCTAGAATAGAAAACATTGTGTGGACTGTAGTAGACTTGCTCTTAGTAGGATCTCTTAACAGTGCAACACATTGTCTCATTGTCTGATGACATCACTAGAAAGACAGGAAATTCTGTTCATTTGAATGAAATTATTCTCACTGGTTCCTGCATAAAAAAGAAAAGAAATGTAAATTACAAGAAAAGTAAAATGCAACTGCTGTCATTTCACAATTTCATCTAGCTGTAAGTATTTTATATTTTAAGCAACATTTTAAAGTACTTTGAACCCACATTAATATGCATTAATATTTGGAAGATGCAATTTGGGTACCAGGCAGTCCCTTTAAGGAATCCCAATAAATCATGTTAAATCAGATAGACGCCTTTTTTATGCTCCATGGATCAAAGAATGTTTTTTTTTTCATGTGCCAGGTCTTTCTAGTATTATAAGTTAAATCTTGGAGTATAAAGGGAGATGGTCAGAGCGGCTGCTACCCACCTGTTAGTAACATTCCAAATGATAATAGGGTTTCTTCCATATTTTCTTTTGAACTAATTAAAGTGATTATAAAAAAATATTAACGTCTTGTGTAGTTGTATCACTGCACCTGAGCCACATATTAATATGATGACATATGAGATCCTTGGGGGATACAATGTCATTCTTTGTATATCTAGGTGAATAGATGTGTGTATTTAGAAGACGTATACAATGATTGTGTAGAAATCATCCAAAACAGCATACAGGGACATTGCTCTTACACGTGAAGTATTGGTGTTGTGCATTTGAAATGTCTAAAGCAGGGGTGGCAAACACAAGGCCCGCGGGCCGAATCCGGTACGCCGAACCTTGTAATGTGGCCCGCACAGCAGCCACGTCATTTTGCCAGGATTTCAGCGAGCGACACAGCACACATTCCCCTTACTCTGTGCCGCTCCGTCTCCGCCTCCGTCCCGCCTCCAGCGCTGCGTCTCAGGCTCCGCCCCATCTCCGCCCCGTCTCCGCCCCCACCGCCGCTCTAAGCTACAGCCATGAAGGGGATCTTGCATTATGGTTCGGGCTGCCGCTCTGGTGCCCGCCTCCTACTCCGCCTCCACCACCGCCCTGTCTCCACCTCCACCCCGCCTCCCCAGTCTTTCCAGCCAGCGAATCTGGCTTTTTTGCATGTCACTGAATGAATGAAGTGACAGAGATTGCTCTCAGTATTTGGGGAAGTTTTGAATCTTCTTAAAAAACTGTGTCCTGTTATTTACAGTTTTGGTTAAAAAAAAAGATGCAAAGTACTGATAATAGAGGAGTTCAACCCACAGAGGGATGGTACCACTACTATAGCCCAATTAAAAAAAGGTACCATAGCCCAATACAAAGGGAGGGAGCCGCCTACACAGGGAGGTACCAGAGCTGGTCCAGGTAGGAAGGTAGGAAAGAGTACAGATGTGTACATTTGAATATCTGCTTGCTATTATTCTTCCTAGGCTTCTGTTTTCAAGGCTAGTTATTACTTAAATTATTATTAAAACCAGTAGCAACTGAATGCAGAGGCAATTATTCATGATAATAAAGAGTAGATGCATAATCCTATACAACCGGCCCTTTGAGGGTAACCATACTGCTGATGCGGCCCACGATGAATTTGAGTTTGCCACCCCTGGTCTAAAGGGTCAGTAATGTTCTGGTATGAAATAGAAAAATAAGAGAAATAAAAATAGAAATGTAAAAAAAGCATGAAGTTTCTTTAATATTTGATCAGTGAAATAAATCTTGTATTTTAGAGATCCCAGGAACAGACAGAAACAAGAAAAGTGACAAACGTAATTCAAATCTGGATTGTGACTAATTTCCTGGTGTTCTAAAGCAATTGTAATACAACTGGAGTCTACATCATGGTCACTGACCATATAATACACAGATCACGAGAATCTTAATGGCATCCTCCTGTCTACTGTAAAACACAGCTTTCCCGAAGTAATAAAAGGAAAAATAAACACACAAAATGTTCACATAGAGTTAGTCCTCTTTAAATTGACTTATTAAAGTTGAAGGATTATTGCCTCTTAAAAACAACCTACTGTTTATTCCTTAACGGTAAGTGTCTATATAACTCCAAGTGCTGACCTTTTCGATCTTCATCTACGTTATACTAATCGTAAATTCCTGATTCCCATAAAAAGTTTTATTCTGTGAAAGCACTCACTGGCACCGAAAGCCAGAGTTATCACAGGATAATGTATTAACAGTATTTATTGAAATGGATAAATGCCAAACACAAAACACTATTGTTATTAAGAAGTTATAATAATACAAGCGTCTTTGCACCCTTCCTGCGAGTTATCTAAATTGAACAGAACCGAGTTATCACTTTCCCAGTTAGAACTAATCATATTTGGTATATCTCACAGGCCCGAACATGTCAAAGTCTGAATTCTGCTAACTGATTGCTGTAAAGTATTTATTTCACACATTGTTGTACTAAATGGTTAAAACTGATCCCTCAAATGTTGCTTTTCACTAGAATTCTTCTTTTAAAAATATGTAACAATCCTCACATTACAGAATACCACTGGAGACAAATATATATATATATATACATTTATACAGTAGTGTATCTTCCACAAGACACTCGCCTAGGGCGGCACTTTGCCAGAGTGTGTTAAAGCACACTTCTGTTGCTTCAAACATTTTCGCTCCCTCCCCCAATGTTCAGCAAGCTTTTGCTCCTTTACCCAGTAAAGGGGGTGATGGGGGAATGTAATGGACATGGTGGGGGTATGTAATGGGGTGATAAGGCATTTAGTGTGTGTGCAATGTTGGTGAAGGGAGCATGTAATGGGGTGATGGGGCATGTCGTGTTTGTTCAACATGGGTGATGGGGCATGTTGTAGGTGTGCAACGTGGGTGGGGGGTGCCCGAATTTTGTCTGCCTAGGGCAGCACAAAACCAAGATACACCACTGCATTTATAGAAAGAAAGCAGGCTGACCATTTTTTAAGTTCATGCGGTTGTATCCATACCATATCTCTGTCTGTGTTTATGAAATAAACTATTATTCTGTAGTGCAAACTATATTTGGAAACCTTAGTTATTCCTACAGAGATGAATTAATTTATCTTATATCGTGGAACATCATAAACTGCAATAGAAAAGTTTGCAGCCAAAAAACAGTAAAGAGAAACTTCACTGGTGCAAATTCTTTGCCTTTAAAGACATAAAATTGATCAAACGCCTGCCGGTAACATTTTAACCAGCCTGCCGGTAAAATACCAGCTGGGTGGAAATGTTAAATAAAGCCCATTTTGTACAAAGCATCCTGCTCATTTATCAGAACAAACCTTTTAAGTAATGGAGTGGTACAGGTGATGGGAAAAGCCCTAGACCTAAAATTCAGTGGGTAGCAGAGGCATTATCAGACACAAATCTACCCACACCAAACAAGCCAGAAGGCCACAGAAATCCCACAATTTCAGTGATTTAACCATCGCAAGGGATTCTGGGTAGGCATATGCAAATCCAGTCAACAATTTAGCAGTACAAACTGGGAATTCAGTGTTTCCTCTTTCCTTCAGTTGTCTCTTTCCTTCTAAAGCTATAGCCTGATGAAGTTAAAAGGGCTCGAGTGAGAAGATTTGATTTTAGAAATAAAGAGACAGTTGGGGAACAATATCACAAAACAAAAAACAAATACAAAGGAATGGGGATATTAGGGACAAAATTATAATTTCATGTCTCATATGTAGAAATGTTAGAAAGCTGGTTTATTAGTTACCAACACAGGGGTGAACTGCATCACTGATGCAAACAAATAAACAGATGACGCAATATAATTTCCATAACATTTCAGTATTGTTCTTATTGTTATAATTCCCAATGGGTCCTGTCTGTAGGAATATGTAAGGTTTCCAAATATAGTTTGCACTGCAGACAAATAGTTTATTTCATAAAGACATACAGAGATATGGTATGGGGAAGAAAAATCATAAAGTAACTGAATAAAAAATAATGTAATTTTTTATTAAAAAAATTAAATTCGAAGAATTTAAATTATTGAATTCTGCCTATGTTATGGTAAACGAAAATCTATGTTTTTCTTTGCAAAGAAGTCCTGATCCGAATAAACGGCATATTCACCAATAGACATATACACCAATTCAGGGATATTGAGTAGCTGCATTTTTTTTTGTGAAATCTGGCCCAACCTGAATCCAATTTGGGACATATCAGTGTACATTGAGCCAACCCTTAAATCTTCTAGGGAACATATGTTGAACACGTGTGATTCTCCATTGTACTGCGCTGTCAAATCTTGTCCTTGGTTCTTTATGAATACATATATTCTATTATGTATGGTTCTAATATTTGCTATAAAACCAATTCCACATCACTGATACATTTTGTATTCAACAGTCAGAGCCCCCAAGCACACATTTCATTACAGAGAAGCAGCTAGTTGAAGTAAAATACTCCATGCATATTATAATTAATTTTCACACTGATCTGAATGATAGTGTCTATGCAAACTCATGCAGATCATCTCATTGTTTCATTTGCAATAACTTTAAATCACAATAAACAGCATTATATATTTTTTATCAAGGCTGATAAAAAGCTGTTTGCAGAAGATAACTATTGTGTGGCAGGGGGTATCACCATGAAATTTGCTAATACCTAGTTGTCAGAAATATCAGCTCCCAATTTACTGTGGTGTACACAATGGGCCAGTTGGAACTTGTAGGGTGATCCAATTTGTCTCAGCTCTTGTTTTGTAGTCCTGGTGAAGACATAAGAAACTGCCCTTGGATCCCAGGAGTCAATCAAATGATTTTACCTCCTGCTGATCCACGATACCAGGTGGCTTTAAGTGTCTAATTATCAATAAAATAAAAAAAATAAAAACATTGATATTAAATGCGGTCGGGATTAAGGTCTCCTATCATGCGGAGATAACTATATTTTGGAAATAAAATCTGCCAGCATTCTCAGCAATCTAGACAGTGACTAGGGTACAAACTTTAGTTCTACACTGGTTTGTTGAGTTTTCCTATAGACTCGGTTATTGCTAAGTGAAGTCGAGCAATTCTAATTATCTAAGAATAACACACGAAATATAGCAAGTGGTCAGGGACAGTCTCATTAAGATTTGTTAAGTCGCACACTTATCTCACTTTTGCATAATGTGCCCCCCCTAGGGGATGCTTATTTTCCAATATGCATGGAATAAACAATCAAGGCAGAGCACAGGGTCCTGCTTATTATTAAATAATTATGATATTATTTTCCAGCTGCGTAGAAGAAGAAAAAAAAGGAAAACATGTTTGTTTATGCGTAGGATGATGCTGCTTTGTATTGATTGCATTGTTATTTATATTGGCTAACTTGCGCAAACATTTCAGTCGACAGAAATGTAAAGTAGCTGTGGAATATTTGTTCTGTTCTAATATACTGAAAATATGGAGGTCAATGTTTTCTCTCTCCGTATAAAGGAATGTTTTTGCTCTCTCTCCAGCGCCACTAGCCATGCCTTGGCCGGTCATACATAGAAACATAGAAACATAGAATGTGTCGGCAGATAAGAACCATTTGGTCCACCTAGTCTGCCCAATTTGTTTGAATACTTTTATTAGTCCCCCGTTCCCGGTCTTATATCTAGTATAGCCTTGTGTCTATCCCACGCATGCTTAAACTCCTTGACTGTGTTTACCTCTACCACTTCTGCTGGAAGGCTATTCCATATATCCACTACCTTCTCAGTAAAGTAATACTTCCTGATATTACTTTTAAATCGTTGCCCCTCTAATTTAGGACTATGTCCTCTAGTTGTGGTAGTTTTTCTTCTTTTAAATATACTCTCTTCTTTTACTGTGTTGATTCCCTTTATGCATATAATTGTTTCTATCATATCCCCCCTGTTACCTACACCTACACAGTGGGAAGGTCCACTAGTAATGTTCATATAAATAGGAGCTAGATTTCAGGTCTATAATGCCACTGTTGCACATGTACACACTATACTTGTACCTACAAACAGTGCATGATGCATTAAGTAAATATAAAACACTCGCTTGCACTAGGTAACTACCCGTGCAAACAGCTTGGGTTCCCATTTTGTTAGTTATCCTTATCTCCTATTCACTCACTCAGCTTGGTCATTATTCCCTCATCCTCCTGTATCAGCCTTATCTCTCCAATGATCCTATCACATCTGACCCTGTCTTTTTCTTGCCTGTGACTAAATCTGTTTAACAGACGAAGCGCATCAGGTGTTTCTTCACTTTTCTCTGTTTCCTGTGAATGTTGATTTCATATACTTTATGGAATATAAGTTCATTTTTATCTACTCTGAAGCTACCTGGATACTAATATTCTGGATACATTATGTTTTTATTTTCAGCCTTGGTGCTAAGGTTGGGTGGGGGTCCCACATACAGAGCCCTAAAAAAGCCACCAGCCTGCATAAGGGTATTTTTCCACATATTTATTTGTATCCAGCCTTTGTCTTATCTAAATTCTCTTTTGTCCTTACCTTTGGTATGTTGGTCATGGATGTGCCAAAGGATTGGGTAATAGCAATATTCCTTGTATGTCAGGCTAGAGTAATAGCGCCAGGGTGACAATACAATATAATATCTGAACTTATCTTTCCCAGTTGAATAACTTTGTTATTAATACTATTATTAATAGACAATCTATGTGTGTAATAATACAAAATTATAAAGAAAATGTAGATATATTTGCTTTCACTGTGTGAATAATTCTTTATTTAAAACAATTGTTGTGTTGACGGTACAGAACATTCTACTACTTTCCTACTAGAAATCTGGGGTTGAAGTCTCTTTTACTGTCCATCCATGTGACAATATATTTTGATCTTTAAAGATGTCAGGAAGTGTCAGTGACACACTTGACAGTTTTCTATTCACAAAACCAGAGGTGAATGCTGGTTATGTGACTGGGAAGTGATGACATTTCAAAGATGTCAGCAGCCTTCCTTGGGAGACTTACAGATAAACATGGGGTTTTTGAGAAGTAATCGCTTTTTGTGAAAGATGGAGCTTTTCACTCTAAAAAGAGTCCTCTGTCATACAATTAAAAAAAACATACCGTGTTTGCTCGAATATAAGACAACCCTGATTATAAGATGAACCTCCCAAACTTAGGATATTCATTTATGAAAAAAGAAAAAGTCTGAATAGAAGACTACCCTTAAAAAACAGTTTTACTTGTAAATATTCAAATGTAATATTCTAGTGTTAGGCTAGTTCCCTTTGTCTGTGCCCTGTATTGTCTGTAATTGTCTGTAACTCTGTGTCTTGTATTGTTTATCCTTAGTTTGGTTTCTCCTCTGTCCTGCTCTAGTCTGCCCTTAGCACTGCACTCTGTATTTCAGTTCTGTTCTGCCTTAGTTGCTTTTCTGCTTTTGCTCTGCTTGGTTTGTCTCATAGTTTATTTTGTCCAAGCCTGCAACATCCTGCTTTTAAAACTGTTATTACCTATGCCTGCTAGGGATGTCTGCAGGATTTCTCAGTCCTTGCCATGTATACTGGATACAGTAGCTGCCTCCGCAGGGCCTCTGTATGTGGCTGCATAATACCTGGAGCCCCAAGCTACCAGATAAACGCAGTTACCAAGCACACGGCCCTGTCTCCACCCCTGCATCATAGCTCCTCATCTCGGGTGCTCAGGGTCTATTACCATCCCGGACCCCGTGCAATACAGTGCCCCTCTTTGGACATTTGAAATGTTGGAAGGTGTCAAATGTAACCAGTACCATAATAGCGGTAATAAAAAGCAGCCTACTTTCCAACACTCTAAAGTCTATTCACTAAATAGTGCACTGTGGTGAGCTGATAATGGAACTGTAAAAATAAGGCATTATTAGCCAAAATGGAAACCTTCCCCAGCGTGCCTATCTGATTTTTGCTATTCCATGGCAGTTCCCTGTAGTATACTAGACCCTCCAGCTCCCCAGTCTTGTTTAAGTGGGACTGTCCCACTACCCTTTCAATTCCATTATGTGGTGTAAGGGACAGTGAAGAATGAATTCCATGAATAGTGGTGAGATGACCCCACCCAACTCACACCACCCAGCACCCTGGGAAACAATGATGGGATACATGGTTCACTGTTTACTGAATAGACAACACTGAATGGCTTTTTGCCCACTGTGTACACGGGGGAGGATTTAGGTGATACATACAAGGGAATGTATCACCTAAACATTGTTTTTACTGTGCATGTAGAGCATAACAAAAATATTGAAAATGATCCATACATTGTATTAGCAAAACTGCAAGCAAATGCCTAAAGTAGGAGAGAAATGTGTCTGTGTGTCCGGCTTATGACATCACCTGTGGCACAGTATACAGATTACACATTTCCCATTGTAAAGCAGTTCACAGACACATTTAAAAACACATTTGTATTTCATGCAGTTTTGCTCATACAATGTATTGATCATTTTGATAATATTTTATGCTCTATATGCACAGTAAAAACAATGTTCATGTGATAGAGTCACTTTAACAATTTAGTAAATTGCTCCCAATTAATCTAGAAGGAGTACACACTATAGCCCTGCATTACAACCAGCTGGTACCATCAGCTGGGCCCTGCTTGCTTCTTCTCGTACCATCATTTGGGCCCTGCTTCCTTCTTCTAGTACCATTAACTGGGCACTGCTTGCTTCTTCTAGTACCATCAACTGGGCACTGCTTGCTTCTTCTGGTACTATCAGCTGGGCACTGCTTGCTTCTTCTGGTACCATCAGCTGGGCACTGCTTGCTTCTTCTGGTACCATCAGCTGGGCACTGCTTGCTTCTTCTAGTACCATCAGCTGGGCACTGCTTGCTTCTTCTAGTACCGTCACCTGGGCACTGTTGCTTCTTATGGTACCATCAGCTGGGCACTGCTTGCTTCTTCTAGTACCATCAGCTGGGCACTGCTTGCTTCTTCTAGTACCATCAACTGGGCATTGCTTGCTTCTTCTGGTACTATCAGCTGGGCACTGCTTGCTTCTTCTGGTACCATCAGCTGGGCACTGCTTGCTTCTTCTAGTACCATCAGCTGGGCACTGCTTGCTTCTTCTGGTACCATCAGCTGGGCACTGCTTGCTTCTTCTGGTACCATCAGCTGGGCACTGCTTGCTTCTTCTAGTACCATCAGCTGGGCACTGCTTGCTTTTTCTGGTACCATCAGCTGGGCACTGCTTGCTTCTTCTAGTACCATCAGCTGGGCACTGCTTGCTACTTTTGCATTCAGTGCTAATACATAGTTTGGATTGAAGGCTGTACTATAATCTGACTGTGATACCTCCAAGGGAGCTCCTTGTACAAGCATTCATGCTTTGGATTAAAAAAATGCATTAACATATCAGCAGGAATAAAGCATTCACACTAAAACCAGTGGCAGGTTATCATTATTATGTGAGAAGGAATATGATTGATTTGTCAGTTGTGTTTTTCTTACTTGATTATTAAATATCACTTGAAAAACAGACTATTTGTGGTAAAACACAAATTTCCTTTAAAAAATAAAAAAACACTCCATGGTTGTCTGTGGGACTCTAACAAGCTGGGAATTGCAATGCTGTGAAAAAAATTCAGGGGAAAAAACAATTATTAGTGGCTAAAAATTGCCCGCGGTTTGTTTGGTTTCTATAATCAATATTCATGTTCTAATGAATGAAAATATAAAGTAGATCACCGTAGAGTAGACATAGTAGAAAAAAATCCAGTCATTTAACAAACATAGTTAGGCTAATTTTTGTAAATATTTATATAAGGTATATACACCAACAATCTTAATAATGTCATTAAACCCCATGATGACGGTAGGATATCCTGTGCTATCCTAAAATACTGGGTTCAAATGCCCATGGGGCAGCATAGAATGACAAAGGGAGTGCTACATTTAACAGAATCTCACCACACCTGTACTTACACAGGTTGTCGCAAGTTCTCACAAGATACACGCGGGTGCCACTGCACACACTCTTACACACATACCCTTACACAAACAGGCACTGGGTCCAGGCTGACATGGGACTCTCATTGGCCGGAGCGGAGGCACAGGGCTTGGTGCAAGATAACCACACTCCCCCGGAAGCTTGAGGCTCCAGGTTGGTGAGGCCACATTCCATACTGTCTGATTTTTGGTCAGTTCACCACAGATCACTGTTTATTAAATAAAGCACAGTATGTTCTTTATTTTGCATATACTGAGAGTATTTACTAGAAACCTCATCAACGATAAACAGAAATAGATTCCATGAATGAAACTGCTGTCATAAACATAGACATCTATTAACTTGTGGAAACAAAAGAAGTGGGAGCCACACCTCACCAAGAGCGGACAGCACTGAAATAGCCTGTCCTATAGGATGGTACCTTCTTGAGAGGAGCATAAACCATATTTTGCTCACTGTCACCATTACAGAGGCGACCTCTCCATTAACATATCAGACTAAGAAGACTCCCAGAAGGACAGTCCAGACCCAAAATGTATTGGAAGCCTTCTTATATTATCTTGAGAAAAATAATAAAGCACCATATAAATCTCTGCTTACAATTAAACAGAATTAAATACAATCTCAGTGATAAAGTACTTTCAAAGATATAGGGCAAGTTTGTTTTTTTTGGGGGGGTGGGCGGTTGTTTTTTTTCCAGAGCAGATTGCCTGTAGAATATCATACAAAAAAGAAGAAAGAAAAAAAAAGACCTTTAACGTTGTTTGCGATACATCATACATTTGATATCATAAATAATTAAATTACTTAATGGACAATGCATTACAAAGAAAACAGGCAAATTACAGAATAATTTAACTGTTGCTAAGAAATGCAGCAACTTGCTGGACGTAAAACACTCCATTTTGACACAGAACGCCTAGAGCAAAAGCAATTAAGCTTGCAAAGTATTGCCGTCTGACATGATGTGTATGTAAATTTGTCACTCATTGGCGAGGGTTTGTAACAATCACAATCAATGCTCATAATATGCGAGTCCATGTGGCATAAAATGTTTTTTGCTTAGGGTAGTCATACAAGAGAGGCTATGTATCATTTAGGCATGGTATCATAATCCATATGGCATAAATAAGAAACCTTGTTCAAGGAAAGTTTGTGCGGATGACGCTTTAAAGCTTTGCAGGTCCTGGCGTAATGCAGTTAACCTTTTGTTTGTGAAACAGCTAAAAAAGCAATTTCACTAAGAGTTCTTTGCTTGCAGTTTAAATATAATTAATCATCTCAAACATTCAAATGATTACAGATATTGCGTTTCCAATTTTACTTCTAGGCTGTTGAATAGGTTGTTAACCTGTTACAATGGGGGTGACTCAATAAGTCGAAAAATAAAGGGTCTATGCCGATTGCTCCGATTTTTGAAATGATCATCGGAGCTTCAAGTTGCGGATCACATCGGTGATCGGCTACTCAGAGACCACTGCTGTGGTCCAGAATCAGAATGAAAAATCGGCCACAGTAGAACATTTTAGCACCCGAAAATGGTAGCCTCGGTCCTCCCTATAGACTTCTATAGGGTGGACTTTGGCTTATTTTGATGTCATTTCAGGAGGACCGTGGCAATTACATAAATAACTGGAGTCCTCCCATAGAAGTCAAGGGGGGGGGGGGACTTTGCCTATAGCCAAAATAGCCAAAGTCCCTTTCAAATGGCCCCAAAAATGGACCGAAGTTTAATAAAAAATCAAAATGCTAAAAAATTATATTTTATTAAAAAAAATTCCCAAAATACATTAAATAAATAAATTGTAATAAAGTATAACAAATTAAAATAAAAAAATGTTAAATATATATATATATATATATATATATATATAATCCAAAGATCAGCTCACTCACCTCAAAGCAGGTAGGAGAAAAACTCTTAAAGCTATAGGTTTCATTAAAGCTACTTAAAAACACCTGTCTTTCTAAGATAACAAAATTGGAGATTTGGTTACATATATGGCCATATTATGCTAAGCCCACCACTACGTATATATATATATATATATATATATATATATATATATATATATATATATATATATATATATATATATATATATATATATATATATATATATATATAAATATATTTGTGCAGGTGATCTGAAAAAAGGGAATAAACTCATCTTTGATTTCCAGTGAAGGAAACTACTATACCAGAATATATTTAAATAAGGATAAAGGGAATAATGTTCCTTGGAAATATCTAATAAATAGTATATACACCCATCAGCCATAACATTATGATCACCTGCCTAATATTGATTAGGTTCCCTTTTGACACCAAAACAGCCCTGACCCATCAAGGCATAGACTCCACCAGACCTCTGTAGGTGCTCTGTGGTATCTGGCACCAAGATGTTAACAGCAGATCCTTTAAGTCCTGTAAGTTGTGAGGTGGGGCTTCCATGGGTCGGACTTGTTTGTCCAGCACATTTCACAGATGTTTGATTGGACTGAGATCTGGGGAATTTGGAGGCCAAGGCAACACCTTGAATTCGTTGTTGTGTTCCTCAAACCATCCCTGAACAATTTATGCTTCTGTGGCAGGGAGCATTATCCTGCATAAAGAGGCCTATGATATCAGGGAATACCATTTCCATGAAAGGGTGTACATGGTCTGTAACAATGCTTAGGTAGGTGGCACTTGTCAACGCAACTGAATTGCAGGACCCAAGGTTTCCCAGTAGAACATTGCCCAAAGCATTACACTGCCTCCGCAGGCTTGCCACCTATCAGTGGCCATAATGCTATGGCTGATCAGTGTTTATATGTACGGCTAAACAAAATGTACACTGTGGGTATAGGTTCTCCTTTTAGGGATGTCCTTTTTGGATACCTGCATGCCTCATTCAGAAGCATCCAGACAAATCTGGTGACCGAATGTCAGAACCCCCATTAACTCCAGACCCCAATCAGACGAGCAGGGTGAGCTGCCACTCTGATTGGCTATGGCCACCTCCAGACCTGCTCTGCCTCAGCTCTGAGGCTGACCTAAGTGTAAACCCCTGCATATCTACACATCAGATATACTTGAGAGAAGAAGGACACGTTTTTTAACCCTTGCTTCCTCCAAGGAAGTTTGTTTCATATTCACTTTTATATCAATATTACCTGCACTATTCCAGCATTGTTGACATGTAATGAGTATCTTTTTTCTGCAGGTGATCTGAACAAAGGGAATAACGTCATCTACGGTCTCCAATCAAGGGATCTACCCTCCCAGAATATATTGAAATAAGGATCAAGGGAGTTATGTTCCTTGGAGATATCTAATAAATGGTGTTAATTAGAGCTGTGTGGTCTAATTAGTCTCTTCTTCTACAACAACAAACCAAACCACAAAATAAGGTGGATGGAGGCCATCAGTGTCTACAGCATTGAAGCTAATGCCAATTAGTAAGACACAAGCCAGCCCTGTGTTGTTAAGGAAACTTGTTAAAAATAATTCCTTGGCAAACACGAGCAGCTTCATTAATAAAATAATAATCACCTTCGTGAATATAAAAATAAATATGATCAATCAGAGATTTTCGAGTTAAAAAATGGCTCACTGTATAAAGGCCATGAACAGTGACCTGTATCACATAGCATCTTGACACTCAGGTGGGAGATTATGTGTGTCTCTCTTGTCTTTCTATTTCTGACCTCCCTGTTGAACATAGTTGCCAACATCGGCCATGTTTCCAGGGACACATATTTGTTCCACATGCTGCAGACAGAGCATGCAAAGTGCAGTCCGGCAGTATGTAGGATGTATGTGTGCACAGACAGAATCCAATTATTTAACCAGGGTGGAGATCTCACAGTACTTAACCTGATTAATTAAGTGGACTGTGTCTGTGGGTATATCCATCCTACATACTGCCGGGCTGCACTTTGCATGCTCGTTCTGCAGCATGTGGAACACATATGTGTCCCTGGAAATATGGCCAATGTTGGCAACTATGGTTGTAGTGTCTAATTATTCACCTGGATGTGAGCACAAGATAAGTCAATGCATTTAGGTGTAGCTCATTTTCAGTGCTTTCCATTTATTTTCATGTTGCAAGGTCCACTGACACAGTATGCCATCCTTCCCAGTCCTGCTGTCATGGGGGGAAACTATTTCTGGGGAAAAAAACTATGTTTAAATTGACTGTATCACCTAAGCATTGCTTTTACTGTAAATATAGAGAATAAAAAAAAATGTAGAAAATTATCTATGCATTGTGTTAGCAAAAGTTCAAGTAAATACCTAAAGTAGGAGAAAAAATGTGTTTTAAATGTATCTGCTGAGATGTCATAAGCAGGAGACTCCACAGACACATTTAAAACACATTTTTTTCTCTTAATTTAGGCATTTGCTTGCACTTTAGCTAACACGATGTATAGAGCATTTTCAATATTTTTTTATTCTGTTAATTCACTTCTTAAACAATGTTTATGTGATACAGTCCCTTTAATTACTTTTAATCGTCATTAGCCATTGGCATATTACATCACCCCTTATTTGTGGGTATACATAGACTCATTAAGAAAATAATGGTGCAACTGACTAAACAGATGCCTTATTTTAGAATATTGGTGGAACTAAGAAGCACAGTGCCTTGTAACTGAAAAAGAATAAGCCTTCACTAGGTGCTTTTTCTTCAAAAGGATTTCAGCCATGCTAATTCTTTCATTGCCTCAACACCAACCTCAAAAATTGATTTGCCAAAAGGAGCAGTAATTGCACAGAACTCACTTCCCTTGTGTCTTGTTCTAGCTCTACAGCAAATGTGACTGGTGGCGCTGACTTATGATGTCATACCTGTTGCCCTAAGTCACTATTAAGACATGAATAGAGTAGATATAATGAGACCTAGTCCTTGTCCATGTCTATGACTGTTGCTTTCCATTGGGCCACCAGAAGGAGAGATCTTGGGCTGCAAGGCAGTGCATGGGGAATAGAACATTAATCATCATTCAAATTAATGCAAATTTAAGCTGAAGTGAAACAACATGCTACATAACACAATCAGGGGTGTGTGTGACTGTATTATATGAATTCTGCCTTTAGAATCTTTTGTTTTTGGTAATATTCAGTGTTTGCAAAAATGTTTGTGACCTCATTGCATAGTGCTACAGAATATATTGGCGTTTCATAAATAAATGCTAATTGCATATTAAATTATACTCATATGAAATGAAATAAATGTTTGGAGGCACGAACCATGCTCACTATTTATACTTTACTTTACTCTACTGTACTAGTAGGCGGCCATTGTATTGAAGATGATCAAACAATAGAATACGACTGGGGGACGATATTCTTTATGCCAGTAAACTCAAAGAAACTGAGCTTGTATATCTGTCAACTGTATAGGTCCAAAAATCAGCGGCATAGTTTTGAAGATGTAAATAAACATAAAGCCTGTTTGTCAGTGTATAATCTGCAGAGTTTATCAAAGAAAATGTAAAAGATAAATTGAAAAAGGCCTGGTGGTTTTAATCCGCGCTGCCCCCCTATCCTTTGGGGAGACTGGGTTATTTTGTTTAGAAGAGGGGTCGGCCTGCAGTCTCACCTCATTCTTTGGGAAATGAAGATCAGACCATAAGGACGACCCTCATCCCTAAATCCATTTATAAAGTGGCATTGACACAGTGGGATTTTTATGCCTGTCCCACTAAGGAATATTGGGGACATATTTGGTGTAGCTAAGGCCCAAGCAAGTCACAATACAGCTAACAATCAAAATGGGCTATGTTGCTGTATTGTCAGACACACAACTTTTCTCTATCCAACATCCCCAGATGTGCGGAAAAAACCTCTCCAGATCATGAAAGTCTCCATGGTATACAGTTATTTGTTCTGGATAGAAAATAAAGATAATTATAGTAGGGGTTACACTGCAGCCAATATCCAGATCATATCCAAAAAAATATATCTCCTCAATTTCTCCAACCAACCTCCATTCTTCAGTCTTCAATTCTTCTTATATCCTCAGCAAACATCATTTCCTACTCAATGTCATTCTCAATCATACATCTCTTATCCGAGGAAGCCACATCTTTTCTGTCACCATCCTGTGTTGCACACTCTCCATGTCATTCAGCTTGCTGCCTTCCATTGTGTTACACCCTCTCCTACTGGTAACACAAACTAAAACATATCAAAAAGTGGAGGGGGGGGGGGTATTGATAAAACTCCATTCTGGGGGAACAATATCCTAAAAGTGGTCTAAAAAGCAGGAACATTCCTCTAGTTTCAATGGAGACTGCTCCACTGTCAGAACTTTGCCCCAGAACTAACTGCAATAAATAACCCTGAACGTGTTGTAGTGTAAGTCTCTCCATCTTTTGACAATGACCCCTTCTGACACTCTCCTGATGCCTTCTCATAGGAAGTCCGCACTTTATTGATAATCTAGAAGAAGACAGGAAGATGAGGTTGGTATCTTAATGATGTTTTTCTGTCTCCTTTCTCTGTTGCTTGTTCTCCTTTGAAATTTAAACAGCCTGTGTCTTTTATCCCCTCTCTGAGGGATGCTGTGATATCCTAGCACTTCCTTTGTAATTCCATTGCCTTTTTATTGTGCTTTCCACTGACCTTTCTATAATCTTGCTTGACAACTTTATTAGTGGTGACAGCGCTGATGTCAGAGCCATGGTCAAGTGTCTCCATTTAACCTTTTATTTTGGACCTTGACATTGTTTTCTCCTTCGTGTGTACGGTGCCTAATTCATAAAATTCCGCATTTTCCCTTTTTTGTTTCATGACGTTCTACCCTGCTAGAGCAAAACACCACACATGCTATGTATCTGAATTAAAATGTTAACAACCCCTCTACCCTCCAATCTGAAGAACTCATGATCACATGAGGAAGCAAGATCAGTTGGATATCAAATATTAACAATAAAGTATCAGTTTACTGATAGTGCTGATTTTGTGGACTTTTATGGTTCAAAAAGATGTTACATACTTTCTTGTCCACATCATCAAACTATTTCAAATTTTTAAAATTCCTATTTACCATTTTTTCTGTCTCTACCACTCATGCTTTTCATTAAATCTATTCGTTTTTGGTGTTTATTTGCTGTGTAGTTGGTTAAATATTTCTACTCGCAGTTTGCAAGGTTTTTCAATATCTTATATTCAATATCTTAAATTGCTGCATTGTGGGCAAGCAATGGCATGGCCCAAATTAGTTTTTTTTTTTTTGGGGGGGGGAGTGTTTTTTTCAGGCAGAACAGATTCAAACACATTATCTCTAATGCAACTTCTAGCTCTCTTCTGTTGCATGTGAGTCTCACTACTTATGTTTTTCCTAGCACCTGTGGTCTGGACACCTACTCTCACTAGCACTATAAACAGCCCTTAAAGCAGGTTGGATGTAACAGACGTTCTGAGAAAAATACTAGCTCTTTCTGTTTGTAATGGATTGCCACTGTAGCCTAACAGACTTCCATACTGTCAACATTCAGAATGCAAAATCCAATATTCACAGCCAGACAGTTTAGAGGTCAGTAGTTAGGAAACAAAGTTTAAAGTCAGGAGAATGGAAAGGGTCAGGAAAGTGAAATATAATGCCAAGATGCAAGTAGGGGGGGCACCAGGATAACTAAATCTAATAAGCATAAAAAATATACCTTCCAAACTTGGCAAATACATGTATTTGAAATTAACCCTCTCTACCAGAGATGTGGGCAGAGCATTATGTCTACCACTGAACTTAAAAAATAACAACATAAAAGTGGCTTCTGTTTATTAGTGAAAAAAAGTAAAGGTTTTACATTGCACTGAAAATGCAATGCTCAATTTAGAAACTGCCCATCCCTTCTATAGAGCAACAAAATAGAAAATACCATGTAAGTGGGCGAACGAGTTTATGTAAAAAATAAAAGGTAACACTTGTCGATATGTTAAAAAAAGGACATGATTGACTATATGCCTTGCAAAAAAGGCAATACATGTATAATAGAAAAAACTTGCATAAAGTAATACTGACAAAAACTAGTAAACAAAAAAACCCTGCACAGCTGAGTCCGCTATGTGCATCACATGCACTCCTTGTCATGGTAAGCATCAGATGCATTTTAATGCACCCACCATCACAGAAACATAGAATGTGTCGCAGATAAGGACCATTGAGCCCATCTAGCCTGCCCAATTATCGGAATACTAGCCACTTGTCATGTCCTATGTATAGGATAGCATGTTTAAACTCCTTCACTAAGTTAAACTCTACCCCTTCTGCTGGAAGGCTATTCCATGCATCAACTACTTTCTCAGTAAAATAATGTCTGCCCCCTTAGAGAGCTGTACAAAGCAAAGCGGGCTCAAAACAGGACTTTATTTGTATTCTTTCTTTAAAGCATAACTGTCTCTAAATAAAGCAAATATACTGTAATTTCTTGGATATTATCTGATGGTTGAACTATTCTTAGGAGCCAATAATAAAAGAATTCAGGAAGGATAAGTGGAATTCTAAATGAAAATTTAATTTCATGTGAAATTCATCAGCAAACCTGGACATCATACTAACATGAAGCTGCTGCTTTTTGCCACTTGGATGAGTGGTCCATTGGCTGGGAATGTTAGCAATTGTTAAGGTTTTTTTATATTCTTTTATTGTGGATCTCAAAATCAGAGGTGTTACTGAAGAGAGGAAGACGCATCTTTGGGTAGACTCAAACCCCCAACCCTTTGGGTAATAGGGAAATGTGCTAACCAATAGCACCACAGAGACAAGAGCCACACAGTGGCCATTCCAGTCAAGGGTTCTACAGTTGATTAATACAGATATGCCTTTGCTCATACCTCTTTTGTTCTAACAGAGTGTCAGTCTGACAGACCACTCTCACTTGCAGACATTGGAGAGACAGAGAGACTTGTTTTTTAACTCACTATTATTAGTGATATATTCTCAATAGAGTCAGCTACAAATGCACCTCCCATTGCCATACCCATAAACCCACCGAAAAACAAAAGTATCCCTCTTTGGCCATTTCAAATGTTGGGAGGCTTGTACGCAAAAGTTGCAAAGAATCAGTGCAATCATTGAAAATGTAAGTATTTATTTGGAACAAAAAAAAACAACTGAAAATGCCTGTTAATTTGAGTTCAATTAATACTTTCGTTTTCAGTGATACTATTTGCAAGTTGCACTGTAAATCCGTAGAGCATAGTACACATTAGTGTTTCGTTATTTCGCACATTAGTAACCTGAAACACACAGGGATTTTTTTTTTTCCCCACCCTCTCTTTTTTTTTCTTTACAAATGTGCTTTCTCTAGTGCAAGCTGAAAACTCGAAACACTACGTTACAAAAGGAAAACAAATAAATATTTAATATGTCAGCACCTGCCACGCAGTTATCTAAGGATTGCACCAGGGCCCGTTGTGGATTCGCTTCTTACCAACTTCATTAAAATATAAAAGAAAAGTAATAAGTCATTTCACACCCTGTGTGACCATTATACAATAATAGCACGCTTTCGTGCAAGGGTATAACAATCTGCCCAACTGTAATCACAGTCTCTTTGCAAAAATCTCAATTCACACTTCACATGCAGCTAACCTTGTTACCATCGCATCCCAAACCCATCAGTGTTACAGCTGCACATCTTCACAGCCTAACGTCTTCAAATTCATCCCTTTTGCACCTTTGCATCACTATAGGTCAAGGCAAAGCATCCAACTAGGAATAATTAAGGGGCACCCAGATGTTTGATTTATTGTTCTTAAAGCTTTTTTTTTTTTTATTATAATTTTTTTTCCAAAAAAAAATAAAAAATACTTAATTGGTTGTGCATTGTTTCTTTCTTTTTTTTTTTTGTTTGTCACAAAGATTCATGGAAGGTGAGCAAAGACCAGTCCCTAGTTCATGATATCTGTAGAGCACTTTGCAGATGAGGTTTGAACAAGAGGCGTGATAATGAGTACATTGGATGAGAAGAAGGTGTTAGCTCATTAAGGTAATGACTAAGATATGCCCACCATTATATCAGTTTGAAAATGTGGCAATTAATGGTTCCTACATGCTCTCCTCTAGACAGGAGAACAAGATGATTCTCCATGTTGGGTTAATACATGTCATGTAAATGAATAGGTAGAATAATCCAATTTAATTTACAAGCACTGGGCCATCTTTACTCTAATTCTTATCTTTCTGGTTCAGTACAGATGACCATTATCTCTTACAACTCAAATCCATTTCTTCACGACCCTAGTATAGAAGATGAAACCCTATTATCATCTTGTACTAACTCAAGGCAGAAACAATACTATATGTTAAAAACAAGATGGACTTTCTCACACATATTGAATTTTTGGCACAATTCAGGTGCAATACACAGCAACGTAAATATATTTTTTATTTAAATATACAATATGTTTTCCCCAGTGTCATTTGTAAGTACGAATTCAGGTTAAAACATGTGGAAACAGCACTATGTTGAGGGAAAAAAACAGAATTAGCATTTGTCATACTCATATCTGTTGTATGAAAATATGCTTTCTTATAAGGAAAATTACATTGCAGGGTTGCTTGTGACCTACATGGCCAGAAACTTGTACGGACACTTTCTTGACTACCTACAAGCATAATATTAATGTTACAATACTGATGTCGCCTGCAAGGACTCCACCATCTACATTCCTTTTACTGTCGTCGTCTCTGTGTAATTCACTCTGATTCAATAGAAAAATCATCTTTTATCTTAAAATTACCTTAACCACATTGCCTGCTAGATAAATGAAAGCAGCTATTATGCTTTTAGTAAATGAGGTGGAAGGGTCATAATGTTTAGATAAATTCTAATAGAATGTTATTCTAATAAATGTCTTTGTGAGGACACTTAATGTAACTGAAAATAATTGTGCCTTGTGCAGGTCTAATTAGATTTTCAGCCACACCAGGACATGTGGGAAGCTAAATAATGGCAAATGGCAATTGGCAACTTTATTAATTGTTAAGTGAGAGAATTAGAGACCTTTCTTTACTGCTAAATCATGTGAACTCACACCCCATACAGTGCACGGTAAACCAAGAGCATGAAATGTTAACAAAGGTATTTCTTTTACAAACATATCAATCACCATGCAATAGATGATCATGAACTATAAAAATGTGTATTTAATCATATTTTTATATAGCATTGACAGTGATTCTCATTTTCTTGTAAACTGTAATCAAAAATGATGCTACGCATGGATTCTGGCACAAAGTGCGGAGGTGTAATAAAATACAATGACGCAACCTAAGGTCTGTTGAACCTCAGATATTGCACTTTAAAGGCAATTACAATATGAAAAATAAAACAAAATGTGTATAAATGAATGAATAGGTTCATCAATGCAGACAATCCTGACATTAAACCTTATGATATCCAATATAACAATAGACTTCACTCAATAAGTAATCAGAAAAAAACAGTATTATGTCCTTTCTAGTGATTTTATTTATTAGTTATTCCAAATAGCTGACCATGTTTCTTTGTGCTATACTGAGTGTTTGTGGCTCCTGGTGGGTGGAGCTTATTCCAAGCAGAAACTTTTTCAGACTGCCAAACAGTGAAGGCTCCGCAGACCATATGTCCAATGTTCCAGACTCCAGTGGCGACATGCTTTACACCACTCGATCCAATTAACTTGTTGATGTGAGACTTGCATGCAGCTGCTCAGCCATTCCATGAAGCTCCTGCTGCACAGTTTTTGTGCTGATATTAATGCCAGTGGAAGTTTGGAGTCTTCAGTTGTGGAATCAGCAGAGCATTGGTGACTTTTACACACCATGCCCCTTAGCACTTGGTGACCCCGCTCTGTGATTTGACATGATCTTCAGCTTTGTGGCTGAGTTACTGCTGTTCCTAAACACTTCCCCTTTCCAATAATACCCCTTACAGTCCACCATGGAATATCTAGCAGGGTTGAAATTTCACAAACTGAGTTATTGCAAACGTGGCATGCTATCACAGTGCCACGCTTCAATTCACTGAGATCTTCAGAACGAGCCATTTTTTTCACAAATTGTTTTTAAATGCAGACTGCATGTGCTTGATTTTATACACCTGTGGCAATACCTCTATTTGAAACACCTGAAATCAATAATTAAGTGGTGTGTCCCAAAACTTTTCTCCCTATAGTGTACCTGGAACATCATTTAAGTGGACAATATAAATTCTAACACTGTAAATGCTTTTGTGGGTATGATAAAGAAAAATCTATTTTCACCAGGTCTCGAACAAAAGACAATACAGCTGGGATGTTTTTAGAAAGAACCTGGACTGGGATGAGATGGCCACTCAGCATTAAATCTACTCACTTACATTTACCCTCAAAACCTTTTTGGGCAATCTTACAGGCTGTAATTAGGGAATATTGCCAAAGCCAATACACTGTAGGAAAGTGGAGAATTGTTAATGTGAGCTCATAGAGCAGATGATTTATAAAAGCTTGATAAAAAATGATATGTCAGTCCAAATCATAAAAATCTCACCAGCTTCAGAGAAAAGCTACTATCCTGCCAGCCAGACCAGCCTGGCCTTGCAAACCACTTAATACAACAAGGAAAGTAGAAAAAAGGCAAAAAAAAGTACCATACATTGAGTATTGCCTACACGGTGGCAATCTGTGTAACCATATAATCTTGCTAAGTAAAAGCGTCTTCCCTTTCACTGGTGTCCGTGACCCAAAGCAAAGTTATTTTTCCAATGAACAAGTGCTTGGATTGACATTTACTTTCTTCTGCTATTTCTTGCCAAGAAGAGGGGCTCCCGGACCAGTAGTCTGTGTAACCCTTTGAGGGCCAGTGAGGTCAGAAATGCACTGATCTTAAAACAAGAACAGCAACTTGTGTTTTCCCCCAGCTCCTTATCCCAAAAAGCAAGTGCTGTTAACCCCTTTCATACAGAAACATATGTCAATTAATTGAACATCATGACACATTTGTTTTTGAAGCTTTGAACTACATTTCCCATAATGCTCTTTCAGATAAGAGTATGGGAAATGTAGTCCTGTAACATCAGGAGGGCCGCAGGTTGCACACCCCTGTCTTAGATGGATCGGACAGTAAACCTGCTCATGCCCTTTACTTTTTGAGGGAGAGATGTCTTCCCTAACACTATCAGAATCAAATCTCTGACAAGGCATCAGTAACCCGTAAAAGTGTTACATCTTTATGTCTGTTATTGTACCACGGTCATTATGCTCCCACCCAGGAAGAACTGGGATTGTCAAACACATCTTTCAATATCTTGCATGGGACACTCAGTAATTGACTGTCCTACACTATGCAGACACCATTGTACTATAATTATTAATTACAGCTTCTGACACCTGTTAGACAGTCTAGTTAAATCATAATGATCTCCTTATCTCTGGTTTGTACTATAGATCTGTCTGCTACATGGGCTGATCCCATTATGTATGGGACCGTGATTCTGGTGGGATTTTCTAGTAAAAGGGTACGCTTATCTCTAGTGCACTCTAACCCTAATGTCAGCTTAACTCTACACATATCCTTACTGTCCCCCATAACTCTAACCTTAATTCTAATGCCCCCTAACTCTAACTATGAAACTATGAAAATTCATATTTTAGATCGCTTTAGTATAGCTATTATCATCGTATAGATACTTCATAGTAAGTTTTGTATGAATTATTCTGTAATTATAGTCGTGATTTTAAAATATAAAGATATAATTAAAGCTTTTTCAGTTGATTCAATACCAATTGTGTTGGGGATGGGGAGGTAAGGCGCACAGGCAGGCAAAGATCCACTGGCAGATCCCAGAGGTCCCATAGAGGTGCCATAGAGATCCCATAGAGATCCCATAGAGCTCCCATAGAGATTCCATAGGTTTCCCATAGAGGTCCAATAGTGGTCCCATAGAGATCCCATAGAGGTCCCATAGAGAACCCATAGAGAACCCATAGAGATTCCATAGAGATCACAAAGAGGTCCCATAGTGGTTCCATAGAGATCCCATAGAGATCCCATATAGGTCCCATAGAGATCCCATAGAGGTCCCATAGAGATCCCATATAGGTCCCAAAGAGGTCCAACTTTGTTCCAAGATAAGAGCAAAAATGAAATTGTACATTCTATCGAACCAAGTTCTAAGTAGTCAAAATGTCCCTAAATTTCTGTGGATAAACAGACGCCCAATTCTATATTCTGTTGGCAGTCAATTTGATTGACTATTGTTGTCCAGGAAATAGAGCTTTCTCCAATGTCTTGCTCCACAGATCTTGGCTGCACTCAAGATGTGTACTAATAGTTTTTCCTGTTCAACATTGCAGTTTTCTAGAAACATGTGGAATAAAACCATCTGTGGGGACATGTCTACTATAAAGGGAAAGAGTGGTCTTATTATTTCCTCAATTTGTTTTCTTTAGAGGCATCCATTTTTTACCCTCCCGCCATATGTGTAAAGAGTGGTGAGGTTCGTTCTTACAGTCTGAATTTATAACAGATACTTTGTGTCATTTCACTGGGACCAGGTACCATTCATGTACTATCTTATAAGCTAGGATATCTTAGAGTTCTAACTAGCTGGACCACATAGGCAAACTAGGTTGTTGCCTGGTGCACCCGTATGCAAGAGGTGCCATGCCTGTCCTCCTGTAACTCCAATTTTTTGGTTGCATTCTATGGCATTCAATGGTCATTGATAAAATACTCTCTATTCCCCTCTAAATGGAACTCTGGTCAGTTGCTTGCTCCATCCTGCCTATTACCAAGCCTGGCCAGTGGTGGGGAAAGTTTAGAAATATACCAGTTTAGAAATATTCTTACCATACATGTTGGACACTCCCTTACTTCCCCAGCCATTTTTGTCCATTTCGTTTCTCCAGTTGGGATACCAATTGTACCGGGCTGTAGACCCATTTTGGTAGCTTGCCCTGGGCAAATGCATACATTGCTCTTTGGGTAAAACGTGACTTTCTCACATTATGATAATACAGTATGTAAATGACCATACTTCTATACTACACAATATTTAAATAATTTACCATTTTAAAAGCATAACAAAATATTTCAACTATAAATCTGTCAACATGTGTGCACACTCTCTTTTGCTATTGTTTCTAAGTACAGCCAGCTAATAAAATAGTGTACTTTTGGCATCTGGTGAGTTTTCACATATAGCATGTCATGCTGTCAGGCTTACTTTCCTATGCAATATTTTGGTTTTCATTGTATCACATATATATATTTCTGAGCAGCTCCTGGCACTGGGTGTAATTCAGACTCTCACTACCAATGATTCATACTTAAAATCCCTGGTTGGTTTGTAAACAGCTTTCCTTTCTTGTGATTGTTTCACAATTGAACAGAAGCTGGAGAAGAAAAAAAAAAAAAAAAGAACCTTATTTATAAATGATCTAATTTGCAAGAAAAGGTAACATAACAGCGAAAGGCTTTGAGGACACAGGTGCTATCTGCTACCTGTACATACAGGCTGTTACTGTTACCTGATGCTTTATAAATTCTCATGAAGCTGTTACTTACAGATGATCTTCAGGACCCATAACATTTTTAAAAATGATCTGATGTTAAGCAAATGTTAGATGACAAGTTAGTAACATGTATTGATATACATTATGGGGTGTCTTAACATCTTAACATGATAAGCACATTTTATTTTACTGCCTGAAGCTAACCTTTATTAACCCCGGAGCAGCATTGGAGAAGTATTGCTGTCCCCCACTTGTTGGTTCACAAAAGATTAATAGGTATACACTGATTTAAGTATATTAGTTAAAACTGGATGACCACTTTTTCACCAACGCTAAATCGATTTAAACTCCAGTTCAATGTTATCCCACCGAAGACAAAATGAAGGGTTCTGGGTAGTTTGAAGGGCCTACTCAATAAAGAGAAAACTGCAGGGAATTGAGATGGGAATTTCAACATTTAGACCAAATTAGCCGAGTTGGAAAAAGGCTCCAATACAGCTGAATGAGGAGAATATTCCCAACTCGGCTACTTTGGCCTTAAGTCTGAAATTTCTCTCTCAATTCCCTGCACTTCTCTCTTTCTTGAGTAGACCCTAATATCTCTACTTCTTACACTTTTCTTACGCAGAGATATGGTGTGAAAGAATAATGGGAAATGACCATATTTTTCGTAGTATGACTATCTTCAGTACAAAAAAAAAAAACTGAATGGGGTTATAATAATACATAATAAAGAGAATAAACTAATTACCCTAGGTAGAACCTGTATACTTTCAGGATGCAACTCCTGCTAATACAGGAATCTTTTAACCTGTACCTGGGAGCTGTCCATGGTGCTGTAGAAATGCTAGCTGAATGCTTATGCCAGGTTTCATTAATGAAGATGGCTTATTAATTACATTAGCATGCAATTAACTTCATTATTATATCTGAGTTTATATGTCTGGGTCCTAACATTTTGGATGGAACTGATTTTGTCTCCTTATTAGTTGGGGGTTGTTATTTTTTTGTTGTTTTTATTTATGTATTTATTTGTTTTTTTAATCATACGTTTTAATTTGAAGAGTCAAATGAATAAATGCCAGTGACAAACAACATTTTACACTTTTGCTGCTTAAGACTGCATAGCCCATGATACTCACCCAGCCAGCAACCCATCGTTTGAAAAGACTGGTGTGCCAAAGGTTAGCCATCAGTGGGACAGGCACTTGATGGCAATCTAGAATCAGTTTACTTATTAGATATAATGTTTTTATGTTTGTCAGTAGCAGCTCTGTGGTGTTTAGAAAAATATGTCTCTCCTGTAAAGGGATTTGTTTTGGGTATTGTACACCTCACCTCTAAAAAAAAAAAAGAGATATAATTTAAGATTAATGCCTTGTCTATATATATTGAATATATATTTTAAAAAAATATTTAGTCCCCCAAAATTAAGTCTGTCTTTCAAGTCTTTAAGATAAAGGGGGGAGGGACATGTGGTTGTAATCACACATTTGTTGCAAATATATAAACTGCATTGTTGCATTTTCATTTAAATGTTGATATATGTCCCGTTCCATAATTACCATAATACCACAAACCAAACCTTTTAACCCCTTTGTCACTGATCGAGTTACTAAACGACGAGCACACTACAGTGCATGCAGCTTGTAACAAGATGAGAAGGTGTAAGAACGATTAATAAACCTAATACTTCTTAGTTTTCTGGCTGGAAAAAAAAAGAAATTGAACACAAGGCAAGTGTTGTGAATTTTCACGCACATCCAGTTCACAAACACATTATTTAGGCTGCTCACTGTTGGATTCAGCATTGGCAAAGCTAGAATTTGCTTGAGGCAATAAATCAAAGGAGCTGTGATCTCTTAGAAATTCCATAATAAGCATGTTAGTCGAGCAAAGATTTACATCTAAAAAAAAGCGAATATTTCTTGCTGTAAAGTTATAATTTTAGTAGTGAGAAAATGGTGTCTTTGTAAATGGATTTATAAAAACCAAACACACATACACACACATAGACACACATAGATATATACATATATATATATATATATATATATATATATATATATATATATAACATCTGAATCTGTATATATATATATTTATACATAAATGTAAATATATTACATATGTCATATAAGGTTGTGTACATACACACACTCACACACGTCTATACATACATAAACGCATATGTGTATAAATACTAGGATCTATGTAAAGGGATTTATAAGTATATCTATATGTGATTTTTTTAAAACAAATAAGATTATTTACTGTTTGTTTCGGGGGGGGGGTTGCCGAGTTTGCGTGCAAATCTATATACTTATCTGAGTGTCTGTTTAATAGTAGATAATGCTAATACCACCATGAAACCATCCCATAAAATGTAATGATTTGAGTATTCTACACTTTCTGTACAAGTCTTTTTAAAGTAATATTAAGCGTGTGCCGTTGTTTTAGTGTAAAACTCTAAAATAGGTTCAATATCACTAACTATTCGGTTTATTTTGTGATGTATCTGTCGCAAGCGAATTCTTCAAAAACTTTTACATTTAAATATGTCTAATAGTTGCTATTTAAAAATTTTTAAAAAATGGATGCAAATAAAAATTAAAAAAATATATATATTTCTAAGGATCTCTTTAAAATCTGTATACATGATAACGTGTTCTCGCTGGGAAAGGGGTCTATTTCGTAGTGAGGTCCCCAGATCGGGATAATTAGCATAGCTTCAAGGGCACCAAATGAGAGAGGCTTTTTTTTTAAGCTTTTTCTTTCTCCCATTGTTGGACCACTGCAGAGGTCAATATGGTTTTAACGCAAATTTATTAGCAGAGAAATCAGCAAACCATTCTCTAATTAGCACGGCCCAAAATAAATGCGCCTGGGGTCGCTCCCAGTATTAAAGGAGGAAGAAGAGCAAAAAAAAAATCACAATAAAAAAAAAAAAAAGTCCATCCCTACCGCAAAATCTCAGAGGATCTCACAAGATACAACTCCATGAATCTTTTATATTTAATTGCTGTATATCTTTCTAATTTTATGGAGGAAAATATTGTGTTTCACCTTGAACGGTGTCTGGTTATTATAGCTAACACTGATCAATTGTGGCAAGAGCAACCTTACAGCCTGAATACAATTTACAACCTGTCTGCGTATTTTCCTTGCTCTGTTTTTTTTTTTTTTTTTTCATATAGAGATCTATTATTTTGTTTTATTTTTTTCTGACTTTTTTTTTGCACTTGTTAAAAAATATACTTTTCAAAAGTGCTATCGTTTCACCGATTTCTGTTGTAAATTTAATTTAAAAAATGCATTGATGTCTTGAAAAATTAAGATATTAGTTATCTTTTTAAACTTTACATCTGACACTCTAGAGACTATACGCCTTCCCCATTAATACTTTCATAAGTAATGGGAAGTCTTATCTGCCTTCTATATTTTAATGATGTGCCTTTAAATGTAAAAGATTTTGTTAAATTAATTGTCCGGTATCACATGTAATTTTTACATTTCTTTGTGTCCTATATGTACCTTTTGTAAGCATGTGTTTGCATACAATCTCCCCTGTTTCAATTGGACTATGTTATAGTTCATTAAGAATACCCTCTCGCCTACTGTCTGTTCTCTTAGCCCATAACAGCTGCAAGACTACGAAGCATATTTTTCCTTCCCAGGCAGACTACCCAACCTTACAAATCACCCACTTTGCTCATTAACTTGTTTAAAATTCATATTTCGAAAAAAAAAAAAAAAAACGAGGACACGCTGTAGCCGCCGGCTATTTAAAAAAAAAGTATAAAAATAATCCTTTTAAAAACAGATGATTTTAATTTTAAAAGAAATGTCAGCCTGTATTTTTTTTTTCAAGATTAACTCTCAAAAGACACTTCATGTACCTTTGATTATTAAATAAAAAATCTCAGAGCACTTGGTTAATGCGGTCATTGAATAAAATCGCATAATAGTAATGTACATTTTATTTTATTAAAATCAGTCTTTTTTTTCAGTGTCAGCAATTGTTTAAAAAAAAAGATAGAATTTTTTTATTTAGTTTTTTGTTTGTTTCTTTTTGTTTTTTGATTAATTTCAGTCACACAAAAAAAATCTATATCCTTCAACTAAGCATTTATTTGACTGGCTCAAAAAAAATGAAAAGAAATCAATGATTAATAGTGAATTTTTTTTTTCGTTTGTTTGTTTTTTTTAAGACAACATATAATAAATATGATATATCACAGTCTTTTCAAATGTACATTTTTTTTTTTATATTACGGAGCATGCCACTTTCGGAATGAAAACGCACACACAAAATCAGTGCAAAGTACCCTCTACTACATTCCATCGTCTCTCTGTGGGGCTGATTCTTCCATTCACGTTTCGACTTAAGTCCCTCTTCAGTATCTCCAGTCTCTTGTGGAACGTTGTCTTCCTCAGGTAACGTTCTAATCCAGGACATGTTAACTCTTCTCTTTCTCACTTTTGTTCAGGAGATGTATGGGGTCCATAAATTGCTCCTGTGTCCCTCTCCTTTTATGCCACCTCTTTCTCCAGTTTTAATTTTTGTTTTCGTCCTGTGGGTTTCTTTTAGGGTCTGTACGGATGTGATAGTGCTGTGAAGAGAGGCTGTTTGTTTCACCGTGTGTGGGGGGTACCAGGAATTGGGTTACCCAGAGGGTTAAGAGCTGGTTGTCCACTAGGACCCAAGCCATGGATCAGCACCCTGGGGACCAAAGGTCTCTGTAGCTGAGGGTGAGGGGCTGGAGGAGTCCTATACATACTGCTATACATAGCTGCAGCGGCAGCAGCTGCAGTTGTGCTGTCCATACTGCTAAGCAGGCTGGGGTGGTAGAAATATGGAGAGGGGAACATTCTCTGGAGAGCAGAATAATTCCCAGCTTCGGCCAACAATTCTAGACCAACTGCAGTCTGGCGCTTCCACTTTGTTCTAGAGCAAAACAAATCAGAGAACAACTTAATTAACTGAAACTATTCACACACAGCTCAGAATAGAACAGTATACTCCAGAAAAGCACCAACCATGCTAACACGTCTCCTATCATAGACTGGGATTCTGTGCAACCCAGGTGTGATTGATTTTATTTTTTAATTAAAAGTTTGGAAAACAATACAAAAAAAATAATCCCTCTAATTAGCTTAGTGTGGAGCTAAATTGAAAACCAAAACCTATTCTAGATCGAGGTCTTTATTGTCGATTAGGAAAATGTCTTCGATAAATATTTCTTTTCTAGAACCTTAACTACACTTTTCTAGATATTATTATAATAATCCGGGAATAATAGTGTATACTGTATTTATGAACTAATTTACATGTTGTGCATGGGCAAGAGCAATAATTATTTATATGTTATTAAGGAAATGGGAAAAAAATACTTTACATTTTTCTGATTAAGTCCGAGATATATATATATATATATATATATATATATATATATATATATATATAATCTTAATCTATGTCTTTAATTTATCTTTAATTTTAGCTGACGATATAATATGATTTACTGAGCATATACGGTAATATACCATATGTTATAATATACTATATAATATGATATAGCAACTCAATATATCCCATGTAATCTTTCGCGAGAGATATTTGAGACATCAATAATTAAATTGACTGTCCACGATTTTTGGCTGTAACTATTCACATAATTCATAAAACTACATACTGACTTAGAAAAAAAAAACATCTACAGGTTTGTTTAATTTTTCTGCCATTTGTAAATTGCACTAGTAGCCTTGAAGCTGGTGAAATCCGAGAAGCAATGTAAAATTATCAAACAGATCCATGCATACTGTTTAGATTGCATACAAATGACGCTAATGTTATGTGACAGAATTAGGGTGGCTGAAACCGTATGTAATGAAACAGAAAATTATGGAAAATAGAACTAGACTTAATTTATCTGTGCAAATTGCAAGGAGAGAAGAAAAAAAAACCTATTTACACACGATCATTAAAGAAATGGAGAATCTTATAAACTGGAAACAATGTCCATGTATTTAATGAAACTATTGTGGCCCGAATAAAAGGTTCAGCGTGGAAAGATCTGAAATGTTAATTTTATAACTGAAAAATGAAAAAAAATAGAAATGTACATTTCTTGTGCAAGCCTGCGTAAGTAAATGGCAATGGGGTTTTATTTCTCAGCGCCCCTATGACACAGGAAGAGTAATTTGTCCCTAGTTTTGTAATCAAGATTTGGCCATTATTTATTCATGTGTGTATTAGTTGAGATTTTTTTCTGTCTTTGAAGATATTAATTAGCCGCGTTTATCTCGTTATGTGCACTTTTGTGGGTTTTCTGTTATGCATATGAAACACCCACCCAAGTATCAAGGGGGAAGAAAAACTGGATTTGGCCCCTCATCCTGGATTGCACATAAACAGTCCTGACAGTTCATTTTGCATGTTGTGTCTGTGTCTGCACTGCCTTAGTCATTTTTATCTTACAGTGTCTGCGGATGTAACTATATGGTTTCTTTCAATGTTGTCAGGAGCTATATGCGATCATAACACAATAAAATCTAAATTAAATTATCTGACTTCTTTACTCATCCCTCAAAGACTCTCTGAGGTTAGTAGCCCTGTGAGCTGAGTTTTCAGTTACCAAACACCGCACTTAGTGTTGATAAGTCAATCACCCCAATTCATGGACAGAAAAGGAGCCAAGTCTTTTTCAGGGAAAGGAACCTCATTATATTTTAGGGGTTTTTTTTTATGCTGGCTCGCCATGATGGGAGTGACAACAGCTCTAATCACTAAACAGTGAACAGTGGCGAACAGACAGACGAATTGCAAAGCAGCAGGCGTTGAAAGGTGAGTTGGAAACACGGGAGAGTTGGAGAGATTTGTTTCAACTTAGCAATAAATGCCATAGGGCTTAATTCACGAAAGAGAGAATTGCAGGCAATTGAGAAGGGAATTTCAAACTGACGTAGCAGAGGTTAGTTTGGCCTAAAGTCAGAGATTACCCTTTCGTTTCCCTGTTATTCTCTCTTTCATGAATAAAGTAAATCGTTTTGCAAAGCTCAGTGAATAAACCACCATATTTCCTATTCCTAATCTTATCAGATGTTACTAACTTTCGATCTGTGTCTGTCTTGTAGTTTGTACTGTATGTCTGGATATTTCTTTAGATTTTGTTAGTACCCCTCCAGGTGTGTTAGTACCCCTGCAGTGTCCCGCAATGTACTTTACATCCCCGGCTGCTGCATATCTGTCTTCCTCTTGTTCTGTATCACTGTGTTTCTCTGGGTGACTCGGTGTCAGTCCTGCCATGTGTTCTTTTGCATGTCCGTGATTGTCAGTGTCTGTGTGCCAGCCTGTCTCTGTGTACAGTACATCCGACTTCCCACCTTGCTTTTTCTGTACACGTCTGTGTAATTGAAGTCCCTGTGTCATTCTCTCCGCTTGTTCTGTGAGTCAGTTGTCTCCACGCCTGCCTTTGTCACCAAATCGCTGGTATTTCTTCTTTCTCTATCGGTCTGTCATTCTGTATGTTTGTCCCTGTGTCAGTCTCTCTCTCTGCCTGTTCTACAGAGTGTCTATCGCTCGCTCTGTGTGTGTCTTTACCCGTGTCACTCACTTCCTCTGTGTGTAACCGTGTCAATCATTATGTCACTCACTGTGGCAGTTACTCTCTGGCTGTCTTTGTGTCAAATCATTGTTTTTTTTCATTATACCTGTGACAGTTACTGTGTCTGTTCCTGTGTCAGTCATTCTCTATCCCTGTGTCAGTGGCTGTGTCTGTTCCTGTGTCAGTCATTCTCTATCCCTGTGTCAGTGGCTGTGTCTGCTCCTGTGTCAGTCATTCTCTTTTCCTGTCCCTGTGTCAGTCACTGTGTCTGTTCCTGTGTCAGTAATTCTCTATGCCTGTCCCTGTGTCAGTCAATGTGTCTGTTCCTGTGTCAATCATTCTCTATCCCTGTGTCAGTGGCTGTGTCTGTTCCTATGTCAGCCATTCTCTATGCCTGCCACTCTGTATGTTGCTGTGTCAGTCATTCTCTATGCCTGTCCCTGTGTCAGTCACTGTGTCTGTTCCTGTGTCAGTAATTCACTGTGTTTTTCCCTGTGTCAGTCACTGTGTCTTTGAATAACTGTTTAATCATTCTCTATGCCTGTCCCATATCAGTCACAGTATATATGTATATACCTGTGTCAATAAAACCAGTTTACCCTTACTGTTTACAATTTTGCCCTCTACTTTTGCCCTTACCTCCTGTTCTGGTACCAGGTCTTGACCTGAGTGTCTGTCAGATTAAGTGCCGCGGCCAGATCCATACGATCCTGCACACTTAGGTATTTCTGCCTCTCGAAGCTGCGCTCCAGTTGGTTAAGCTGATGGTCCGAGAAAGCTGTCCTCGCCTTCCTGGGCTTCTTGGCTCGTACAGGAGGACTGTCCCGGCTGCTTGAGATCTCCCTATCCCCCTCTTCTTTCGTACCTAGAGAACAACAATAATAGAAAATGTTTAGCCAAATTCAAAATAGTAATAACACAAAGTGTTTAGCCAACATAATATTAATAATAAGAATACAAAGTGTTTAACATAGATAATAATAATAATATCAATAATAATAATGCAAACCTTGTAACCAAGATAATAATAATAATAATAATAATAATAATATCAATAATAATAATGCAAACCTTGTAACCAAGATAATAATAATAGTAATAATACAAAGTGTTTTACATAGATAATAATAGTAGTGATAATAATAATGCAAACTTTGTAACCAAGATAATAATAATAATAATAATAATGCAAAGTGTTTAACATAGATATTAATAGCAATAAAAATAATAATGCAAAGTTTGTATTCAAGATAATAATAATAATAGTAATAATAATACAAAGTGTTTAACATAGAATAATAGTAGTAATAATAATACAAAAGATAATAATAATAAACCTCGTTTAATTTCAATGAGCGAAGAACATTAATACAATCCCTATTTGACTTCATTATCATTTATATATTTTAATAAAATAGAAAAAAATATTATTTTGTTAAAATACAACAATTACCATCCAAGTGCTTTGCAATACGTTTACAGATACCTAGGAAGGTTGACAAATATTTGGATTCCTGTATGTGACATATAGAGTAAGTTTGCATGTGAAGAACATGAATACTAGTCAGAATAGAAGATGAATTCGTCTTTCGGTTATTTTTTCCCCACCTGGGCTGCCTTAACCAGAGGAAGAGGCAGGACAGCGAATGAATTCGCTGTACAGAGCAAGTTTAAGGTGAAGAGACCAAAAAAAAACAAAAAAATTAGTTTTATTTATCATCCTTGAATTTTTTAACATTTTTTTTTTCTGAAATGAAGAGAAATCGATATGTCAAAAGCATTTCTGTGTGTACCAGTTTTTTTTTTTGTGTGTGTGTTTTTTTTTTTTTCAGTAGTCCTTTATCTTCCCTGCAGGAAGAACTATAATCTCTCTAATTGACCCACTGGGGAGAATGGTGCACACACACAAAAAAAATCGCCAGGCCAGACCGTACATCTGTTTTTGATCTACTAACGTAAAAGGATGGGGGGGGGGGGGGGGGGGGGAGACGACGACAAAATTACAATACCAAAAATGAATCACGATTTGATTTCCTAATACTAATCTCTGTGTGATATTTATTACAGAGTCTTTATTTTCAATGAGATTGTTTGATTTAAACGTCTATGCGGATACAGTGTAAGAACAACAGAAAAAGAACATGAAGAAAATACAATGAAATAGAAAAGTGAAATCCTTTAATTAACACTAAGCGGATTGCAATCAACAACCACATATTTATTATGGGATTAGGTGAAAATTAAAACGTTATTACAATGGTCGCAGATGCTGCACCGCACTGGGGGTTTTTATTATACCAATTATATTTCAGTTATTAATTTAAAATAATTATCAAAATATATTAATTTTCAACAATAATTATATATCACTAAATTAAAATAAGAGAGTAAGAATAATAAAGCATATGTTTAAAAAAATGTTTTAAATCTATCGGTCAGTGATTTTTTGTATTCCCCAAAAAAGCACTTATGCTCCTTATCTAATTACTTCGCTTTAAGAATATATATATTTTTTTATTTTCAATTAATTTTTATCGCCAGTTATTTTATTTTTTTTTAAATACATAACCTGATTTACATAGAGACGCATTTCATATTGCGGAGAAGGTACAGAAATGTCTACTAAAAAAAAAAAAAAAAAAGTAATTTAATTTATTTGCTCCAAGAAATACATGCTGTTCTTTGAAAACCATAGAAATTAAAATATTGTCAGCGTACAGACATTAAGCAAAGAGTGTTTTTTATGCTACATTTAATAGCACGTGAATTTTAATTTAGAAGACATATATATTAATGCAGATCCATACAAGCTTGAGTATCTGGAAGGCTCCAATAATTATCCCCTAAAAAAAATGAAACATTAAAAAAATAAACTCACCATGCCCCTTGATATCTGTATGCATGTCTTCTCTGATTTTATCTGGCTTGCCTTTCCCATCCTGCATCTCTTGCTCAAGTTTAGGACGAAAACTTTCAGACGATACATTGCCCTCCTGTTTAGGAGTTTGATGCGGTGAGGGCACACTGGTGCTGTAAGGGGCACAGGCTGCTAAAGGTTTACTATCTCCCAAAATGTCTTTGATTAAGAAGGAGGAAGTGGAAGTCCTGGGGCCAGATCCCAGCTGTGCCTGCTGCTGTGGGGGAGAATGTGGCTGAGGTTGGCTGTGGTGGTGGTGATGGAGATGTTGAGGCTGAAGGTGGGAGCTGTCCACCATTCGGTGCTGATCTGTTGGGTCCATAGTAACTGAGATAGGAGATGAAGGGGAACTCCCCACAGTGTCTATTTCCGAGCTGGGTGAGAGAGGGCCTTGGCTCCTAAAATCCGTCCCCCTGCCATCTCTAAAGTCTCCACTCAACATACCAGGGCTGCCAGAACCAGCGTTGGACAATATGGTGTCTATCCCAAAACTGGATCCTTCCATGCTGTTTAGATTCTGTTAAACCAAAGTCTTCATAACAATCCTTTTTGATGCAGACTTCGATTCCAACGCACCCTCCCACCCCCCAAAAAAAAAAATCACAATTGTAAAAAAATAATAATAAAAAAAAAATTAAATTAAAAAAAAAATGAAAGCAGCAGCAAGCTTGCAAAATACACTTCGATCTGTGTTTATATCTATATAATAAAAAAAAAATCAATTGTATGACAATAATAACAATACAAAAGATTAAAAAAGGAACAAAGTTGCAGAATATGCCTGGATCTTATATAAACGACTGCATGATACAACGTGTCGATTTGGGATAAGCAACCTGGCGTCAGAAGCAGACACTCTCACACGTGCAGTAGGTGGTGGAACATATGTGTGTCTAGTTTAATGTGTCAGGATGGGACACCCTTTGCAATATATCATCTTAGTGGACCCTTGTAAAGCTGGGACGAGGGGTAGGCAGTCTTCTTGGAGGATGTGCTCTAGTTGTTGAACTTTCTTTGAAAGTTGAGGCTTGCCCACAGATCTTTCCTTGCTGAATCCTTGCTACTGCCTCTCTCTCCCTTGTAATCCTTCTCCTCTTGGGTTGCAGTGACGCCCTCCTGTGACGTCACAGCCAGGACCCAGTCCCTCCTTCTCCCACTACTGTAACCTTTTGCATACAGGCCCAATCTGAATCATCATTGGTCGCCTGGGTGGGAGAGACCTGATGTCTTGTCCAGTAAGCCAATCAAGATGAGACCTTGCTTATTCTGCACAGTTTATTGAGGCTGTGGAGCTAGGCTGCTCTTTTTTTTTTTTTTGAGCATCTATCTACCGGATTGCATTCCTCTAATCTCAATTAAAAAAATAATAATAAATAAATAAAAAAAAAGCGAAAGGAAAAAATACCCCAACAATAACACGATTATAAAAATAATAACAACACAGAAAAATAGCAAAATTGGGACAAAAACCCCCCCCAAAACCCCAGAAGAGGCAGCAAGAGACCCTTATATCAGATAGAGACAATTTTCTAGCTTCAAGAATAATGATTGCTGCATAGATGTATATATTTGGCAAAAGGATAGGTAGCACACAGGCTATGTGGTCTACAAAGACATGCGAGGGGTCTATAAACTGGACTAAAAAAACTTCAGCAGCATCTCCGTCCTGAGTAAGTGACCATTTGTTTTATTAATCTTAGCAAAGGCACAGCTTTAATACTTAAAGCACAAAACTAGATTATCATTTTTTTTTTCATTTACAGCATGTATCGAAATTAAAAGCTGAAAATGAAAATACAAAAACAGTTCTTTACCTATTAAATAGAGCTCTATTTCTATGTATATATGTTTTAATAATATATAAATATATACACCGATATAAATGATACTTGCATAAAAACAACTCAAAGAAATAATAGCTAGCAAGATATGAAAGACACCATCATGCATATATATCCAAATTATTATGCAGGATACTAAATATGCATCTTTAAAAAAAAAAAAAAGAACTATATATATATATAATCTATTATTTTTGGTGCTTTTTCTTTGTTAAAATATAACACCTCACATCCGTGAGTAAATGTATTGTTTTGAGAAGGTTGTATGGGATATGTGCAGTTTTTTTACAGACAGACATAAATTCATATGTACATAACTCCGTAAGCGATGTATGATTAGCATATTCCTCTCGCACGCGTTAGATAATTAGCCAGTCTGCACTCTCCTGCACTCCTGTTTTACTAGTGTTTGAATAGTAACACAGATAGATATTAAACATCCACTGGGACTGGGGAATTATTCTGCTCACTCCGTAGAGCATCAAGTTGTGTGTTATTTTTTTTTTTCAGGACAGATTCAACCTGTCTCTTGTTGAATGTCAGAGTATTGGGAAGTGCCTATGACAAGACGGCATTACTTCTGACTAAGTACCGTGTTCAACCTAATTAGCAGAGTAATTATAAGGTGCTAATGAATGATTTCAAGTTACATTTTATTTGGCATTACTATGCTACGAATTCGTGGCATCCAAGGAGAAAATAGGCTGTCTGCCTGTCAATGTATGCGTAGAGATAGACAGAGAGAGAGAGAGAGAGAGAGAGAGAGAGAGAGAGAGAGAGAGAGAAATAAATACACTGTAATATAAGATATATATGTTAATGTATGTATAACTATATAAATTACTAAATATATATATATATGTATGTATGTGTCTATGTGTACATATGTATGTGTATGTATGTATGTGTGTCTGTTTTTGTATGTATGTATGTTAGTGTTAGTGTTAGTGTGTGTATATATGTATGCTGTGTAGGTATGTAGGTGTGTGTATATCTGTATGTGTGTCTGTCTATGTATGTATATGTGTGTGTGTCTCTGTGTGTCTCTGTGTGTCTATATGTGTGTCTGTGTGTATCTATGCATGTATGTGTATGCATGAGTGTCTGTGTATGTTTTTATGTTTGTGTATGTGTGCCTGTGTATCTATGTTTGTGTGTATGTACGTTTATGTGTGCCTGTGTATGTATGTTTGTGTGTATGTATGTGTGTGTATTTATGTTTGTGTGTGTGTATGTACGTTTGTGTATGTATTTCTAGATATATTAGACTCTATTCAATTATTATATCGCTGGTTCAGTTATTATATCGCTGGTTAGTGAATACTAAAAATTGCAAACTTTTGAGTCCAAAAACAGCGATTAGTGATAACTCATATCGTTGAACAGAGTCCATATTCTGCACATTAGTCCTATTCTCTGACAGGCATAACATACACTTTACAGATCTTGAGTTGTTTTTGTAGCCATGTGTATTTATTTAATACCCGATATTCATAGCTTTAGAGCCTGTGTGTTAGAGAGTTGGTGGATATGGTGAGGGGGCAGGTTGTGTGTAAGGGTCCTGTATACACCCAGTGCAGGAGAAGGTATCAGGTGTACGTAGTGCGGCGGGCAGGTGTAGGATGTGATCCAGCAGTCGGAGTGGAGCAGGCTGAATGGGGTGAGTGTATATAGACAGGTGTCTGTAGAGACCGCTCTGTGTGAATCTGATACAGACACTTCTTGTCTCAAAGCATCCTCACAATCACAGGTGCTTTACCAATGTAATGTCAGGGTCCAGGCTCTGCGGTCACCTGTCCAAATCCACATATACTGGATGTATAATACATATAATAATCGCATTCATATTCTACACATAATATACACGGTAATTATTGTGATTTACAAATACACACATACTTACACCTATACCAATACACACAAACATTTACACATATATTTATACACACACATATGTGGGTATTTATACACACACACACGCATATGTACACACATATTTATATGTACACACTTATTTACACATCTATTTACATACACACACATTTACACAGATATATTGATACACCTATATTTACACTTATACTCACATTACACACACACGCACATACATACATACATACATACATTCATACATACATACATACATACATACATACATACACAATCCCTGGCATGGGTAGCACTGGTTCCTTTAACCGAGCACAGACACAGGGAAAAGCACATAGAGAAATATTAATATTAGCACTTTAATGTAATGTATCTTTGTCTAAATACTAAACATGTGAGAGTAAATAGATTCCCTTTTAATGCACAGAAGCCTGATAACTTTTCCATGTATAGCTTGGAAGTTTATTCATCCTGACAGAAGCTCGAACTATTCCAAAGGGTTTATATCATTCATACACAATCCCTGGCATGGGTACCACTGAATCCTTTAACGTGGCACAGACACAGGCAAAAGCACATAGAGAAATCGATAAGAACCGTGTTGTTATAAATAATTCATTCTCACTTTGGCTTCATTGTGGAGTTAATATGTAGCAGCATGTAAGGTGAGAATGTGTGAAACTGCTAAAAAAAATACTGAGCTAGGATCAAAAGGGATAGAAAGATCGATCGATACTATAGATAGATAAATATATCTACAACATAGAGACACACGGATGTGTACATATCTATATATATGTTTGTTTGCCTAAACAGGACATTGTTTATAAACAATGTAATATAAAAAATATGTAATATGGATCCTGTTCTTTATAGAGATATATGTGCACATGTATTCAAATACACAAATACTGTTTTGTATCTTGATATTTGTAAATATAAATCCGAAAAAAAAAAATCTGACTTTCCTGGTTAAACACTTGCATTATTAATATTATTAATAATAAATATATTTAATATTTTTTATTCATATCGTATACTTCTACAGCTTTTTAATATTGCGTATAATATTTTGCTTCACGTCATTTTGTTTGTATAATAATTACACACGTCCACGCAGGTACACACGCAGATGCACATATACACGTTTTGCATGTGTGCATGTATGTTTGAGCAAAGAGTGTGTGTTGTCATCATTCCTATTGATGCCAGGATCGGATAATCTGCATCTGCTCACATTGCAAAGTGCCATACTGCTCTGTTAATATAGTATAATTAATGTTTGAGAAGCCGTAATCTTTCTTCCTATGACATTTAGATAAGTCTTATTTTCTGACTGCAATGGGAGACATTATTATAAGAAAATAAAGAGCACTGTTGCATTTTAAAAATGGGCAGGAGTGAGGTTTTGGCAGATAATTAGGGGTTGAAAAACCTCCCCCCAATACTGACTGATGTTTGTATTTCAGGAGCCTCAATGGGCATTGTAAATAATTAATTATTATTATTATTATTATTGTATCTAGTCATATATCATATATAGCTATACTGTATAATATATAAACATATATTGACATATTCTACCATTTCTTTTAATGCAGGTTGCATAAAAGAGTTAAGAGCAAATAACTTCCAAAAGTCTAAAAAGGAACAAGTTTGATTTAAATCGAATTATTTGCCCATCGGTGTTTTATTTTTTTTTTATTTTTTTTTAACAAATGGCAATGAGGGAGCATATTTCACTGTAAAATAGTTTATTGAGTGGTGTATTTTATTCTGAATTTAAAAAAAAGTAAAATATATAAATAAACCCAGATAAATGATGCTAAGCTGGTTTATTAAACTATTTGTGAGCAAATGTCGGTCGGTTTGAAAGCTTTTCATTTTAATTTGACGTTTCAGGGGCTTCTGTTATGGGGGAAGGGATACAAGTAAAAGCACAACGGTAAGTAATGCACAATATGCTTTAATTTAAAATTATGACAATCCCTTTATTTTTTGACGTGCCTGCTATTTCTGCAAATTGTGCAATGATAGTTGGAGCCACAAGGCGGCGCTAATGGTCATAGATAAGGAGCTTCTATATGGTGTATTTCAAAGTTACTTTGGAGTAATTGTTTTTTAATTGTACGCAGTTGACATTGTATCATGCACAACATAAACGGCAATATTTATATTCTAGCAAATAGTTTGTGTAGCAATGTATGATTTCATCCCACATCTTTTCACAAATAATTAAATGCGCTTTATTCTTAAATGTTACATGAGATAAAATTGACTTAATTTTTTATATATATATATATTTTGTGGCATCAAAATAAATAGATATCAGAAACTTGAATGCACAGTATGTTATGAAAAATATAGGTGGGAAATAATCATAATTAGTAAATCTTTCTATGTGCACTGAAACTAACACAGCAATACTTAGAAATGTAAATCAATTTGGTTACATTTAGGGCAGGAAACTAGTTTCCTATTTTGGCAACTTGTAGGAATTATCCTATATTGATGTTTTGTTTTTGTTTTTTTTTATCATTATGTGGTTGCTGATTTTAATATATTGATTGAAAAAAGAAAGATGAACATTTTTTGCTGGTAAAAAAAAAATTAGAAAAATGTAATAAAGTTTGACTTCTTTGGGTTTGCTTTTTCAAGTTTATTTAGTATATTTGTAAAAAGAAAACATAAACAAAAAAAAAATGATAAGCTCATTCTGTCAACTATATCTTATTTCCAGTTCTATAAGTCAGAATGTCATCACTTGAATTAAATCCCAAAACCCATTGCCTAATGGAAGTGTCACATGAGTTTTTCACTTTTGCCATTTTATCAAGTTTTCTGTAACAGTGTTGCAGACTTTATTTTTGTTCTGTATAAAGATCTCCTGCCACATCAAACTAACAACGACTTATTTTACTACATTACTGTACAATTATCCAGGATCCGCCAATAAAGTAATGAGGGAAGTCTAATTTGTAGATAGGGGACACCAAACGTTACACAATAAAGGGTCTACGCAACGAAGAGTTTCAAACTTTAGGCCAAAATAGCCGAGTGGGAGAATTTTTGCAACTCATCTACTTAATTGACAAAAAAGAAGGGCATTTGGAGCACTGCAGTATTCATACCAAAGTAGGTAATATATAGAACCATTCTTAGAGTGTACCCTTGGTCCCTAAAAAATATTTAGAAAAACAGTTTCGAGGGACTGTTGGATTTTCTAACTTTGGCATTAAGTTAGAGATTTAGACACCACATACGTTTTGTAAAGATGTCATTTAAATACACTGCACGTTTGTATCTAAAACAGTTTTTAATAGCCAAAGGGCAAGTTTTGTCCCCATGAAGTGTTATTTAACTTTTTATTCCGCTGTGCAATACAAATGTTAATTTGCCAAATTTTTGCCCCTTGCAGGTGAACTAGATTTGCATGGTTTACATTTATCTGTAAGTCACTCTTATGCACCTATCAATCTCTCATACCTTCATATAACGAATATAAAGTATTTTCACGCTATAGCAGCAATTTGCATTGCGTCAAGCGATGAATGTTTGTTTATAATTGCCAAGATGCTTATCAACTCCAAGAGGGATCATATTTATTATCATTTTGTTCACAATACATCAATATATTCGTCAGTGCTCTACTTTGGGGGAGACACATATAAGTTTAAACATGCACAAACCTAACAGTTGGAAGGCCTTGCTTAAAGTATAGAAATATTAATTGTGATAGCAGATAAGAGGTAATTGATAATTTTTTATTCTTTAACATGTCTGCTGGAAGGTTACACCAGGTATCTACTACTCTTTTTGTAAAATAATATTTTCTCACTGGTAATGCAATCTTTTGTAACACTGCACTCTAAATGATCTAATCAATGATTTTTTTTCAGCACTCTCCTGTCCTGACCTGTACCAGAGCATTGGTTGAATACATAGAATGAGGTAAGATTACATGGTGTTACATGGTGTTTAGGAAACAGGTATACAGATTTCTGGGATATGAATCAAGTGCATAAAGAAACTCAATGTCAGGTGCTGCAGATATAATAACATTGTGTATCAGCATCCCTGAGAATCTTGTTGCTAATTTGCTTGTGAGGGATTGTATGTCTGTGTTTATTTATAACCATTAACACTTAGGTACCCATAGAGCATGTACAAAACTGGGCTTCTCAATTTCTCGAATGGCTGTTATTTGACAACAAGTTCTGGTTGTCCGTGTAGATTCCTTTCCATTAACATTTATTTATATAGCATCAACAAGTTACATAGCACTATTGTAGATTTGTGTGTACGATTATCAAACATCATCAAACATCCGATTGTGTACTGAAGTAAGTCTCGCTTTATGGCTTTCATTTTAGAACCAAGGCACAATTTTACAGCAAACCCTATCTGCAAAATGTTATTACAAGCATTCTTCAAGCTCACAAAGGATACTAAGCTAATTGTTTGTGCTTGGGTAAGACCATGGTCTTACCCAAAATGAAACTGTGAAAAAGTTTTTTAGTATATGTGATGGACGCAAGTCATGATGGATTGTGTAAACTTTAATGAAACCAGGGTCTATGAAAAGTAGTGAAAAGGCCTCCAAATAAAGTATCTGAGATAAGGGGGAATGCTTTGAGTAATCTGGGCACATCAGAGTAGGTTCTTAAATGACAATTACATTTTTTTTTAAGTCAATAATCAACTTAATTAAACATATTGATTGGAAGAACATACTTTATACTTTATTTCATTCATAGAGTATCCAGCCCCTGCTGGGGACTCTATGAAAGTTACAGCTGCCCAATCGTGGTGAACTGCACGCGTGCATGTGCGATTGTGGCTTTTTCCACCGCAGATTCATGGGAAATGTAGTTCCCAGATGATGCAAGCACCAAAGCATCCCGTTTTGTTCATCGCGGGTGGAGCTGTTTAACGCTGGACGTACTATGCAATCCTAGTGTCTTTTAGTTACTCTAATATCAGGATGGCATAGTACGTCCTAGCTGTCGGGAAGGGGTTAAAAGCCACAACCACACATGCGCACACACGATCACGCGCACAGTTAACCATCGGGCTTCTGACAGAATTGCATTCCCTCCACAGGCCGTGTCAGATATGCAATTCGGATGCCACATTCGGCCCCTTGGTTCATTTGTGCCTGCGACACAACTGAGCTAGGGGGTCAGGAATGAAAGTAGGAGGAGCTGGGTACTAAAATTAAGTTAGTTGTCCTTTAGGAGTCTGCTCAATAAAGAGAGAATTGCAGGTATCTGAGACTGGAATTTCAAACTTAAGACCAAAGTAGCCGAGTTGGAAAAATCCTCGTGTTCAGCTGCATGGGAGAATTTTAGCAACTCGGCTTCATGGGCCTTACATTTGAATTTCCCATGTCAATTCTCTGCATGTCTCTCTTTACTGAGTAGACCCTTGAGTTTTTTTTTTTTTGGTTTTGTTTTGTTTTCTAAGATTTTTTTTGTCAACCAAGCGAAAGAACAGCAGGGACCCATTTAATCTAAGTACAAAAGGAAAGCACTTTGCAACACTTCTGCTGTAAGAGGGTTAGAGATAATAGGCCATTGTGGTGATAAGGGAGAGTGACAAAATAGTCACAGCTGATTTAGCATGTGTGTCTGTGTGAGAAGAGACGTCAAACCCATAACATATATCCTAACTATCCCTCTATGTCCACTGGTTAAACAATACCCAGAAATCTTCCTCCAAATGGTTACACAGACTATATAGTAATACTAAATATCCCATTGGCCAATCTACACTGTTCATTATCATATATACACCTGTGGCCCCATTCTCCATGTACTGTGTCCTTACCACATGAACTGAATGCTTATTCCAGGTAGCTACCCATAATATGTACATGTGTATTTGGAAAATGGGATTTGCTGCAATGGAGGAGAAACTCTATGAACTGTCCACTGTGTGTTCTTCTGTCACATTGGTCCACTACTGATTGATGGCAACTGAAAGAAATTCCATCCTTGGTTACATAGTTATAACAGTTACAAGTTAAAGGTGACTTTGTATTACAGTCGATACGTTCTAGTAGAGGAGAAAATAAAAAGAATCTCAAGATTTCGCTCTGTACAAACCACCAGGCCTAAATTACGAGTGTATCGGCTGCCCTGCAGTTAAATCATTTCCAAACCTCCTTTTGAAGGCATCACCTGCACCAGCCCATAGCATCTTCCTTGGCATGAGATACTGCAAGTTAAACAAGCTAAACAACCATTCTTCTAATCTCAGAGCAGGAATTTGAGGCATATTTAGACATTTTTAGTAAAGCTGGGGTCATCCTGACACTGCCAGGGACCTAGTAACCAATAAAACCAACATGGCTTCACCACACCACCCAAATAGGACAATTTCATAACCATTATTATTACTTATAATTTATTTATACAGCCATGGGATATTGTATATTGATATAGGCACGTTGAAATCCATCACATTGGACCAACTGGGGTAATTGGTTTTAGCCACACCCACAAGATTCTCCCATATTCTGTGTTATATGCAAATATTAGATTACATTACTAGAAAATTAACCATGCTTTTCTAGACATAGACCCAAAGACCCAAATTTACATTGGAGCAATGACTTATAGACTGCATTCTGTGTCCCCAGCCTCAAAGTGAGATACTAGTGCTGTAAAGTCACTGGGGGGTTGGCACCCAAAAACATTATATTTCTCTAAATGGCAGCGCCCAGTCACAATTGTTTAATAAAATATTTCATAAAATAAACTCACATTACAAAAAATAGACATATCCGAAATCAGCAATGCAAAATAAAAAAAATAAAAAACCTTTTAATTTTTTTGGTGGGAGAGTCCCTTTAACTTTTGCTTTAACATCACATTAAATGAACATTTTCTCTTTTTTTTTTTCAATGTCTATCACCTGTGACCTTTTTTGTGTCTATCAGAGCTACCTATTATCCTGATCCTGTGTTACATCCTACCTGCTCTACATTGGAAACAAGCGTTTTGAAGATGCTCTTGCATTTTTATCAAGTGTCGATTCTAGATGCACTTTGAATACATTCTACATTAACACAAAGGGGATTTCTGTTTGACACATCTATCCCCGTATAATTAAAATATGGATTGAACCAAGCTGTGGTACAAGGCAGCTAATGAAGCACTGGGTACGGTCATATTCCCCCAGCTTTAGAAGAAAAGCATATTTTTATTTAATAGCATAATACCCAGCGCCAATCAATTAACCTCTTACCATGTCATTACTTATGTATACGCTAACTCCCCAATGTTGTATATTAGTGGTCGAAAAATCAAAAGGCAGCAGTGAATGGAGAAACTCATTTAAAATGGTAATTACAAAGCAACTAATTAAAACAGCTATTTGAGCACTAATCAATTGCCTTATTACATTGGGGTGGGCGTAACGAGAACAAATTGAATGTTACCAGTTAGGGTATCAAGTTATTATGCTGAGCGATGGTTGATGCATGGGCAATGAAGCGTTTCCACTGAATTGATTCCTTTGTTCATTGAGTGTAAGTAATCCAGCTTTTAAAGGGGCAGGTCCAGCTACAGTGTCTAATATATATATATATATATGTTTAGATACAGACTACAAAATATAAAGGAAGAAGAAACAGATCTGTCTAATTGTAAGCATTTCCTATCTACTGTTGGTTTTTAGCATCAGTCCTACCTGAACTTAGAGGTCCCTATAAAAGTATTTTTAGTTTCCAACTAGAGGAGAACTGTCAATTTTTTTTGTTAAAGTAGAAATAAATGCATGCCACATATGTTAAACACATTTACAACATACAGAAAATAAGCTATATGTTTCTCTATAAGCCATGTATTCATCTTTTATAAACCCAATTCTCTCTTTTTGTGTGCACTTGGACTGAGATGAGACAAGAAGGAGCAAACATATTTTTTTGACTGCCGTCCAATTTCCTGTGTCTATGTTTCTCTTTTCCATTTGATTGTAAGCTGTATGGTCCAAACCCCCTTCCTCATTTCTTACCATGTGGCCTCCACATGCTTCATCTCCTCTTCAACAGAGCAAAATGTGTTGTCATTTTGTCAATAGATAATAATAATAATGATTATGTCAGCTACGCTCATGTCAAACTGAAACAATAGATGTTTACATTCTTGTAAGCTGACAGTGTGGTGCAGCAACAGCAGGTAGAGTAACACTGGGAAAACATGGGGGTCTAAGAACAGTTTGTAATAAAATAATAATATAAACAAAATATTACAGGCATCATACTCTCCACCATGTGCACACACATGGGCACACAAACACTTGTACATGTAAATACACACCATCTCTTTGTATATTATAGAATCTATTGTTTTGTCTCTCTCTCTGGTCTCTCTCTAGCCCTGTCTCTCTCCTTTCAGCAAACACAGTCTCTCGCTGGTCCCCTTTGTCTTCATTCGTTCTCAGACCCAGATACTACAGCTTCTGACCTGCTCCTGTACCAAGAGCTTGATAGATGGCTTTGAACCAGATGGTGCCTGGACGGTTCAGCTATAACCTACAAGAGGTGACAACAGCACCTCTCTAGCACAATCCAACCCCCTGTTGACTTCACTTAGGATGTGATTGATGCTACTTTGGCACAAATTCGTGTGGGCTTTTTTTTTTGTGTGGTGACTGTGTAGCCTCTGTAAAATCTCTGGTTACTGTGTAGCCTCTGTAAAATCTCGACCACTTAAACAATTAAGAAATCGTCAGCACCAATATTCAGTTTTACATCTTTCTGATATACTCCTGGGTCTCATTTAGCATGTTTCATTTTAAATTATTTGTTAGGGATTTACTGCTTTTTTCTCAGAGCTTGTAAAGGAAGCTGGCAGTGCCTCTGCATGGTTATAGAAACCCATTAAATTAAACTTGGTAAATCAATATATTTAAAAGATAGCAGTGGTAATGATGTAACACATGTTTGCTTGGATTATGTCAGCAGACACGCATAATATGCACACAGAGCATATTTACTTAACCTCATCAGTGCCAATGTGCTCTCTATAATGCAACAGAGAGAAGAGTACACAGCACATAGCTAATATTCATCCTCATTGCATGTTTTTGAGCTGGAGGGCCCTGTATTGGTTATTCTCTGTCGATCAAATTACTTTTGGAACAACACTGTTTTAAGTATTGTGTATATTTTTGGCACTATAAAAATCAGTCACTAAATAATAATAATAAAAATAATACAAACATTCTGTAAACAAATGTTTGTTATTTATTTTGCTATATTATGTGCAACATTCGATGAGAATGGGCATCTCATTGCTTTCTTTGCCACACAAAATAAAAGTAAAAAAAAATATATTAAAACAAAGATGGAAAAAAATGCGTAGGCAGATTTATAAAAATAAAATAAAAAATATAAATATATAACCAAATCTTCTGCAGAACATGATTACTTTCCTTGAGAATGGTGTAGCTATTTGTCTTGGTTTTGTGAACCTCTATACACATTCTCTGCACTTGTGTGTATACAATAAGAAACCAACATAATAATACGATGTTTTATTTCTACAATATTGTGGCTGAGGCCGTAGAACCTCCCCTAAATATCTTATCAGTCTATTGTATGTTCATGATCTGCTACTTGCCACATTGTGTGGATGTTTCTTTGCAATGTTTTATGCTCCACTTCATCTCCAGCCTATTTTTTTTTTTTATCCCTTTTCTATTTCTCAAAGTTAACTTTTCCGCTCCCAAATTAATTCAAGCGTTTAGTGCTTCTGGTTTGCCTCTTCCTTTTCTTAGATTTGATTTCCTTTCTGTGATCAGAAATGCTCAGGGAGCATAAAACACATTGATTTCTGCTAGTTCTGTCCACAGACAGGCCCTGACAAGGTTGTTATAACAGTTGGAGAGGTCTCTACAATCACTTAATTACCAAATCTGTCAGTCAGCAGGGACACTGCTAGCTCTAGCCATGGCTAGAAGGAGCATTCCACTACTAGGCTCTCTCTTGATTGATCTGTGCTGATAGCATTGCAAAATAATTATAGTGAATTTTCTGATGTGTGATTTTATACCACGTTCATGCTTCAGAAAGGTAATCGTAAGGATGAGAAGGGTCAGTGCCATTTCTTATTACCTGAAGTCCTGGGGAAACGATAAAAAAAATGCAGGAATGAGAGGAGAGAGCAAAAAAAAAAGAGGCAAAGAGAAAGAGATTAAGGATTGCTGAAGGGTACGGCAAGCAATTCGTCAACTGTGCAAGTGATTTCCTTCCGAGCCAACAAATGGCAGATTGATTTTGTCCAATGCGGCTTTAGCCACATTTACAATGATCCAGCGGTTATTACTGCGATTGGCTTATGAAGTGACAGGCAGTTGTAGGCTAAAGGATGGGAGATCCTGTTTACAGCAGACATGGCTTTAACTGCTGTCAGATGCACTTAGAGAGACCGCCGGGGCAGCAGCCCTGTTAGATAAATGGCAATTGAATAAATATGTTTTCCTTTCATTTCTGACTGGCTTCAGTTTTTATTCGCTCTCTACAATCAGAGCGGACTGAACACATTGCACTAATTTGAAAATATATCAACACACATGATCACCCACCACACAGGAGTTTATCTGTATGTGCGCGCGGCCATAGATATGTGTGCGTGCGCATATGTATCTCTCTCTAGCTATGTCTTTATCAATCTATTATGACGAATACACTATGGGCTTTATTCAGGAAACGAGGGAACGGCAGGGAATTGCCAAGGGGATAGCACAATTAAGGCCAAATTAGCAGAGATTGAAGCGTAGCTGAATTGGAGAACTTTTCCAACTATTGTACTTTTGGACTTAGGTTTGCAATTCCCTTGTCAATTCCACCTGTCACGAATAAAGGCCTATATATTTATTTAGCAAGTCTTATTTAATAAACACGTAGATATGCATGGTGAGTTTGTAGGCCTTAGCTTATAAAAGAAGCCTGGGCTTCACTGGACGATTGGAAGCGTGTCATGCCACAGTCCAAACACATCTGTGAGGATCTCAGAAAGGAAGTCATTGCTGCTAATCATTTTAGAAAGGGCTACACAATCATTGTAATGCTCAACCACTTAAAGGTGTAAAACATAGAAACAGAGAAACATAGAATGTGTCGGCAGATAAGAACCATTCGGTCCATCTAGTCTTCCCAATTTTTTTTTTAGTCCCCCGTTCCCGGTCTTATAACTAGGATAGCCTTGTGTCTATCCCACGCATGCTTAAAATCCTTGACTGTGTTTACCTCTACCACTTCTGCTGGAAGGCTATTCTATACATCCACTACCCTCTCAGTAAAGTAATACTTCCTGATATTACTTTTAAATCGTTGCCCCTCTAATTTAAGACTATGTCCTCTAGTTGTGGTAGTTTTTCTTCTTTTAAATATACTCTCTTCCTTTACTGTGTTGATTCCCCTTATGTATTTAAATGTTTCTATCATATCCCCCCTGTTACGTCTTTCCTCCAAGCTATACATGTTAAAGAGGTAATGCATAGCATTCCAGTGCTGTAAAAAGTCTAAAAGTGGAGCAGTCACTGCAGAAGCCCAAAAATGTCTATAGTTCTTGAGTGTTCCATTTTTAGAACTTAAACCCAGAATTGCTCTATCGCGGTAGTCTACTAATGGAGCTGACAAATGGAGAAGGTTCAACACCACAACCACTCCGCTATCATCTGTTCAGGATCGACCTGATACATCATTAAAGTCATTCTTTCTTTGGCTTATGTGAATAACCAGGACTTAAAGGGACACTCCCACCTTGTATGGTTGAATTCATATATGTCTTTTGTTTTTGTTCTGTGAGTTTATTTTATGAAATATTTTACTAAACAAGTGTTACTAGCCATTTAATGAACTGTAGTGTTTTTGGGTGCAACCCCCCAGTGACTTTACAGCACTAGTATCTCCCTTTGGGGCTGGGGACACAGATGGCAGTTATGATCCTGTTTGATCAGGTTAATCTCCTCTATTTGTGTTGGGAGGCAGGTAAAAAAAAAAAGCTGTGCACACCTAGTCCTACCCACTAGTCATACACAGGAGCCAGTAAGAGAGCAGGGGTGTATCTTATGACATCATCATGCAGGCTCTGGCCACAGTTGTAAAGGGAAACATGCTGGAAGATTTTGGAGAATGTTGCATCATGGGTAAAATTCTCAAAATGGATGCTGGAGATAGACACAACATTTTATTTTTACTTTTATATGCAATTAATTCAAACATATAAAAAAACAGTGGCATATGTCTTATATATGTTTTAAATGCACATGTAATCGAGTTACACCTTATGTAAGTGGTAGTGTCCCTGTATCAAATACAAAAAAAATCTATTCATAGATCTGCTTCGTAGACCTGTACCTATGATTAAGCCTCACAGTGAAACGCGTGAGACTGCTTTCTCTATGGCTGTGTTTTTATTTTTGTACCAATAAACTTCAAGCCTTAACTCTGTAAGTTTCCGTGGATTAATGTACTTTTTGGAACCTGGAAGTGCGCATATATGCTCACTACATCCTTCTTGTGTTTGTACGTCAGGGAGGGCCATTTGGTTGCACTGGGCCTCTTTCAACCAGTAGTTGGTAAGTCATAATTTTGCTTACTTTTCTGGTGAAGTGACCAATCACATAGGTTACCCTTTAAATTTGATTAAATTCCCCAGAATATCTTCTTAAAATTGAGACAAATCCCTTCCCTGTAATAGGGGCCTGAAATACATAGAAGGAGCATCTGTTGAGGAAAAGGTTCAAATCTATACGTATCTTTTGGACCATGCAAAGGGAGTTATCAACAATATATGAAACAGCTTTGCTATTCTCCCTGCAATGGTATTGCAAGGTTGTCTGGAAAGGAAACTAAGAGAATATAAAAAGAATTGGCAGGAGCATTTCTGATCTATCTTCCTAACCTTGTTTCTTTTACCTAAAGCAAAGGGAAAGCTATTCATAATTTAAGGGATCCAATTATGCAGTCAGTTAAATTTTAACATTTGAATCATATGTTGCACTGCAAGTCTGTATCTCAAAGTGAAAGAAAAACATCTAAAAAATTGAAAACTTCGGTTTGTTATCCAGACATCAGATAATATATTCCGTGAACTGACATATATTAATATTTTTGTGATGGTGTCCATCTGAAATCGGCAGTATTCCCTGTACAATGGCTTTATTTCATACAGCAAATTATTTTTACTGGTGTGTATATTCACTCAGCTGTATTTCAATATACATACATAATGTTTTATATAGAGAGAGGAAGGAATGGAGAAAATAATAGAAACACCAGAGGAAAAAACCCCACTGCTATCTGGAAGTAAATCAATAACAATTGCAAACGAAGGTCAGTGATATTAAGTTGACTGCCAGTTAGGAGTACATATGTGTCAACTATCAAAGATCTTTGTGGGTTGTAAGTAACATGAGGCAACTAACCGAGTTGCAAGTAGACCAGATAGTCATCATCTGAATTGCTGGTGTGTCGATCACAAAAACAAAAACATTTTGTAAAGTGTCAAGGGGAAACATCTCAAAGATCATGCGACCATTTACCAAAAATTGGATATACTGCATTGGGAGGAAGGAACACAATGGTCAAAAACTGGACTCTACTGACAGGGATATACCAACAGGAGAGTTGCTAAAAGGGTGCTAATGTACAGCCTCAAATAACAAAGAATTGGTAATAATCAATAAACATATCTGGAATCTATGGCAGGCTGCCATTTGAAAACGTCTTGCATCCAAGGTCATTGTATGGATGTCTCATTTTAGGACACTGTTCACTCATGATGCTCTCCTATTCCAGGATGACAATGTGGTCATGCACTTTACATTTTCTATACAAGTTCAAGAATAGTTTTATGAACAAAACTAGGAGCTCAAACACTTTCCATTGCCTCCCCAGTCACCAGATCCAGACATCACTGAAATGTTATGAAATGTTCTAGAGACCTTTATCTTTATTTCTAAAGGTTCTAGAGACCTTTATCTTTATTTCTAAAGGTTCTAGAGACCTTTATCTTTATTTCTGAGGGTTCTAGAGACCTTTATATTTATTTCTGAAGGTTCTAGAGACCTTTATATTTATTTCTAAAGGTTCTAGAGACCTTTATATTTATTTCTAAAGGTTTTAGAGACCTTTATATTTATTTCTGAAGGTTCTAGAGACATTTGTATTTATTTCTGAAGATTCTAGAGAGCTTTATCTTTAAGAACTGTAGGTTTGATTTTCTCGAAGAATGGTTAAATAGCCTCATACAAACAGTGTAAAACTTGTGTGACAGCACTCCAAGAAGGGTTGAAACTCTTATTTGATTTTTAACATTAATATATTAGAGGGTTTACTCAACAAAGAGAGAACTGCAGGGGATTGAAACGGGAATATCAAACCTAAGGC